>CM046845.1:2774540-3374540 GCA_025618425.1 Heliocidaris tuberculata | reverse complement strand
TCTCATAAGGCTGAGAAATTTGAGTAAATTAATGCTTAGGTTTCTGCAATTGTAGTAAGACACCTGGAGGCCGAGGGTCTTCCAGTCTATCTTTATGTTCACCAAGTACAAGGGAGTCACCCGACTGCAAAAAAAACAACTTTACTCCTCCCTTTTAATTCGTGAACTCATCACCGTTACCGTGATTATCTTAGCGCCTGTTTGTTCTACTTCGTCTCGGACCGTGTGCATGTCGATTTCTTCTCTAAGTTCTTCTATAGACAACAACAAGCACATACAGACATTATTTTGTGTTGCATGTTGAGGGATGATCCTATCAATATCAAAAATTTTATGACAGTATTTCTTCTGTTCCACAGATGTGATACGTGTCAGCGTGGTGCCCAACAAAGATTCTGAACGGTTGAAGCTATCAGGGAACTACCTTGCCGGTGTATCCCGTCTCCAAGTAACTCTTCACAATGTCATCACTGGGGACAAGGTCATGGAGTGGGATCTAAGGCATATGAAGAGGTTTATGCTTCCGAGTAAATGTCCCCAGCAAGATCTTGAAAAGATCGCTTGTCTCCAGATCAGCAAGTGAGTATTACTTTTTTCTAGATGGATTCTATAGACCTCAAGGAACCATCAGAATTTTAAAAAGCAGTCCAGTGCAAAAGCCAAAGGAAAGATGATTTAGACAGCTGGAATGTAAGCCTAAGTGCTTAGGGAGCCAGCTAAGTTTTTTTCTGTCACTATCCTCTCCCATTCGCAGCTCTCCTGTTCTCCCTAACCTTTTTTTTTCTACCTCATTTATCAGTAATTATAGCTAAGATTGGTTTTATTGCATGGTTTAAAATGACTGACGAGCTGACATAGGTTTGTTCTTCATCTTAATTAACCAGCGCCAGCTGTTTTACCTGCGAGCGTTTTTAATGTGATAAACGTGTTTTATTTTTTGCCATTAATTTTCTGCTTCCTTCACATTCTTTTGGACATTATTCTGTATCATCTATTCATATTTTCTTACTTTTTTATAGTCGGAGTCCGCAAGGCGAAGGCGAGTACCTGTTCCACAGTCCAAACGCTAAACCGCTGGTAGAGGCCATCTACGAGCGCCTAAGCTCAGCCATTACCGTCAAGGAGCGAAGGTCAAGGACATCATCCATGCTCTTCGAGATCCCACCCAAGGAACTGGAGCAACTTGCCAAGGCTATCCAGGAGGGAGGAGATCCCGGGTTCGTCATGGTAAACGCTGATGGGAGTCTTGAGGACGAAACCTTCGACGAAGAGGGCGAGAAAAATGAGAACGGCGAAGCCAAGACGAATGGAGATACAGATGTTAAGACGAATGGAGATACAGATGTTAAGACGAATGGAGATACAGATGTTAAGACGAATGGAGATACGGATGTTAAGACGAATGGAGATGCGGATGTTAAGACGAATGGAGATACGGATGTTAAGACGAATGGAGATACAGATATTAAGACGAATGGAGAAAATAAGGATAATCATGTTGATGAATCAACAGCGGAGCAGGGTAAAGTGGAGAATGGTCAGAGCAACGAGGGTAAGGTAGAGAATGAACAGACTGAAGAAGTAAAGACAGATTCCCAGGATACAGATGTCAAGGACGCTACGTCAGATGAGAACCCCGTTGAAGGAGAATCAACAGAAGTTGTTAAAGAGAACGGGCTCAAGGCGAATGGTGACAACGGGTCACCTGAAGACGACACTGAAGATAAAACACCTCGGGAAGCAGATGATGGTGCAAAGGTCGAAGGTGACGGTAACGTAGCTGTCTCACAAGAGTCTTCAAGCAATGTCGTTGAAGAGACCGCTCAAAGTGAGAACCCTGTCGACGAGCTGAATAGAAACGCAGATGAATCAAAGGACACAGAGAGTGAACAACCTGTGGAGAGTTCACCCGTCAGCGCTGATGATTCAACAAAGGCAGCAGCCACAGCACCGATAGAAAAACAGGACTTTGCCGCTGGGCCTATCGATGCAGACGACGAAACTGATGAGCTCGCAGACGGCGCGGTAGAGGTTCAACCGCGTATGCCTCCAGGTTCTGAAGAACCTCAAGAAGCAAGTGAGGCAACGGAATCTAAAGATGCTAGCGAGCAAATGGATGAAAGAACTGTAGAAACAGAGAATAATGTAGTATGTTCCTCCGAGCGAAACGGTGAAGAGGTAGAAGCAGAGCCACATATTAGTTCATCTGTGGAGGATAGGAGTCAGGTAGAAATTAGCACGGACACTCAAGACATTGATACAGACAGTGCCGCTGTTGGAAAACCAAGTTCTGCGGGCGAACAGTCAACCACAACTTCTGAGGAAACACAAAAACAAGTAGTTCTTTCGGAGAAAACAAAAACATCCCAACCAATTGAAGAATGCAGTCAAGAGTCTCCAAAACAAGCCGACGAGTCGACTGAGGAAGATGATGTGAATGCCGAACCGGTGCAGTCGGAATCAGCAAGTGAAACACCAGCGACTGAAGAATCACCGGTAACTGAGAACGAGGCTCAAGAGCAGAATGAGAAGGTACCCGATGAAGGAAGTAGTTCCGTGGAGCAGAATCCCGCTAGTCCTTCCGAACAGGTCGACGGTGTACCCGACAACAAGACACCAACGTCCGATGAAGTAGCCCAGAATGTCAAGGCCAAGCCTGTGGTTGAGACAATAGAACCTCCTATTACAGATGAAGGAAATTACAGTCATGAGAAAATTGAAGAAACAAGTGACAGTAATGCGGTAACACAAAATGACAAGCCCAACACATCTTCGGTTGAGACCGTGGAAGCTCCTTCTGTAGATGAAGGAAATAATGGCCAAGACAAAAGTGAGGAATCCAATGACAAAAATACTGACGAAGAAGACACTGCTATGTGAAGGACTACTTCGCCATAGTACATTGCAAGACTACATCCCATTTGATTGGATGTGCAGACGTTTGATGGTGCCGAACAACGGAACCACCAGCATTTTTAAACCTGTATCGCAGGACTTCATCACTTTCGTTCACACTGCGTCAGGATTTAAGTCAATAGAAATCATACCGCAAAAAAGCGTTATCAACTTGAAAAGTAACCATTTCGAAACTAAAATACTTGAAAAATGAAACTGAGCAATGAAATATTTAAATTTTAGCTAAGATCTCACTAAACTAAAACTGAACCATCGTAAAGATTTCAGTGGGATTCTAGGTTTGTTGGCTCCGACGCGTTCCAGAACACCGCGCTTTAAGACAGAAAAAAAAAATGGAACTGAGCGGTTATACCTTACAAAAGGTTGAATGGTACGGTTAATCAATGTAAACTATATGCATATTGTGTACATCGACTCAGCTTCGAATAATGCTGTTTACTTGCGGAGCAGTAACATTTCATGTTTTGATTTCGATTACATCACGAATACAAGGGTATCGTATATTACTTGAGATAAACTGACTCACAAACTAATCTCTCTTTCGGCAGATGAGAGGTTGGTGACATGAATGAAAGGAATGAACTGTTGTGATCTAAGAATAACTGTCGTCTTCTAGGTGTAGAGCCTCTCTGCGGATATTGCTGTGATAAATGTTCCGGTAATGCGCAGGAAAGGCACAATTTGTGAAATGAATTGCATCACAAAAATTGATCACATCCTTATAGCAAAAGAGAGATGAGTGTTAAGTGTCGCGTGACAGACTGTATTAAGCCATGAGGCCTCATTCAGATTGCCTTAAAGGATAGATGTGTTTGAATCATGAATGCTGTAAGAATGTATCCAAATTATGTTTGCCTTTACGTTCTGTCTGTTCTCTTTGTTCAAAATTTGTAGGAAATTCAAATGGTTTGAGATGTAGGCATCGCGGCCTTGATGGTCCGTTCATCTAGTTATAGAACCTCTTAAGACTGCCCTGTAGTGGGCCAAGTCAATGATAAAATTCGTAGCGTAGCGTTAATCTTACTTTAAACTGCATACAACTCTTTGATTGTTTTG
This sequence comes from Heliocidaris tuberculata, assembly GCA_025618425.1. Taxonomy (NCBI): domain Eukaryota; kingdom Metazoa; phylum Echinodermata; class Echinoidea; order Camarodonta; family Echinometridae; genus Heliocidaris; species Heliocidaris tuberculata. The sequence continues at coordinate 3,370,568 of CM046845.1, read as the reverse complement.
ATGCAAGTGGTGGAACTGAAAATTAGGTCTTTACGTTTGGAGCATTTCTGAGAATTGTTACATGCGAAGACTGAGCTATTATAAGCCTTATTAAAAGAAAGGTGTTAGATTTGCCTTAGTCTGTTAACGTTTACAGCAATTCTTAGAATTATTATAATGAAAAAAAAATGTGTCTTCACAATCCTTGTCTTAAAAGACAGTGTTATTTTTGTCCTTTAAACTGCCTTTGTCATCGTGATGCATCATAAAGACAGCATTAGTCGCTGAGGACGTCTGAAAGAAAACCACGCAACATTGATTACAGATTATCACGATGAGACATTCAATTCCCGCTGATTCATTGTAATGTCTGTTGTAACTTGTAATCCTAATCCACCATGTCTAATCCTTCTTACGAAGACTTAAGATACTTTAAATGTTGAGACGTTCTTTTTTGTACATATTGAGAAGTTTCTCTTTTGAATAAAAGTACGTTGTTAGAACTTACGATGACTAATGTCGGTGCAAAGTTGTGAATATAAATTATCCAGTGACTTTTCTACGCTCATATAGATGCATTGTTTAATACAATGATTATTATTCTCAAGAGTTGTCATTTGGAGAATGATAAGTCGGTATATTTCCCGGCTGATCGTCGAAAACAAGAGTACTTGAGCGTAGTATATGTATGTCACTTGATTCAGTTTAGTATGAAGTCACTCATACAATACATATGCGTCGGCGTTTCGAACTGCTAGTATTTACATGTAATTGCTTGCATTGTGGATTTAAATTGCTTGTTGCTAGACTGCTCGGTGTGTGCATATCTAGAAGCTAGTGGAACGACAGTGGTTGCCAGGGAGCTAAATGTCGTTGTACATAACTGCATCAAAAGATGAGGGAAATGTTGTATAGATTACATAGATTTAGAATTAATAGATAATATTCATATGCTTTATCAAAGTAATTGTAAATTAAATTCTCTCATTCACCGTAGATAGCGGCAAATATCTACAATCATTCGTATTTTACAAAATTATGATCATGTGACTCGATATTTTCAGTATTCAATACATCCCTTTCATAGGGGCAAGAAATCATCGAGCAATTTTATTGTATATGGGAACTGAGACTAATTAGTCTTCATGCTTCCTAATTTGTAAAACAAGTTGTATTTTCATCTCCAATAAATTTTGTTTAATAATAAACTTGAAATGTAAGTATACATATACATTCAATTTGTAATTTCTTATTGTCATGTCATTATCAATTTATTGTTTTGTTGATGATATGCGCTACCATCGGAATGGCATTCTTCTTTGTTCTGTAAAGGTAACTGAGTGAGAAAAAAGCGTCGTGTGATATTTTACCTTGCCTTTAGTTATTATCAGTTATACTTATTACAGCAACAACATTCTACGAGGCATTTTGTACCATATATAAAATGTTATTCTAACATTGTAAGTGAATAGACAAGAAGTGATAATGATGACTCAAAATGGTTTGAAATAATTCTTTAGTATTATGTGGTGTGAGCAAATATGCGCGATACGTCTATTTTGGTAACCTTGAAACTTTGGTTGTTATTTTTCATTGGGTTCTGAGTTGGCTTCTATTTTTCTTGCACCATTATTGAAAACATATATATATTTCTGTAAGTGTTATATTTTTTAAAGCTGCATGTTGTCTTGCCCAAACTATGTTTTATCAACTCAGTTATCAACACATCGAGCTCGAGTGATATGTGCTATATTATTTCATATCGCCCAGGCATTCGTGAAAGAAGGAAGATTATATTGCAAGCCAGTTTGATTTTGTTTTTCATTTAGTATTATGTGTGCTTGATATCATTTCTTTCAAACTGATATAATCTTATATTTTCTCGTTTCGGAATCTTAGACTGTGTGCCCTTTAAAGCTGAATCGGATTGTTTTTGTTGTTTTTTTTTTTGCGGGCGATTTGGCGCACAAAAGAAAAATGCACAGCACTCGCACAGGATTAAACTTTGTTGCACAAATATATTCTTGCATTGGCGCTTTAGATATAATTATATGTTCATGCAATATTTACATTTATACAATCATGCGGTGGAATGCACTAGTATCTGATTGCTGGTTGTCTTGTTTTGGGGGTTTGTTTTTGGTTTTTTCCCATCACTGACGTTTTTTCACGGTCATTCTTATTTACCTGTATCTCACGTACGTCAGTTTCAGCTTTTTGTTTATTTTTTTCAATACCCCCCCCCCCCCCCCTCTCTCTCTCTCTCTTTCTCTCTTCCCTTCCTGCGTGTTTAGTTAACTGTTTCAGTCTTTGTTTCTCTCTTCCGGTTGAGAACAACACTTTTAGTAGTTTTGACTATATTTTTTAGCACACATCTTTTCTTGTTTAATAAATGGATATATAACAGGGGTTTTTAAATTTGAGTTTAACGTAAATGTAACATATACAAATATAGTGTTTATTATTTTTATTTAAGAGTAAAGTTCGTACCCAATTGATATTTTCGGATGGTTCTACTTCAAAGTTTGTAAATTTCGTTTTCCTATAACATACATGTTTTAAACAGGAGAATAGATGGATATTATTCTCAGTATCTTGTGACTGCAGACTGTTTAAAAGATATGAAGTGGAGCACATGCTTTCGAGAATTCTTAAATAAAAATGAAATATACGGATACATACTTCAAAATAATTTGTTACAACTATGAAGGAAATTTTATAAAACTTATAAAACCATCAAAATATCAATGATGATGTACTTTAATCATAAATGATTGACTAATTAATAAGTTATTTACTCACAATGTCGGTATTTTCCAATGCATTCTTGAAACCATGTTATTTTTAATCGTGAAAATTATATCACTGTCAACGTTGTAGTGTATTTATGTATAGTTTTCTGTTACTTGATATTCTTTGATCAATTTGCTTAGAATTTTATGGCTGATATTAGAGGTTAAAGCTGTAGCAACATTAGATAGACATTAAAAATTTTTGTGATTTTGTACATGTCTTCTTATTATATTCCTAACAACATGCTACCAGTGCCTGTATCTCTTTTATAATCACGCAATTCCTAAGTTACTCGTAATCTCTGATCACAATATATATTTTTTCCAAGTATTCGAACTGCATTTTCACGAGTGAATATATCATTCTTGTCGATTGTTTGCATCTAATATGTGAAAAGTAAGAGATCTTATATTTCATTAAATCATACAGATATATCTGTAATCAACGTCCAGTGTATCTTAGCCGTTTATACATGTATTATTTTTATAGTTGTCACCCATTTTGGCCCGAATTTACTGTAAAGCTTTGAAGGATGTTTAAATTTTACGGGTTTTTTTATTATTATTATTATTATTATTATTATTATTATTATTATTATTTTCGTCCATGGTTTACATAATCCTGTATTAAATTTGAACCTCCTTCGTGAATTCCGACCTTCTGTCTTTAGGATCTCTCTCTCTCTCTCCTCCCTTCCACCTCTATTTGTATCTCTCTCTTCTCTCTCTCTCTTCTCTCTCTCTCTCTCTCTTCTCTCTCTCTCTCTCTTCTCTTCTCTCTTCTCTCTCTCTCTCTCAAACCTCCCTCTTGGTCATTTTTTTTCAATGCCTTTTTATGAGGTATATCATACTCATTCTTACTGTCCAATAACTAATTTAAAGAAAAATCCCATCCAAAATCACAAAGCTAGGCAGATATTATAGTGCTTAATAATTGAAAACAAGATTTTTCTTCATTTATTTAATCATCTTAGCTTGTAATTCCAGCTTTTTATTAATGTACTGACACGGCTCACTCTTGAAAAGGAAAAAAAAAAGAATGGTTACAGATCACTGTCTCATTACAGTAACACATACATGTAAATCATGAATGTACTTTTAAAATGCAAACTTGCATAGTACCTCAACCAATATATCAAGAATCTATGACTGCTGCACAAAGACATGATAGCAAGACGGCTATTTGAAACACCATGAAGTAGCAGTACAACTAAAATGAAGAAACCAAAATGAAAAGCAGGCTCACAAGTGTGAATTGTTTAGGTGCTTTTATAAAACACACTGAAAAAAAAATATCTTAAAATCAAAACATTTGAATGATGAGGCTGGTATAAAAAAAGGAAACAAAAACAACAGACACTTCTAGCTAGCTGTTTCTAGTTACTTTTCATATTTTCTCTCATCTATCTATCTATACATCACCTTAAAAAATCTTTTAGAAAGCATTGCAATTTTGGAAGAACTCTACAAAAAGAGACCATCACATGTTTGAAAATGATTTTTTTTTTTTTCTCTTCTTTGTACATAGTTTTACTTTCTTCAAATCAAACACACTTTTCAAACAGGAAATTGACCTTGAGTCAAATCCTCACTTTGTTGTCATTTGTTTTGAAAACACTACAACATAATGTTACCTACAAAATACAAGAGCTAAAGTAATAAATTAAATAAAAGAGTATTTTACATAAGCTTTCCAAAGAAAACAAATTATTCTACATACAGATGTAATATATCTACAATGAATCATAGCACATTTCTTAAATTGTACTCACTACATGTAAATACATGAAAATAATTCACACAACAATATCATCTGCCCATAACTAGAAGGGCATTGCACTCATATCTTATAAAGAGTTAATGCCCTTTTAGCTCTCAGCTGGTGATATTGTCTGTTTGGAGGCAGAAGGGTGTTAACTCTTTGTAAAATGATATGAGTTAATGCCCTTCTGATTCTCAACAGGTCATACGTAACAATCACACTCCCAAGAGTTTGTTAAAAGTCCATGTTACTAAACAGTAAATAACTAAATATTCCATCTGCTAAAGACCAGAATGGCAATGTTAAGATATGATTAATGTCCTTATGGCTCTCAGCAGGTAAGTTAGGGAAATAGCCCCAATTTTGTTAGTTTCTGTCACCTCTATTTTACGATTACAAAGCAAATTCATTTCAGTTCAATACCCATGTCTTGTTAATTGTAATCTGGTCTCGGACAATTCAGGAAAATAGCCATATTCTGTTAGTGTGTGTGTGTGTCTAATTGGGTTTTTACAGACGTGAATCAATCAAACATGATTATTTACGTCACCATCCGAAAGACCCGACGGAGATTCGAACCTGGGTCCAATCAGAGTCAGTTTGTAGGCGAATACAGAGAGCTGCCAGCAGATGTTACCTTTAGACTAACTCCTGATCCCATTTTAATTTCTGTCAAATCTGTTTTATGATTAGCCCTGTATTAAGAAGCCGATTCATTTCAGTTAAATACCCATATCATGTTAATTGTAATTTGCTCTCAGATAATTTAGGAAAATAGCCATATTCTGTTAGTTTCTGTCACTTGTATTCTACGATTAGCCCTGTATTAGGAAGCCAATTCATTTCAGTTAAATACCCTATATCGTATTAATGTCCATCTAATTCTCCACAGGCAATTTAGGCAAACAATCCCAATTTTGTTAGTTTCTGTCACCTGTATTCTATGATTAGCCCTATACTAGAAAGCTGATTCATTTCTGTTAAATACCCTATATCATATTAATTCATCAACACTGCATGTTACGTAATCTGAAGTAAGTAACATTGTCAGAATATTTCTTTGAGAATGTAGTTGTTTATATTTTCTCGCTCTCTCTTAAAAACAATGTCATATTGATGCCAGGAATCAGGTCTAGACAAATATTAGTGACCTTCGTTGTTAGCTGATTATTGTAAGCATTTTTTAGTTACTGTTTGTTTTACACCCATCCTATGTATAAGCGTAGTCATGAAAAAGAAAATCAAGATTATACAGTATGTTGTTGTTTTTTTTTGCTGAAAGGGCACTAGGTCTTATGTTCCATTACCGATACCATGTGGCAAAACCACCAGGGTCCCATTGCATAAAACTTACCATTAATGGTAACTCTGTCATCAATGATAACTACCATAGTAACATTGATCAACAGCCAATCAAATTCAAGGTTTAAATGGAAGTTACTATTGATGGCAAAGTTACCATCAGTGGTAAGTTTTATGCAACGGGGCCCAGATCACAATGACACTTTCTTTTCTCTAAAGCTGTCAAACAGTGAAGACAGTGAATTCACTTCTTGAACTCCCACTAAAAACCATCACAAGCCACAATATCGTGACCTTACTGTTCTCATCTTCATGTTTCTAATTTGACAAATAGTTTACGACAAATTTTTCACAAGCAAATTCACAGATTTTCAGCAACATCTTATGTCTAAAATTCGAGAGTACACCCTGTCTTGTACAAAAGTTAGATTGAGCAGCTTGTTAGTTCAGATGAAATAAAGGGCACTGATACAAAAGTCTTCAACTAGCAAAGTACCACCCTATGCAAAAGAGTGCTGACTTTCTTTGCCTGGATCTGTCTACAAACTTCTCTTAAAACAATGCCCTTTCAATACAGCAATAACTCACTCCACAAACATAGGTCCATCTTCCCAAGATAAAAATCAAAACCACTTGTCTTTCTCACAATGTAAGAAATGAATGAGCCTTTCTAAGAAACAACAAATCATACCCTTCTGGACTGTAATTTTGACATATTCAAGATGTGCCTTGCATTATTTGTCAAAGCAAAGGTTCTGAGGGTGCTATCCATCTCTGGTGGAATGCTATCCTTGCAAGGACCAGGAATCAAAATGACATAAATTACCCTGGATACCATCTAATCAAATAAAAAATGACATTTTGGTCAGTTAAATGGAAAAAAAAATGGAAATTACAGCAGCTTACCAAACGGTGAGTCCTAGCCATTTTCATTTATGCAGGAATTAGAAAAGCATCCGCTACAAGAACAAGTTTTTTAACACGTATACACTATTTTGAGCTCCATACATGAGACAGTTATTCATCATTCTGTATTCCTACAAGGCTTTACATTGTGTGCACATTTGGACAGGAAATGTGTTTTATAACAATCATATACCACTTTGAGCTGAAGACTACGGCAGTCAATAATCAAAGAGTGTTTAGTGAATATCATATCATTATACTGACAGCGAAAAATGTTCCCAACCTTGTTGAAAGGGCAGTTACAACTGGACAAAAGTTACCTAACAGTGAAAACAAGTTGACAGAACCATCTGAATGTTGATGAAAGAAGAGAAAGATGCAGGCAAAATATCGGCAGTACAGACAACTCTACTGTTTGTGGAATTTCTACTGTTTAAAGACAATCGGTTGCTACGCAAGTTAAATAGAGCTGTGAAGCTCCTTGATTATATCCCTTTCAGAGCATGTCTACATTTCACAAATAAATACACCAAATGAACTCCTACTAAGGGAAAAGTCCCAAAAACCATCCTCTGTGTTAAAACTGAGCTGATCAAATTCAACCACACAACTTAGCAAGATAAATCATCTGTTGAGAGCATTAAAGGGAAGGTTGAGTTCTTGGAAAGGTGAAAAATAATTTGTGAGCTTTCTCATTCCTGTTATGTCCGTTTGGAAGAACATCAAAGGAGAAAAATCCCCTGAACAGGATTGCTCTTCAAATGGCCTCATATTCGAAACATGACTAGAAATAGCTGAAATGTTTGGCCCGAACATTCATGCCACGTGTGTGCAGTCCCATATACCCACTGCTGTGTGCAGTGCATGTGCTTTTTAGCGAGATTGGGTCAATTTCTTATCATGTGGATGGTTCCAAAACCTCTGTAGGCATGATCAACCTTTCCCAATTGCTTTGAGACAGTGTCTTTCACAATGTAATCACATGACCAGAACTCAACTTTATCTTTAACATTCTTCTGGCTCTCAATGGACAATATAAACCTTTCCTATGCAGCCTATTACCAGCCACCACATTGCACTGTACATACAAAATATATCACACAGAAATGACTGTCTCTAAACAACAGCATCTCTCATAAAATAAATACCAATTTCTTTCCTTCTTTTAACGATTTACATCAGTCCTCTCAATACCATTCTTACATTCACCATTGACATGGCTTGCATTGCTATAATTACAATATTTATACATTCCTTTGCATTCTCTACTCCTGCCCAATCAAAATATCTTCTTAATTTATCTTCCTGGCCAATCAAACAGTGGACTTTCATCTGTGTGATGTGGAGCGACAGTGATTTCAAAACAATTGTCAAATGAAACAGATAATAATGATTATAACTTGTACAAGTATCTTGGATAGCGCACATGTCTGTGATATACAGGATTGTAAACATTTGGTACCATGAGTGTGTAATCACAGCAGTGTAAGAAATACTTTTTCGCTCAAGTGTGATTTTGTCGTGTCAACTCTTAGGTACATCTTTGTTCTTTACCAAAGCTCTTTCTGAGTTTACCAGAGCTCTTTTAGAGTTTTCCAGGGCTAAATCGCTCACTGCTCCCATGTATTGTTTTCACCGTATCACAGCCATCAGTGCTCTTTGAAAAAAATGCAGTACACCTCAAGTGATTATTGCAGGTGTGATTCGTGTTTCAAGCAGTTCCTAAGTCTAATGAATGAATCCATCTACTACATTTAATCATAATACAAGGACGAACAATTCAACATCATCAAGCACCTCCATCTTGTGTTAGATGGTGCCACTGCCTGGCTTTCAAACCTTGATATGTCCTTTTAGCTGCAATGCATCATTCAAAATAAGAATTCAGCATCACTTTTCTGTTGTTGTCATTGCTCTATCTCTACTACAGGATTATCTTAAGCAGGCGATATATGTTACTGTCTATATAGTTGTACTTGCAATAAATGATGTTGAATAAATATGAGCAAAATGCATATACATACAGTGTGTAATGCACTGCTAGGCAAGATATTCAGACTCTTGATTTATTTTGAGTTTTTTTACTATATTCTTAATTACTATGATTGATTATGATTATGAAAGCACCATTTTGAAGAAGCTCCTTATGTTTAAATAAATCAAAAATTAATTGAAAAATGGAGAATATAAGGATAAAAGAACCGTTATGAAAGGGGATCCTAAATCATACACTTAATTACACCTTCTAAAACAAAATATTTCAGTACAGAATAAAACATAAATATGAGAAGGAAAAAAAAAATGCACCATCATTTATATTGATTTGCATAACTTTGGCTAAGGGAGTATATCCTTACCTTAAATGCACCTTCACAATTATCCCTGAATAAATGGTGAGTTGAAGTTTTGGTTGAGAATAAATTCTACAAAGCAGGGAGCAGTCCCTTCACCAGTTTATTAAAGATTTGGAGATCAAATAAGCAGACTTACTTTAATGAAACATTAGCAAAACTAAGTGATCTTTGGTTTAACTAGTGAGAAAGTATTTGAGTTAATTAGTTTGACTTTCCTATAAGATGTTTTCTATCATATAAAGACAGCAACTTCTGTGAGAATGAGTTGTTCTTATTTCAAGGGGGAGGGGGGGTGAAGATCTGGACTAGGGCACTGCCAAGGTCAGGAAATTCCCTTCAATAAAATATTACTTTGATAAGCTCTCAATTTAAGGTGAATGTGTATCTGTCATTGGACAGCTTTGCGATAATTCTCTACTTTCCCACACACAAAATTATCACTATTCCACACTAGTGTAGTGGGACATAACATGTATGTACAAACCAATTAGAGGATGAAACATTACATCTTACATCAAGTGGGTTGATGAATGACAGGAAAAGTTTGAAGGACTGTGAGTTTATCTATAGTAAGATAGAAGAGTCATATTATGGTACACAAAACAAACATGACATGTGTGAAATACAAGCAAAACTTATCCACATCTGACTTTGTTAATGTTGTGTAATATGCCATTATTAAAAATAATCAAGAACACGGAACAGAAGTTCATTATGGTCCTTTGGACATGTCTTGGCTCTCTATGCTTGTCAGGGCTCTATCATATTGTTCATTTATACAAATTTACGAAACGGGCGACGGCACTCAGGGTGAGGATATCCTCGGCGCTGAGCGATCGTTCCTTTGGGTAGTCTTTTTCAGAGTGACTCCCCGTCTGATATCAGCCATGACCCCGAGACCCGTCTCCTCCTCCTCCTCTGACTCACTTTCTACCGGAGCTGCCTGATGCTGCTCCTGCTGCTTCTGGGGGGATGGAGTGGACAGCATGGAGAGTGGTGGAGGGGGGAGAGGACTCCCCTGTACGGGAGGGGTAGGGGGGTTGAAAGAGGGGGGTTGGGGTATACTCCTACCATCGGGAGTGGTGTAGCCATAACCTTGCTGGGGAGGGAACTGCTGCTGCTGCTGTGGAGTTTGGGGTTGCTGGGGCAGTGTCTGATAGTGGTTCTGTTGAGCTTGTTGCTGTTGGTATTGTTGTTGCTGCTGTTGTTGCTGCTGTTGTTGCTGGTACTGATACTGCATGTATTGTTGTTGCTGCGGCTGAGACTGCATTTGTGGTCGCTGTTGCTGACTTTGTTGTTGATTTTGTTGCTGTTGATGCTGCTGATGCTGGTGCTGTAGCTGGTGCTGCAGTTGCTGCTGTTGTTGCTTCTGCTGTTGCAGTTGTAAGTGATATTGCAGTTCTTGTTGCTGTTGTTTTTGTTGTTGCTGTTGTGAAAATGACTGCTGTTGAAAAGACGAAGGAGGATGGGCAATACTATGCCTAGACCCTGGCGTTGACGTGATAAACGATGATTGTCCATCTACCATACTACCACTCTGACCATTACTACCAATACTAAACACTGGCTGCTTGTTCCCAACCTCCCCGGGTGGTGTCCTTGGTGAGTTACGACGCTCGGCCAGCTTGGCATCTAGGCTTTCTTTCAAAGCAATCCTACTCATGGCCTGGGCCATGTTATCATCATTCCCTACCCTCAGACTCTGGCTACGCGCTACCTTGGCTGGGGTATCTTTAACTGGCACCGTGGGAGGGGGCACCTTGAACTTCCCAGACTCGTCAAACTGCGGAGCACTGTTGGACTCCGTAAGGCTGAAGGAGAGTGAGTTACCTGACGGCGTCCTCCTGATCGGTGGCGGCGGTTTTCTGCGGCGCACGGTACCATGGATAGACATCTCACTGTTGGTGAAGGCACCGATAGAGGAGTGACGGCGGTGCATCTGAGAGTGAGGGGTCGAAGCTGTGGAGGAAGAGGACGAGGAGGATGAAGAGGAGGACGACGAAGAAGAAGACGATGATGATGAGGCTGTCGATACAGCTTGAAAGATCGAGGATGGATTGAAGTGGCGTGGGAGAGTCGCAGACTTGCTGATGTCAGGATAGTTGATGTTATTGTCACATATTGAGTAAGGATCGTATTCTGTGGAGTTTAGAAAAGAAAAAGGCACAGTATAAATATCATAGATCATACAATATTATTCTCAAATTTGAGAAATTAGAAATTTGGAATGCAAGACAATGCAATTCAATTTGGAACATTTATATAAGATACATATCAATGCTGGCAGAATAGTAAAAATATATTTATGGCAGTAAATTTTTATCAATAATAAACAAGAATCAACATTCTCTATCTAATTTCATTTCATTTAACTTTCTTATTGTTGTTAAGTGATATGAAAAAGGAAACCATCAAAACATTCATAGGAATTTTAATAAGTAAAAATCAAGAGGTGGGGGAAGAGGAAGAGAAAGAGAGAGGAGAGAGAGAGAGAGAGAGAGAGAGAGAGAGAGAGGAAATGAGCAGGCAGATGTACAGAAATATAAGGGCATAATAGAGAGGTAATAAGAAATATTTAAGACACACAGAACAAAGACATATATGAGAACAATGAACTCTCCATACTGACCTGATGAGTTGACCGTGTCACTAGACGTATTCGGAGAGCTGGCCTGCGTCCCATACCCGCTTGACCCTGCCGACCTTTGACTCATAGGGGTCATGTTTGGAGCCACATCTAGCTTGGAGGGCTTACTCCTGGCTGGTCCTGGAGTGGCATAGATTGGATCCCCTTCTATCTTCCTCTCGGCTTCACCCCGGGCCAGGGCTGCCTCTAGGCCTACAGGAGATGAACCCTGAACAAAACACAAATGCAGAATTGCTATTATAGATCTGTCACATGTGATTATGTCACAAGCTCTGGCAATATTTGCTCTGGGATTTATTAGGTCAAAGATAAGCGGTTAGGGCTAGGTTTGCAATAGGGTTTTAGCTTAGGTTAAGGTTCAGGTTTAGGGTAAGGTGTAGGGTTAGGCACTGTAAATGGTCCAGGGTTGAAGATAAGAATTCACTTAGCGTAGGATACCAAATGCAGAGTAACTATCGCTGGAGCATGTGTCATATAATCCTTTAACCCTTTCATGACATAAATTATTTAAAGGCCTAATTTAATCACATTTTTTTCTTCAAATTGGCAACAAAAATATTTTTCTTTTAATGCTAATAGTTTTTATAAAATGGAAAGTCTTTGAAAACAACATTCATAGTTGAGAACTTTGTCCAAAAGTATTTAAAGAGAAGACTTACTTGAGAAGCACGTCTTGTAGGAAGCGTAGCAGAGCGATTGCTTGATTGGTCAGTTCCATTGGTAGAAGACAAGGGTTGAGGCACAACTGAATGAAAACAATATCAATACAAACTTTAAAAATCAACCATTTAACAGAAGAGCTATGCTTCCTCCCTTGACGTATCACAGTACATAACTTTATGTGAAACCTTCTGATACAGGGAAGTTGCAAATTATGCAAGTACTAATTGTTAACCCCTTAAATGCTGTGCAATCCACAATCAGGCATTTTAATAAAAGGTCATGATGAGCTGTCCTTATTTTTCATTGCTTTGCTGAGATCTGTGCATTTGGTTGAATTACTGTTTCATCATAAAGCCTATCATTTCTCTACGTGTAAATCTTGACTAATCAGTAATTGAAAAAGGTCCTTGTAATTAGAGTACATGTACAACCATTTCACAGTTAATATTAGAGTAATTCATGTCATTCACCAACCTGAGAAATTAATTTCAACCATAAAACAACATACAAATCTTGCCTAGCGTGAAGATTGAAAAAAGACACCTTTAACAGGAGCCACAGGTCTGTTTCAAAGAAAACAGACTTTTTAAAAAAAATTATAAAAAAACTTACTCTGGTTGGGCTGGGTCATGTTGAAATCCGGCATGAATTGTTTTCCTGTCTTTCCATTCTTGAGGGGCATTTGTCTTGGACCCTCACCCGTCGGAGGCTTCATGAAGGACACCATTGGGGTGGGTACCGGCTTGGGCTGCTTCTTAGGACCTGGTACCGAGGGTGTGGTGGTGACAGCTGCTGGGAGCTTGTTATCTAACCAGGGTGGGGTAGGGGCCATCTGGGAGGAGGGAGGGGCAGGGTAGGCTGGGGATGGGGAGGAGGACGGGGTGCTGCCCTCGCTGGAGGACTGATCGCTGGATGATAATCTTCCATGCTATATGGAAAGAAAGAAAGATGGTGCAATTAATGTTTCTGTGTTTGGATTCTGGATAGTCATTTGAGCGCCAGTTACATGGAGACTGGCTAGAATGCTCCACAGTTGAGTGGAGAATGTGCATTGTAAATGCAGGATCCCCCATGAATCTATTTACAAGGGTAATGAGACACTTTGATCTGTTATTTGTAATTGGAAGACCGCTATAAAAAATAGCCCTTATTAGTAACTAAACACAGAAGACACATTAGGAATATTTTGCAAAGCATTCTGACAAGTGCTATCATAATACAATCGGACTGAGCCAACTAAAATTAAATGCGAAAATCAAAACTTTTTGTCTCACATTATTTTCTACTATCTTATCTCAATTTTTTTTCTTCAATTAACCCCAAAATCAAAGGTGCATAATGATTACATCACCTCCTTACATATATTAACATATTTTCAAAATCTGCAGTGTACACAGGAATATAAAAAGGAAGAACGGAGCCCCGTCTTATAAGGAGTTGCGATCGATTCAAATCAATAAACCGGTTCTGTAATGTATACAAATTTATGCACACTTCTTCTCTGAGCACATAGTGACGAGCTATTCCATTAACCTGCTTTTTATAAATGAGCCTCAATGCTTGGAATCCAATTTGCATACATTACTTGTTGCTATGTCCGGCAAGCTTTCAGGTTGTCAAGAACAACCTTTGTTTGAAAGGTATGTATAAAATTTGCATACATTACCGAAGCAGTCTATTGCAAATTGATATCAATCACATCTCTTATCCCTTTAGTACAGGGTTGCGATTGATTTGAATCAATCTGTACTCTTTATAAGATGGGGCCTAGAATAAACACCAGTCTTTACCTGTGCATACTCATTAGCCATCTGTAGCATGAGACTATAGGCCATGGTCTCATCTACTGGGTCACCATCCTCCTCCACTCTCAGGGGTGGTAGCTGCTGAGGAGCTTGGCTTCCACCACTGCTGGTCGACGATGACGGGGGCGATCCTGGCCTGGTGAAGAGCGTATCCTGGGAGGTGAAGCCAGAGTCTTGCGATGAGACGCTGGAGAGACGGCAGGCCGGGTTGGTAGGCTGCGAGAGGCTGCGATGTCTGTGGTAGCTGTGCAGGGAGGAGCCGTTGGGTCCCCCGACGCTGGGATGCGAGTGGTTGGAGTGAGCAGAGGCCATGGAACCACTGGATCGGGAGTCAGAGCTGTTCAGACTGCTCAGGCTACACATGCTGGATTTACGGGAACCAGTTGAAGGGGTTGGAGAACTTGGTGGAGTCTACAGGAACAATCATTTATGATATTACCAAGTCTTGTATATAAACAGAATAGGCATGCATAGGGGTTATTTGTAAAATGTCTTGATTTTGTAAACTATGAACATGAGAATTATGGATTTACTTTCCATTTTGTAGAGTTTTTCTGGGATCTCATTTAGAAGATATACTTTTTTAAAGTGGTGCCCTCTGCTCCACTTGAAACTTTGGTAAATGCGATCTCCTTTGTACCCCTTACTTGAAACTCTGATGAACACCATCACTATCACTGATTTCAGATACCTCAGGAGGATTACATCACGTTTGGAATTAGAAATTTTAATACATCTATTATCTTGGTGTCATTATCCTAACCCGAAATCTAACAACATCATTATCATCATCATTATCATCATTTATTGTTCCTTTCTCTCCACGCAGTGGGGTCGGACATTTCATTTCCTTGATGGCCTAACCTAAAACCCAAAATAAAGCCTGAACTGATTGTCGCCAGAGCACATGTCAGAGAACTGGACTTACATATGACCACTGGACATCTTGACCCTTGATGTCATGGATGACCTGTTCACTGGTAGGCGGCAGGATGTGAGGGTCTTTACTCTGAGCACTAAGGTCCTCCATGACGGTCTGAAGATGGACAACCTCCGACAGCATAGAAATCTCATCCTCCTGTAACAAACAAACAATAAGAAAATCATTATCCGAAATAACTTTTCCTTCGTGGAAGCTTTTGTTTTCGATCTTTCAAAGAAAGTATGAAACTATATCCTTGTTTTAGCAAGACATCTGCAGTTTACAGTTGGTAATGGTTTAAGATAAGTCTAATATCACATTAACATTTAATTCTGTACAGTTCTCATTTGCACCAATGCAGAGGCAACAATGGTGATAAGAATTGCAGCATTTAAGGAATTCATCAAACAATCAATTCTATATATATTCATTCATTCATTCAAAATGGTATTTAATGCAAATAATCATGCATCGCAACATAACGCTGAATTGTGCATATTTTACAAATATAGAAAGAGTACACATCTTAGATAATATATTCAAATTAATAATTTACATGATAGGTCATTCAAAAAAAAACAGTGAGTAATTTTACAAATAATGTTCATAGAAATGAAAACAAAAAGATCATTTACTACACACAGGAATTTAAAATACCTTCTCAACGAAAATCAACCACTTTACATGTGCCTACCAAGACAACCCAAAAATAAAAAAAGGATTTAGTTTGAGTAATGGTGGGCTCTGGCACTCACAACGACTGCCTTGAGGAAGTCGTTCAAAGTGCTGAATCGACCCGTCTCACATGAGAGACGTTGATTCAGCATCAGTAGGGTGACTTTAGCTGGGTCCGTAGCTATAAAAGGCAGCTGAACACTACCTCTTGATGAACCTGAAAGGATTTAAAATAAGTTCAAGACAGAGAGGTACTCACAACAACTGGCCTGAGGAAGCCAACCAGACTGCAGAATCGACTCCTCTCCTCGATGAGAGCATTACGGCAAGCACTCTTCTCAGCTTCTTCCAAGAGGATGAACATGTCGTTAACATCCTGCATGGCGCTGTCTAACTGGTATTGCACATGAGGTTTGCCTGCAAGAAAACAACAGCAAAAACAGTCATATTAACAAATGTATATAGGGAAAAAATTTTATTTGGTTACATTGAATTGAAAATTCTGGTGTTGCAAATGAAGCTTGCCTTGAGGAAAGAATCATACATTCAGGATCAACATTTTGCACATATGTATCTGTTTACCACATACTACAGGGGGGAACCTTTAAGAAATCATTTGGAAAGAATAGTTATAAGAAGGTAAAGGTTAGAAAAAAAAACTTTGATAAACTTTGATAAAAGTAAGATTTGGATATCAAGGTCAGTACATTTACGAGAAAATATATTTCCAAATAATAAGAGATGACAAGATTTTCATTTGATAAGAAGTAGAGAGAATTCTAAAATAAATGGCAAACAAGAAACAGATAGAATTACTTTTCATAGATCACTCTAGGGACAAAAATATTTTTTAAAAATTTAAAAAACAAGAAACAGCAAGCTACCAACTATAAAGGCATCATCCAAAAAATAATCCAAAAGAAGAAATCTTGAATTTCATGTTAATGTTGAAAATAATGCAGTTATAAGTCTTTCTGATGATATTGTACTGGATTATCAGAAGATAGCAAAGATATCTTGTCCTTCAAATAACCTTCTCCCCAAGACGTGAACCTTTTTATACAACTATAAAAGCAGTGTTTTGATAATGAGTACCCAGGTAAATCATACTTGTAAACAGATCTCAATTGCATTGCGTGGAAGCTGTCTTGGTGTGAAAAAGGTTAACTTAATTATCATGGTCCATAGCTCTTTCTCACTCTCATGCAAACATTCTGTATCTTTATTTGATTATGGGGAATCTATACGAAGGACGGATCCTTAGAGATGGAAAGAGCAAATAGGAGAGCGGAATGAGTATCAGGACACGGGGAAATCATGAAAATGAAGGGAGAAGAAGGGAAGAGAAGATGAATCAAGAAAGAAAAAAATATATTGGAGGTATAGGAAGAAGGGAAGTCATGAAGATGACGAGAAGGGAAGAGACAGACAGAAGGATGAATGAAGGGAGAAATGAAGAAAGAAATGAACAGGAATATACAATGCGAAATTGATTTGAAGAATGAGACATTGCTCAAGAGAACAGTGATGATTTGTGGGTTTGGGTTGTGAGTTGTGACAACAGATGACAGGAAAGCAAGTGAAGTGTGTTCTATATCTATTAACATCTTTCAATCTCAAGTCTTATTCTCATGTTTTTGCCATGTACACTCTATGAAATTGTGATACATCTTTGCAAAAATCAGGCAGTATGCTATTAGTATGTCTTCTCCCATGCTTTTACAAAGAGATAATGGTAATTTCTCCACAACCAATCATAAAAATAATTTCCAGCATCTTTAGTAATCAGTAATCATTTTATTCTCCACAACAATAAAAAAATACATATACGATTAAAGGTGACAAGTCTCTTCACAAATGAATAGATAGTGCAAACTCTGAGTCGGATGCACTTTTAATCATTCTTCCTATTCATTCACATTTGATGTTTTACTGCTGTCAATATTGTGCAGTGACCTTCTGTTAGTACATCTCTATTCTCTCTGATGGTCAGCTTCTCGACTGGCCATCATGGCATTGAATGGCTGCCAATTTGAGGCTCAGAGGAAAATAATCATCATTCTCATACACATGCCACTTGTCCCATAGAAAATTTAGACAGTTCTTCAAGACAAGGTAAAGCATTTGTCCAAGGATATAATTTCTAGAATTCATGTCATGTTTGAGACAGTTTTTCTTGGAATGCAACCTTGCCAAAAGTACTAAGCATTCTTCATGTCATTTAACATACAATGGACATTATCCCTATTCATCTAGGACTTCAATGCATTCTTCAATGGGTTTACATTGTTATTCGTATTTTCACAGTATGATAGCTCAGAGCAAGGAAACTCCTTGCTCAGAGTCATACTTCTGCAGGTCTACCATGTTTCTCAATTACACTCTCTATAACCCAAGAGGGCAGTATACATCTCAGAGTTGGAGGACTTGGTATAGATCTTATGTCCTAGCTTAGTCTTTATGACGAGTTATTTTATGACATATGAGTTATCATATGATTCATATCTCTATTCATATAAATACACCTTCTAACCCCCATCACATGGGGCTAATACATCATCTCTTCCTTGGCAGGCAGCTTGCTATGAAACCACATCTTTCCTAGCAACTAACTCCAGATTTTGCAAGCTGCTTAAATTGAAAGTATCCCTTCATGAACCTCTTCTGCCAATTCATGATGGGACCTCCTGAAGATGAATTATAGTCAATGTGGAAACCACAGAGTTGTACTTTCATTTATTATATGCAGCTTACTGCATACATGTAAACTTACGTGTAGCAAACAACAAACAAGCGAAGTTTTTATTTGCTTCCAGTATCAGAGGCATTTGTTTCTGATTCATCATGATAGTGTCATGGACCAGACATGGCTTCATGCCATGGTTCAGCCTGCCCAGAGAGTAGCAGATGACAGGTTCAAACCTTACTACTACTTCGTATAGTCCTACTACTCTGTCATTCATGATTCAACACAGGAGTTATCACATAACTCCTTGATTCAACACTGCCTCCTCTTTTCTCCCCTCTCCCAAAAGTCCCTTCCCTTCTCATCTCCTTGTCTCCTTCCTCTTTCCCTCTATCTCTCTCTCTCTCTCTCCCTCTCTCATTTGTACACACATACTCTGTCCATCTCTCTTCACTACTTTACTCAATCCTGCTGAGAGTCACATGCACTGCAAACAGAAAGGTGTATATGGGACGACATACAAATCTTCGGCCCGAACATTGCAGCTGTTTCTTGTCATATTTTGAATGCGAGGGCATTTGAAGAGAAATCTTTTTCAGGGGACATTTCTGCTATGATGTTCTTCCAAAATGACATAAAAGGAATGAGAAAACTCACAAATTATTTTTCACCTTTCCAAGAACTCAACCTTCCCTTTAA
Source organism: Heliocidaris tuberculata (assembly GCA_025618425.1). Lineage (NCBI taxonomy): Eukaryota > Metazoa > Echinodermata > Echinoidea > Camarodonta > Echinometridae > Heliocidaris > Heliocidaris tuberculata. Next base: position 3,351,376 of record CM046845.1, on the reverse strand, counting down.
CTCTTATGTCCATTTTTTCTCTCCCCCCTTTCTTTCTCTCTTTCCTCCCCCCCCCCCCCCCCTCTACTCCCATCTCTCAATTTACAATGCTTCCTTCCCCGTACACTAACAGTAGCACACCAAAAAGAGTTTCCTCCACAGCATTATATCCTCTAGAGCAATCAGAGAACCCTCCTCCTTACTCAATGAGATCAATTTGTCTCAATTCATTATGACCAGCTTCATTTCCCCCCTCTCTCCGAGCTAGCTACCCAGACAATGGCTACCTCTCAATCTGCCATGTCTAGTATTATAAGGCAGGCCATTCACCTGACTTTATCTGCGGTTTGAGAAGGGGAGGAACAGCCGCATGGACGATTGTGCCACTCACGTTCATTGTTCTCAATTCATCGTTCCATCATTGCAAACTGTGTATCTTCTCGAAAGTAGTTACTCTTGAAAAACTTGAAAACCAAAGCATATTCTAACATGGTTGCAGCTATACAGTAGTCTTACTGGTCATTGTATCCGGCAGTCATTTAGTTGTCATCATTGTAACCTTTGTATAGGCCTACAGGCTGGGATTATTTTGCTATTAATACATACATATCAAAATGCTGCTAACATAACATACAGTAATTGAGAAATTTGTCTTGTATTACATAACATATTTTTTAAGAATCATTCCAGCATCATCAGTGGTAGTTTTGTTTATATCATTAAAACAATTTGCACAAAATGAAACTGTTAAGTTTGCAATAGGCTCTACATTTTTAACAGGATGAACTTCATGCTATTTGCTTCACTGAGAAAAGGTATTTTTATTTGGAAATGATATGATTCAAGGATATATCATTTGACCTTGACTTGATATATATTTGATGTTCATACGACCATTTGTGGTAATAAATCGCATGAAACTCAATGCTTGTAGGGTTGCATTGCTACATGTAGGTCTTGATCAGCCCCTGAAAATGACTGTTATGGATGCAGAGAAAGCGATGCTCCCCAGGAATTCACCATTTGTCAGCTGCCCGCAATAAGGCTGTTGCTGCCATGTATTTGTCAAAGACAATAAAGGCTTTACCGGGAGTAACAGAGGTGTTGTGTTATGAGGAACCGCAGAAGCATTCCTGGAATCAGGGGATAGAGAGAGAAAGGGGGGATTGGGCAAGGGTGAATGTTTCCCGCAATAAGGTTGCTACAGCCATGTATTTTCAATGGCAGTATAACGGCCTTATTGCAGGCAACATAACCATGGTGGTGAAGCAGAAGCGCTCCTGGAAATGGGATAGAGAAAGCGAGGGGGATTAGAAAGTAAGGTGAATGTTTGCTTCCAGCAATAAGGTTGTTACTGCCATGTATTGTCCAAGGCAGTATAATGACCTTATTGCACATAACAGAACTGCTGTTTCTTGAGGGACTGAAGAAGAAATCTTGGAAACAGGATTTAAAAATGAGGGGGGTTTTTAAAGTGATGGTGAATTGTCTGCCTAACTCAAGAAAGATGTTACTGCCATGTGTTGTCGATGGCAGTACAACAGCCTTATTGCAGTCAAAAGAAGCGTGGTGTTTTGGGAACTGATGCAGGAGCGTTCCTGGAAACGGGATAGAGAAAGTGAGGATGAAGTGTAATTTTATGCGAGGGTAACTGCAACCTTTCCTCATACAATCTGTCTCAGGTGGGAGCCATAATTTATGTGACATGAAAAACCCTGCGGCTGTTTTCTTTCATTGTATTACCCATGCCTTTGCTTTTCTCTTTCTATCTCTCTCTCTCTCTCTCTCTCTCTGATTCTCCCTCCCCTCCCTGTAAGATCGTTTCCCCTCTCCCTTTCTCCCACCATCCCTCTATCTTCTTGACCCCTAGCCCTCCCCCCTCCCATTCTGTGAATACCTCACGATACAACATATCAATATTTGCCATTTCTACAATATATGTTTCTATGTTCTACGTAGCCTGTACAAGTCAGCTGACATACCTACACACCATGGGTGTAGGCAAATTGATTTAAACTTTCAATATGAAGCTGTTATGAAGTGTTTATTATGTCCTTCGAGCAGATCTTCCCTTTAAGCAATGTTCTGCACTACCGGTTGCCCTGTAAGGAATACTGCTGACAGAAGAGCATATGAGAGCCATTTATCTAGCATGATATGAATTTTTGATTAGCTTTTGCCTCACATCCCCCGCTTTCTCACACCACTAGGGCCGTGTTCACCCTTGATCTTAGTCCAAACTTTTCATCCTAATACCTGCCTATATTTCAGGGCAAGTCCATGTATGTCCCATACATTATCCCTTTCAGGACAGGAATTATTTAAGTGCCAGATTGATCACATTTTGTTCTTCAAATTGGCAACAATGATATTTTTCTTTTAGTGCTACATGTTTCTAACAAGGGGTAATGTCTTTGAAAACAATTATACTTCATTATAAATTTTGTCGAATAGTTAAAAAATAGCCAATTTGGATAAAAAACAATGATTTTGAACCTCTAAATATGTTGCCAATTTGAGGATTTTAAAGCTTACTCTCGTTTATACAATTCTTCTCATCAAATGCAATGTGGTCATGCAACAAAAATGGAAAGTGTGTGCAGAAATGTTTGCTATTTCTACTAATGCATCTTGCATATATTTTAGAGCTCTGAATCAAAAGTTATTGAGCCAAACCACAAAATGTGGTCAATTGTCTCGAAAGGGTTATTGATAAAACCATTGAATAATGGTTCTTTCTGGTATCCTACCATTAGTCAAGGTCTTATCATAATATTTTTCCCCTTTTGGATGAAATATATGGAAAATGTCATATGTCATAGGGGACACATTGCATGAAATCGCCCTATTGTGGAATTGTATGAAATGGAAATGTGAACATGAATTGACATTAAAAATATCATTTTACTTGACATAGATTGTCTGATCCAAGCTTTAGTACCTTGGGGCGGTATTCTGAAAACTGTTTTATTTCTAATATTGTTGTATCTCCACAGTTAAGATAAAATTGGTATTCTGACTGAAAATTGTTGTAACTTTTGTTTTAACTTTAGTTGTATCTTTGATTACTCTACACATGATCCTAATTTACATATATGCACACTGATGATAATATCATGAGATAATTGGTATTCTGAAAATTATTCTTTCTTTTGTTCTTATCTTCCATGGTAATTACAACAAAACTTACAACAGTGTTGTATTTCATGATCTCGACAATTTTTCTAGCTCAGAATCAGACAGTACATGCTCAAATAGCACGATGGAGACTGTGTGTGATTCAAGATCTCATAGAGAAGACATTTTGAAGAAATTACAGGTGGAATTCGATGATTTTACATCAACATGTGACTTGGTTCGAGCAGAAGAGGGTGAGCCATTATGTTAATTAATTGCAGTCCAATAGCGCATGGCGTATTATAAAATGCGTAATTTAATAACTACGCCTAAAATTGATATACGCGCAAAGCGCAGCCTTATGTTTGACTGAAGGGGTGCTCCTATTGGTTGACCTACCTATATAAAACCCATCTTGGTTGGTAAAATTTCAAAAAATGGGCATGTCAAAGATAATATAAAGGCGGTCCGTAGAGAGATAATATCCCCCTAAAACAATTTTCAGAATACCAACCTACAACAATATTAGCCAGGTATTATCTCCTGAAGATACAACAAAAGTTACAACAATTTCCAGAATACCACCCTAGGGCTATAACTTGTTACCAGATATACAAAAAACTTAGAAGTGGCCAGTGACATATGGGACAAGATAGCTTGGACTTTCCCTTCAACTGAACTTTATTGTGATATACTAATTCAAAAAGGAGCTCACACTTTGTGTGGTTGTTATAGTGTAAACATTTCAGTAAATTTGATAAAATAATGTGCTATTTGTAATGATCTAATCTATTCTGGCAGTCAATTTATGTTTATTTTTATTGCTTTTTGTTATCAGATTAGTCAACATTGTTCATATGTAATTGGAGCTTACATTTATTAAACACAAAGTTGTTGACCTCAGTTTTACAGACAGATTATGTAAGCTCACATAATCAATAGAAGGTTTTATGCAGACTTTAGATTGTAAACTTTTGTTTTGAGGACAATCAAGATTCAGCACCATCAGCCATTTAACACTGCAGGTTACTTCTCTGATGATAACTGCGAAAAAATCAGATACTTGTATTTAATACTTTCACATAAAATTAAATACTAGTATTTAATTCTTTCACGGCCTTGCTGAAAAGCCGCTAGTACCTCAAAGCGGGTTTTTACTGTGATTAAATAAATGCAAAACAATACAATAAAATACTCTGTGTTAAAGTATAGCTAACGCTCTTCCAGCTCCAAGCTAACAATATCTTATTTCTTTGTGAGAGTGAGAATGGGTGCTTGAATTCAAGGTGTTCGTTCACTTCTTTTGCTTTACCTGTAGATGTTCAGAGAAACTTAGGGAAGTATGAACGTGGTTGATTTGCAGTCACAGCTGGTGGCATTCACTCATTAGCAGATGAGATACAACACTCAAGGATGATATGAAGGTATGAACACTGCCTCGTGCATGATGAACGCTGGCTCTTACACGTATCATGTATCTGACATTACGGTTTGAATACAGAGATCTTTAATTCATCATTCTAAGTTTAAGTGTATCTCCTTTCCAGTTTGATTGAGATATGCTCATGTAGAAAAATCACAGGTACTGTGGCTCTTTCACTATGTATTTTTCCCCTTCACTGTACAATTCTCCATTGTACCATCCTTCACTGTACAATCCTTCACAGAGACACAACTAATGGATGATTTTTAAAAAGTTGTTGGGGAGCATGTCACTTTTCAATCTTCTTAATATGATGCAATCAAGAGATTAAATAACAAAGTGAACAGGGTTATCTTGTAGAAGGTCAGGCAATGTTCGATTAACTTTATAAGATGGGTTGAAAAGATAAAATGACAATGATAACATGTTAAGCAAGCTAGGCAGAACTGTTCATCGAAGTATTGAATAATAATACTATAGGGATCTCTTACAAAGGACAGATATGTTCAATCAACTCTATGACAGGAATTGAGACTAAATAACAGTGTGAACATGGATGTCTTTAAGCTAAACAGAAACAGTTCATCAAGGCATTGAATAACAATGATGTGAACATACATGTCTTCAAAGTTGGACAGAAACAGTTCATCAGAGTATTGAATAATAATGTGAACATGCAAGTCATAAAGCTACACAGAAGCTGTTCATCAAAGTATTAAATATTCATGATGTGAACATGGATGTCTTGAAGAAGGTCAGACATTAAAATCAACCTAATGAGATGGGTTAAAAAGATTGAATAAAACACGAACATTGATGTCGAAAAGCTAGACAGAAACTGTTCATCAATGTATTAAATAATCATAATAATGTGAACATGGATGTCTCAAACAAGGTCAGACATTGATCAACTTCATAAGATAAGTTGAAAAGACCAAAGATGGAAACATGGATCCGTGCCTGAAGAACAGACAGAGCTTTTCAGTCACCTTAATAATGAGATAGATACAATCAAAGTCAAATAGCAATGCAAAAAGGGTTGTCTTGAAGTAGGTCAGACAGTGTTCAATCAACTTCATTAGATGGGTTAAAAAGCTTGAATAACAATGTGCATACAGATGCCTCTATGAAGGAGGGAAACTGTTATGAACATCTTGAAGAAGGTCAGGCACAGTTTTATCATCTTCATAAAAAACAGGATGAAAAGAAAGAATAACAATGTGATCATGGATATATTCAAGATAGCTAGAGACCTTAATGAGATGCAATCAAAGGATTAAGTAACAATATGAACAAGGTCGTGTTGCATGAAGCTGGACAGAGACTGGACCATAAGGCGCCTATCCTAAGCCATAGCCGTATCCATTTCATCATGCAAAGACACCAAACGGCCTTCCATCATTACACACTTTACCGCATCATCATTCTCCCCTATAGACAATCGCCATAAATCATCTTGGAGACAAACAAGCAAACTCCCATATAATACTCACAAATGAGTGAAATCCTATGACAACTTGTGATATGATTGCAGGCCTTGTGGCTCGAAATACATGTAGGCTTACATTGTAGGTTATGATGGTAGTATATTTCCCTGCATGCATCCATAAACAATATGGTCTGTTTGGAGCCAGAAGGGTGTTAACTCCTATCTTTTGTACAGAGTTAACACCCTTCTGGCTCCATGCAAACAGACGATATCTCAAACTATGTCAAAGACAATATGACAATGTTAATGGAGAATCATTTGTCAGCACCAAATGCTTATTTTCCAAATGAAAATCATATGAATTTTTCTTTTTTAATAACTTTCTTGGTAATCATTCACTTTCCTGGTCTTAAATAACAGAAAAGGATGTAATATTGAGAGATAATGCAAGAAGTAGGCTAAATGTAAAAAAAAACATGATGCGAGTCAAAATTTTCCTTTCATAATGCACTATAACGGTAACAAAAACAATTAAAGTAGTTGGTAGGTTATAAACCGGAAAAAGTTTAAAGTGAAGGTTGCTTTATAGTTCAAAATGTTGTTATAAAATTTATGGTGGCCTTATTAATTTATACTGGCACATGTCATGGTCAACATGGCAAAATTACTTTTAGGCACACTTAAGCCCACACACAGTATACGATCAACTGCGATCTGACAAATTAGACAAATAAAATTTACCTGATTCAGGTTCTGAACAATAATATAAATACTAAACATAGGGTTTTGGTGCGCTGTCAGCCTTATACCCGGAATAAGGGCCAAATAAGTTTAAAATCGTAGACAATCGTAGGACCGCTCTGATGATTTCACTACGACTCGGAGCCGATTTGGCCTTTCCTCCGACTAGAAAGCTCGAAATAGGCATTATTTTTTATTTTACTGTCTATATGACTATATAGAACACCAGTCAAAAATATATTATGTGTTTATGTTTGTATGTTTATATCGAATGCTACTACATTTTTCTTCCAAAATCGGATCGCAGACCGATCGTATAGTGTGCAGTGGGCTTTAACCCTGAGTAACATTGTTAATAATGAGATTTTCAATTTAAGGTACACCCTACTATATGGTGTGTTTGTGTGTATGCATATGTCTGTTAAAGGTAGGGCAGCTCTAGGGTGCACCTTTGATGAAAAATATTGTTATCGTTATCGTTATCAGACAAATGTGACCCATGCTTTAAGCTCACGCAAAGATGTCTGTCTCCTGATCACCATCATTGTCTCCTTGCAAATTGTACCCTAAAATAACATCACTCAGAACTATACAGAACAATATTGTTTTTGGATTCTGCTACTACTACAACCCGATCCATACATCTACACAAGTATAATTTCTAATGTGATATAATTGGACATGTCCAGTCAAGTGTGACAATATCGAGTCAAGCTGGGGCCCACACACTTACATAAAATGGCTGTTAATCCGCTATCAAATGTTTGTTCACAAAACAAAGTCTGCCAGTCTATGATAAGCTTAGAGAAACCTTTACAAGTAATTCACTCCAGTCAAGAAATGTGACAGTGTGTCAACAAGGGAGGATGCTGACAAAGGTTCCAGAGCATGAAAATCACTTTTGACATTTTGTCATTTACACGTGCTTCATTCAAGTTCCCTAGAGAAAAAGGTCGTTTTCAGTCGAGAAATGAGGTAGAATGTGTCGTACCTGGACACGAAGTCCTTCCTTAGACCAGACACAAGTACATCTACATGTACTTTGTAATTCTAATTTCACTTTGACAGACAACGAGCAATGAACAATATTTACTTCCCCAGCCTAAAGCTAGATTCATTCCTCAATGGACATTCTGGCCCGAATTCACAAAGGAGGTTTGGTTTAAACCATGGTTTAAACCCCCTCCTGGGTTTTATAAGCGTACATGCGCACTGAATCCGATCCAATCATATATTTTCTTTGAGCACGCGCATGGGCAATGTGCGCTTACCGTACCGTATTTACGCTTATTTTAGTATGCTTACGGAGGTTTAAACCTTACCCATGGTTTAAACCTTACCCATGGTTTAAACCTCCTTTGTGAATTCAGGCCTCTCTGTTTATCTTTTAAAGGCCTTTACACACGGTTCAACATGAGCTGGGGTTCAGTGCACAATTTGCCCCAAAATCTTAATCTGGGCCCCCTGAATTTCAAAATTGAAACAGGGGTCCAATTCATACAAACCCTAAAAATGTCATTCCAGACCCATGTGAACAAAGCTAATGTGCATGGAGCCCTGCTTTATGGTGTTGATCACTCCCTAAATACACATGGAGTAGGGGCTATATTGTACCTCAATTTCTTTTTATCAAAATATTGACTGTTTTAAGTACACAGGAAACAGCCAAAAAGTAAGCATATTACTTTCAAGGTGAAATTACAACTACATTGCACCTACGCTGGCCTCCTTTTCCCCATTTTTTCCTAACTTTCCTTGATACATCTCTATGGTCAAGGACCAGTAATCCTAAAGTGACTGTTGACTCTTGACTAGATCCTATACCTTGTAGAGAGAGGCATAGTGGATTTTCAAGCATGACAAATTGGGTTTCAGTGAAACGTCTCCCTGCAAGGAGGTTCCACAAACATGAGCTGGTTTCCTGTCTAACAAGAAGAGGGCTCTATCACTTCCAAATCCCCCTCTGCAATTTTAACCCCTTCCCCGCCCCCCCCCCCCGAATCCAGACGAACAAAACTGATCGTATAGCAATATACAAAAAACCTCTTTCCATCTCCCAGATGGTGCCACTACTAGGTACATTTAGCTGCTGCTATTTATTCAAAACATCTCCAGATAAATCCCTGTACAGAAAAAAAACAGGTCTGCATGAACAATGTAGTCATACACAAAGTAGTAATCTTTTGGTGATCCCCAAGCCCTAGCTGATGATTTTTTTTTTCCTTCTTCTTCTTTGTTACTGTAAATTGCTTTATTGTTCCATTTGTTTGTGTTCTTGGAAATTAATTTTTTTATAAATAAAAGTTTAAGACGCTGCATGGTACTGCAGCATGAGTGTTCGTAGAGCTCTTTCCATGATGCTACTAACAGACTTTCAAAAGAAAAAATATGTCAGACCCAACAAGAAGTGCACTGATTGGTGTTGTGGACCTAATCTGGGATGATGCTATCATCTTCAATCCTTGTGCAATCCAATGCAATGAAACCTATCCATAGATGATGGACTGACAGAGGATAGATGGAAGGGATGAATGGGTCTACACTCTACATGGTATCATATCAGGTATATGATGCTATCAAATGCAAGGAAACATATCCAAGGAGGATGGGTGGATAGAGGATAGATGGAAGGGATGAATGGGGTCTACATGGTATTATATTAGGTCTATGATGCTATCCAATGCAATGAAACCTATCCATGGAGGATGGATGGATAGAGGATAGATGGATAGGATGAATGGGAGGCCCTCAAGAATGACTGGCATGGATGGAATGTGGGCTATGATAGCTCAGCTACATCTTCACTATTATCACCTAGCATAGCAGCTAGCCTTCATGCCAGGCAAATCTTTACACCTACAGTATACCGGTATTTGATGTTATTTCTAAAAAAACCTGGAAGAAAAACAGAAGATTTGTGTGTGTATCTGAAATTATGAACTGAAGCAAAGCACAGAGATGTAGCCTATACTCCACTCTTTTCATCTGCTTCTGATTCTATGGACAAATTAAAGTACCCTGAAGACTTCAACTCCATCATAAATCTGATTTTGCACATATATAAATAAACAACTGTCATATCAGACATTTATGTAAGTTTTCGTTCTCTACCATTATTTCTCTTCCATGATTAAAGCTGCCGCCATTGTCTTTTACCCTTCTACCCTTCCGACTTCTTAGAAAATATTATGTCTGCTGGTCAGGGAAATGTAAAATTGTGAGTGAATGTCTGACTTAACCAGACTAATCCTACTATAAATAGAGAGATGGAGCCTGCACTGGGACTGCATATATAGATCAATAGATAGATCTTTTGATGAACCAATGTAATTGTGGCTGCAGTCCCAGAGAACTTTAGTGATCTATAGATGTAAAGACCACCCTCGTTCCGAGGGACTCTCTCCCTTGCTGTGACCCCAATATGCTGGACCATGCCACACATACCACAACAACTCTCCCCAAACATCTTGAGGTGAAAAACCTTATGAACATGAGCATGAAAAGCAAATGTGACATCACAGCCAAAAGACGTCAAAACACAGGTGATCTCCAAACTCCCAGAGGAAAGTCCAGCAGTTTGTGACCCAAAAAGCACATTGCATGCATCCCCTTTTACATCAGACAATAATTCTGCAGCTATACAACAAGCAACAATATATAGTACACATTATGTGAACAAGTCTCAGCAATATGAATCACTGGTTGCAATATACAGCTTCACATTACTTTCAACATTCTGAAGAAAATTAACAAACCTTTCTCTCTCTTACTCTCTTTTTTCTTTCCTTTTTTTCACCATCGTACACTACGGAAGTGACATCACTCCAACTTGTGAAAACATCCTAGGGTTTGACAATCTAGATCACAGCTTCAAGTAGAGGCCTACATTCTCAAACATCAGGTTTCCTTTTTTACTCTCTGAGGACCCTGTCCCACATCTGCCAGTGTCTATGTAAAAGAAGGGGCATCAGCGTAAAGGTACATGTAGCCATCTACAAAACAGACCAACGATGCTTATTAATTTCACAGCTGAGTAAAAGCCTCGCTGCACCTACATGTAATATCAAACAAGATTGGTAACCCATAATTCACAGTAAAATGAGGCACACAGGTAAGTAGGTCCCTATCCAACTTTTCTCTGCTCCACATTTTAACATGTCTCTGATTTCTGTGGGCGTTCAAAGCAAATGATCAGCTATAAATCCTTCTACATCTCGTGACCTTTCGTTTGTTGACGCAAATATGAATATTTTGTCAAAATGGAAAATACAGAAAGAAATGTGTGAGAGAGAGAGAAATTGTAGAGGTACTTTCAGGGTCTAGAGTGCTTTTTATCATTTTAAGAATCCTTGTTTCTTTAAAAAATAAGTGTACCAATCACCTGAAAAAATAAATTGTGTACAGCTAGAAAGTATCAAATCAACCTCAAAGAACTTTATCTGGCATTCTATAGGTCAACAGTTAAGGAGTATGAAAGAATTAAAGGATAACATGAAAATGTTCACGCGGAGCTGAACTCCGAATTTCGTTCCGTGCGAGCCCTTATATTTGCATGCGCGTACAGGTGCGTAGAGTAGTCTACTCACGAGTCACTTGTACGCCTTAATATAGAGTGTGTAATTAAAATTGCAATATCTCTTCATAGAATTAATATTTGAATTTTGAAGCCACATTTTGAATGTAGTATAACAACATGAAACCTCAAACATAAAGAGCAATATATTTTTTGGTGATTGGTGCCCTTCAGAGTTTAATCTTGGAATAACTAATGCTATATCTCGGAGCTTTAAAGCATAAAAATGGCTTATCATGGGGAGGATAAGATATATGCCTAGATATCATGACATCTTCAATGAAAATGGGTTATTTGAAATGGCCATCGCCTGAACTATGATTTAACTGAGATGACGTATGGAAGGAATTGCAAGTGGGGAGAAAATTCAACGTATAAAATTGTCCAGGTTGAGGAGAACAGCACTGGTATTATTGAAGGTCAATGACACAACATGGATTTATTGAAGGTCAATGACACAACATGGATTTATTGATGATAAAAGCTTCAAACATCGTATGACTATATGAAAATCATATATCAGGAACAGCATTGTGAATGGCCATGGAGTTATAAATACAATACAACATATAAGATTTTTAATAGGATGGATAACTACAACAAAAATTGTCCTAGTGTGAAAGGCCCCAACCAGAGCTAAGCAGAGAGAAAGTGAGAATAGCCTCATCCCATCATTCATACCAGCTAATGGCCATGGGACAGCTGATGCTGATACCCCCCTCTTATCAACAAAGCATCTTCGTGATGGGTTAAATGCTTTATGAGAATACCACATGATCTGTCTAAATACCAGACATATGACCCAATGATGCCTACCACACCTACATGTAGTCTACATTAACCATCCTATGCCAAGTTTCCAGGATTCTATTGTCAAAATGTTTGAAGAAAAAATATCCATGCTTGTTGTCAAAATGCTAAATGGTCTGATGAAAAAAGTTCCAAGGATGCTTACTCTGAATTTTATATTTTATTTCATCTTTCAATATTTTCAGTGTCATAACACATTAGAATCGCACAGAATTATAAAGACTTTTTCATTGGTGTTTTGCAGAGGCTTTGTCAACCATTTGCACACACAGCCACGTATGCCATGTCATTAGCAAATTTTGATTTCCTTGGATAATTAAAATGCCTCTCATGAGTATAACAAATAAAACAGTAATAATTTTCACCACCCAGGGATTGTGGTCAGAATGTTAAATGATCCTATGCCAAGTATTCCAGATTTTTTAATGATTTCAAAATACTGCCACATGCTATAATTGCCTAGTTTGCCTATTTATCTACATTGAGTCAAATTTATGACAATGAACTAATGGAAAGCAAATTATAAGATTCAGAAAGAGTTGGAGAGGTGAAAACATATTCCTCAGTGATTTATATGCACATGCATGAAAGAGTAACAACAATTAGGCCTGAATGAAATTACATCTACAAAGTTATATGATGACTTTATACATGTAGGTGTTCATGTACATGTAGATTCTAAAGCGGCATGTTTTTGTATGAATGCAGAACGTGAAATTAATCTAATTCAATTTGTTTCCCTGTGTTACTTGTCGTTTCTTGACCCATATTGCAAGCTTGTGAATTCGGAATCCTTAGATGTACCCCTCCTAATGACAGGTCAATAACAGTAAAATATGTCACGTTCTGGTTCTTCCTGTGCCCTCCCTCTCCTAATGAACGGTCAATAACTCAAAATCTATTGGTCAGCCCTATGTTTTCCTGAGTGCTCAATAACTGAAGACCTTTGGTCAGTCTTGTTTGTTCAAATGCCCTCCCTCTCCTAATAAGTAGTCAATAACAATTGGTCTGTCCTATTTCATCCTGTTCTATCTCTTATACTAAGGGATGTTCCACAACTCAAGGCTAATGGTACATGTAAGTCCTAATTCTTTGGAAGACCTATCCCTCCTTGTAAGTTTGTAAGATGCCACTAACTATAGACCATTTTTTCATTCTTATTTCTTCTTGAGCCCCCCCCCCCCCCCCCCCACCTCCTCTTGATGAGTGGCTGATAACTCGGACCATTCGTCATATTGGTCAGTCTATTTTTTCCCAGTGACCCACTAATGAATGCTTGCAGAGTCTTAATACAGTATGAAATTGAACTTGAGCAGCTGTTCCACTCCTAGACATCTACCCTACTGGTGAACAATAGAACCAGGGAGTGCAGGGGTTCAATAGGTATTCACACAGTCCCATCTTCAAACTGCATTTGTGGCACGTGAGCGAAGACAACAACAAGGAGACAACAAAATACATTTCACTCTACAGATGCCCTCTAGCATAAGGCCAGGTTGAATAGACAGATAGATGGGTATTAGAATGAACAATACAGATGAAAAAGGGTTTATAGACTGTTCACTCTTTACAGAACATACAAGCATGTCGAAGCTGCAACAAAGTGCTGTGTCTGCTTATTTTGCCTAAATGTTTACAAAACTCTGTGTTTGCAGTTTCTAGCCTACTAACCATGTGAAACAAATACCTTTAGACTCCCTTTCTTCTTTCATACCCATTGTAATGTTGGTAATTATCATGGGTTTCAATTTTAACTAATATCGTCTAGAATCTATAACAATCTAAGGTGATTCATACCAAATAGTTTACAGGGAATGAAAGGTTTCCGTCTTTTGTTTCGTCAAGGGTCTCTCTCTCTAATTAGAATTATTTCAATATTTTCTGGCTTCAATATTCCAGAGACCTCCGCTAATGAGCAAGGAAGTATTTTCACAGGCAGCCATACATTCAGGTAGTGTATCTAGATACTAGGCTTAGTAAAACTTGTTCATATTACTCTGAATTAATGGTTTGTTTTTACAAAAGACTGAAACTATTTCTTGGATTGCTTAAAGAGTCTTACTGTCCTTTAAAGAATACATTGCAGCTTGATCATTGTTCTTTGGCCTCCATTATAGACCCTCCATATTCAACAGAATTTTATCTACCATATCAATTTTCAATCATAAAAGTTTGAATGGCACTTAACTTTAACTGTTTCTAATATTTCAAAGCATACCTGTACCCCTCAATGTAGACTTAGAGACAGTATATTGTATCACATAACACAGGTTTTTCACGAAACCAATTGCAATTGACTATCATCATGACTTACCAACTGTATTGAGGGCAAACAAAGTGTAAAGAAATCATTTTTTCATACAAAATATCTTATTTTGACTTATACTTGTAAATGTTCTTCCACAATATGGGGACCTTTCCCAAAATTTGAAGACTTCCCTGCATCTCTTTAGAAGTCTATATTGAAGGCAGACAAAATGTGTAGCAATCCTTCATTTCCTTTGGAGCTCCATCATGTTCTTGCAAGTGCTTACCTTTCCTTGCTTTCTTCTGAAGTCTGATGGTGTCTGAAGACTTCTTCTTGATGTCTTGTCTGGCTTTCTTGTACTCTGCAGAAGATAAGATGAAATTAGAGCAATAAATCAATTATTTGTATCAGATACCACTGCCACTAGGATGGACAGGTGGTGGGGGAAATTCAAGTGCACAAACATGATTTTGCCGATATGAAAATATTTCATTTCTCATAGAAAATTATTGGGTATTTGCCCAGTCAACTGAAACTATATTAAAAAACGGAAGTTTATCTTATACCTAAAAAATATCTTTGATAAAACAGTTTCATCCCAATATTGTCCTTATCTTCATCATCTGCAAACTTGCAAGGAAAGATACCAAAAGAGCAAATCTTAAAGGTATCGTACAGTAGTGGGAAAGGTGGCGCTTTGGATATTTAACTACTTTGTCAGCTGGAATGGAAATTATTACATATACTGTTGTGAAATGATTAATTTCGAACATAGGTGACGTTTGTTTGAAGAAAAATGGTTTAGAAATGGCTAAAATGTCCAAAAAAATAAACATCGAATTACAAGCGCGGTACCGCGCTTGTAATTTGATGTGAAAACAGTGTGTGTAACAAGTGTGTGCGAACTGCTATGTGCCGTTGAGCCGGGAGCGTCGGGGTAGGTGGTCTTAGCGAGGGTATAAGGTAACCGTTGATATTCGATCATTTAAATTATTTTACTGAAAATCACCGGAAATCATGAATAGAATACCAGATTATCTCACTCATGTATCTTTTTATTGAAGCCGAACAATATGAGACTATATTTGAGCAGTTTCATGCCAACTTTCATTTTGCTACCACTACTGTTTATTACCTTTAAGGGAGTGACTCAACCCATCATTTCACATTCAACAAAACATGGGAATTAGCTCCAAAACAAAATATCATTTTGCTCTTTTTACAGCCATTTTAAGACCCGTTATGATTACACTCAGGAAAACCCATAAAATATGAATTCTACAAGCTGAGAGATGCGCTTTCTTGATGACAGCATCTTTCTATTTATAAATGTTTGTAAGTATGATTCAGGGCACATCTGGATAGTGACTACATCAGGGGCCCTTAATTAGTCCACATTGAGTGTCTTGTTCTGCCTAACAGAATGCTCCAATGATGTAGGTTTGTATGTCTGGTTGTACGTCCACTCTAATGCCATAAATCTTTCCCTCTCATATCTGACAGCTCTGCCCAGTCTGTTCAGCCGATGACGCACTGTGCATCATATGCGAAAAGCATTACATGCTTTTCAATCTCTAATGCACGTTTTGGGGGAGGGTGAGCAGGTTCAGAGGGCTCAAAGTAGGACCGATACTAGACGCCAGCTGGTGCTGGATGCGTTTGCCGCCCCATACCGAAAACAGTTGAAGGTCCGTCGCAGATGAGTGGTCACGTGATCATAAACTTGAGACCCTTGACAGCTGAGGATAGAGATACATATGTCACACCCCACTTAGGTATGGAAGGCCTATCGCTTGGGATATTTCCTTCCGCTCCCCTGTGATACTGTCAAGATACGAGAAGCTAGGAGGAGGCCTGTTTAACCCTCTTCATCCCACTGGTGTTATCCAAAGGTAGAGTGGTAGGTCTAGTGGTCACCTCATCCAACTACAGATTTAACCCTTTCAGGACAGGAATTATTTAAAGGACTAAATTGATCACATTATATTCTTCAAATTGGCAACAATAATATTTTTCTTTTAGTGCTACATGGTTCTAATGAGGTGAAATGTCTTTGAGAACAATATATATGGTTAGAATTTGTCAAAAATTTGAAAAAATTGCCAATTTTGATGAAAAAAAATGATTTTGAACCTCTCAATGTGTTGCCAATTTAAGGATTTTAAAGCTATTCTCGTTTTTTAAATTCCTGGCATCAAAAGCAAAATGGTCACGCAACAAAAACGGACAAAGTGTGTACAGAAATTTTTGCTCTTTCTACTCATACATCTGCTATATTTGTTTAGAGCTCTCAATCAAAAGTTATTGAGCCAAACCACAATATCCGGTCAATTGTCTTGAAAGGGTTAATGGTCGGGTTTTTCCAGTCAAAGCACTCACATCCTCTTGCAAGATGTTAATCCACATTGGCCACTCTAGACCCAGGAGATAGTAGGAAACAGGTAGAATCCTGAAAGCCACTGTGACTGAATTTACCATACACCCATGTAGTGATCATATAGTAGAGATACTCTCAAGGGAGTGGAGATGGTGTAAATTGTGTGCATGCAAGAATCGAATAGCTTAATTGCATCCAAATATCACTATTGCTATTATGTCCATCACAACAACTTTGTTTTTTCTTTCTTCTTTGATAGGGTGATTTTTTTTCTTCACCTCTACTTAAGTAGACCTGCAAATTAAATTGAAAAAGTTTCAATCATCTTGCAAGAATGTTATATCAGTCAATATTTTCCAATGCCAAAAATAAGACAAGTTTATTATTCAAGATACACTGTAATCTATACAGTGGCAGAAAAATGCTTGTAATACTTGTATTTCATAATTGAAAGGCTAGGTACCTCGGCTCCCTCATACCTGCGGCATGAGTAAGAGAAGAGCAATATGCAATACCTTGCCGAAACTTGCTCCATCGTTCCTTCTTACTCGACCCTCTTTCCCTGTGTAATTCAAGTTGGCATTGCAGGCATACGTTTGGACAGATGTCGGTTAGAGTAGAGATTGAATTTCTCTCATCAACTGCTCTAGTGGTTACATGCAGACCCATTAGGATGACTCAGAAAAGGCCCATCTCAAAACACATATCAAAATTTCCAATAGTTTAATAGTTGGTGCTAAAAAAAACCCACAGGATCCAGCCCTTCCTGTTTTGCTCCCACTCCCCCATTAAAAATACCCCAGTAGCCCTCAGCTAGCACTTTTGGTAGCCCCTGTGTTTTTATTCTTGAAGATTATTTGAAGTTGAAAATATGGAGACAGATCTCCCAGGGGGAAATGGGGCTTTGCTGACACCCGTAGCCCTAGATACAGTATTTCCCTTCTCTAGGACAGACTTGTTGTTGGTGAATGTCTTAGAAATAGCCTCATGAGGGGGGAAATGGGGGAAGGGGGTTGTTACACTGTGATTTATAATGGTACTATCATTATAAATATATGAATTATCATAATCTGAGAATAAAACTTTCGAAATAATAATACTCCAGAAATGAGCTTCCTTAAAAGGTTCGTTATTGCTATAGAGAATTCAGTTGAAGATTTGATTCAATTGAAGATGGTGCATAGGTCTGGGATTCATAAGTACAGGAGACTAATGCTTTTGGAATCATATTGCACTACCCATTAAATTAACACATCAAGTGTTAGATCTAAGTAGGGGTGTGGGTCATAATATCTGTACTTCACGGTGCTTCAAAGAACGGATGCTGTCAGTAATTTTGAAGGACTATTTTGCTTGGGGATGGGGGGGGGGGCTCTAATGCAAATCCATTTCCCCACTCCTAAAAAATGTAAATACAATACATGTGACAAATTAATTTTCGTCATAGTGTCTTTGTCAAAGGATATATATAAAACAGAGAAGAAGAATGAAGGGGATTTAAGTTACCTCAAGTATTTTAAGCACTACACAATAATCATTTGGCTGTAAGCTTTCCACTGTTTTAAAAGTATGTTAAGATATGTTAATGCACAATGCAACCACTGCCATTTGCTCAAAAAAAATGTAAGAAGACCCGAGGATTTACTTATCACCGTGGTTTGGCGGCAAAAAGTGTGGTATCCAACACCCTACATCGAAAGCCTTAAAACTTGCCATGTTCATCTAATGGATGCTGTCAGCGTGAGTTTCATGAGGAAGGGTATATAGGCAAAGACTCCCATCCTGGGGGGAATGGTTAGCCTGTTTCTATCCATAACCTTCAATGAACAGAGCAGAGAAGCAGAAAATTTTTAACCTCCGTCCATTAACTTTAGATGCTCAGACCATGCTCAGACCTATTCTAAATCTGATCATTCTTATTTCATTGTATGTGTCATTGATGAAGAAGAAGGGTAACTTATATCTACAGTATTCACTCTAGATTTTGCACATAGTACCACATTTCATTAGATAGTGTCAAGATTCCTTAGTAATTGATCCAAAGAGAATATATATCTTTGATTTATATGAATTTCCTTCATACCTTGATTTTTCCTTTTCTCACTTTTACCAAGTTTACACGAAGGATAGCATCACTAAGAAACTTTAACTTTCTTGAAGTTCTCTTGACCATAAAGATGAACAGAATCATCCTGTATTTTCTCAAATTTTATTACAATAATTATACTTTATCCTCAACACCTACCAACTACATGCAAGTGGAGATGTACAAAATATATAAGTGGCCCATCCTCTCCCAAATATTTTGTTTACATAGACAAAAGTTAATATTTATATTTGTTCTAAGGCTTTTGTGTGAAAATGGACAAAAACTACAAAGAGCTCTAGAAACCCAGCCTTATGCACTTGGTTTCAGACTACCAGCTTGACTCTCTTATCTTTCTTTGCTTATTATTGAGCTATACATTTCCTATTAAAATCATTCAAAAGCCATCATTTATTTGCAGTTTTGAACATCTAGTTCGAGTTTCATTTAATAGAACTGTTCACAAAGTTATTCAAATTTATGGATGTTTCTTTCCTGGGGACCTATAGTAACGATGTATTCAATTAACCTGTTATTAATAAATTAACTACAATACTTAGAAACCAGTTTGCATACATTAATTGTTGCTATGTCTGACAAGCCTCTGACAAGCTTTCAGGTTGTCAAGAACAACCTTTGTTTTTAAAGTATTCATAAAATTTGAATATATCTGTGAACAAGTCTATTCTGTGAAAAAGAATTTCTCCCACATTACCAGAAGTCAAGATTACTTCTCATCGTCATATTTACTATGAAAGTAAGGATACACCACCCATCCTAGACCAAAGTGTATTCCATTTACAATTAATGACTAGATGGATGTGGGAATTCCCAACAATAAGTGGGAGTAGGTCAGGTAAGCATGTACAGAAGGAGACCACTGCCATTTCAGGATATCATTCACTTATGTACAGTCGGCCTGCCTCCGATGCCTGCCATCTTATATTCCACCCATGTGCTAATACAACCCGCTAACACCTCCCCCTCCCACTCAGCCATCATGTGCAGCATATGGGATGCGCTAATCAAAACAGATCCCTACCACCTCCATGGGATACCCTAATTTATTGATATCATTCTTCGTTGGAGCATCCCCTTCTCCCCGGAGAGGAGTCGATGATGAGCAGAATGTTGGAGAGTGAGTGAGGATAGCACAAAGTATCACTCCATAATTGGCAATTCCATTTCGAGTTAGAAATGACACAAAGCCGTGCAAATTTGATGCAATCCCTGCATAAATACATGCTGTTGATTAGGAAACAACAAGGTACAGAGCATACATTATTCTTAGTCTGGTTCTTGGCATCACTTCTTTTTCATTTGCTCTTTGAGGCGCACCATTCTATGTCGTGATATTTCATAATCTGGATGTTAAAGGGAAGCTTGAGTTGTGGGAAAGGTGAAAAATAATTTGTGAGCTTTCTCATTCTTATTATGTTAGTTTGGAAGATTATCATAGTAAATATGTCCCCTGAAAAGGATTGCTTTCAAATGCTCTCACACTCAAAATATCCGGTATGACAAGAAACAGCTGAAATGTTCGGGCCGAACATTTGTGTGTTATCCTATATACTGTGTGCAGTGCATGTGACTCTCAGCAGGATTGAGTCAATTTCTTATCACTTTGGTGATTCCAAAATCTTACAGCATACAAAAATTCTTATGTGCTATATAATCAACCTTTCCCAATTGGTTTCAGACAGTTTCTTTCACAATTCAATCTCATGACCAGAACTCAACTTTATCTTTAAGTTTTACTGAAATAATATCAAATTTTGATAATGGTTATGTAGTGCATATAAAATAAGTGTGTTTAAAGAGAAGGATGAGTTCTGGGAAAGGTGCAAAATAATTTGTGAGCTTTATCATTCATTTTATGTTAGTTTGGAGGAACATCATACTACAAAAGTCCCCTGAAAAGGATAGCTCTTCAACTGCACTCATATTCGAAATATAACGAAAAATAGCTGAAATGTTCAGGCCGAACATTCATACCACTTGTGTGTGCAGTCCCATATACCCCTTTCTATGTGCAGTACATGTACTTTTCAGAGAGATTGGGTCAATTCCCTATCATTTAGATGATTCCAAAATCTCACTGTATAAAACAATTCTTACGTAGACATGATCAACCTTTCCCAATTGCTTTGAGATGGTTTCTTTCACAATGTAATTGCATGACCAGAACTTTACATGTACTTTATCTTTAAGTGGTGTCATGGTATAGTGGTTCATTCACTTGACTCTAAATCCAAGGGTTGAGGGTTCGAATCTCAGCCCGGCACTAGCGTCTTTTGGCAAGACATTAATCCATGTTTGTCACTCTCCACCCAGGTGTTAAATGGATACCTGGCAGGATTTATTCCTTGAAATGCACTGTGCGCTGATTACGGCAGCTGGAGCTAAAGCCAGGGTAATAATATCCAAACCTTTTGGAAGCGCATAGGGACGTTATATCATAATGTGATATGTGCTATACAAGAACGGTTTATTATTATTATAAAAGGTAAAAAATACTCTATAATACTCTCTAGAATACTCTCTAGTATCCTGATTAGAAATTCTTCTTCCTGAATAGCTTAAGGCAAGCCTAATACAAACCTTTGGCATGATCCTTATCGAGTTGAACTGTATTCTTCTTCCATTCTTCTGTCTTTTCTTGTAAAGGTACCACCAAATATTCCATTATTGAGCTAAACAAATATGAAAGAGAGAGAAAGAAGGACACAGATAAAAAACATAAGAATAAACTCACAAAATATTCAATTATTTTGAATTAATAAGAAAGACAGACAAAGATAAATTAAAACATATGCATGAAATGATTCATTATAAAAATTATGATCTGTATCTACACTCTAATACAGGAGCACATCAAGGATTTTGTAGAAGGGAGTGGGGCACAATTCCACAATTGAGTAGGCAACATTTTTTAATGTGAATTTAGAATATATACTAATTTGGTTTCCAAAGGAAGGGGGTGGGGAGGGGGGGGGGTCATTAGCCAACACGAGTGAATACCATTTCAAAGACATAAAACAGGTAATTTTTAAATGCTCCCTTTTTCATTACAATGAAAAGTCCTATATCTGCTCACTAACATCATAAAAACTGGGTTTCAAAAAATCACACACACATTAGCAAAATAATCATCCTTTAAAAAAAATGTTGATTGAAACTGTTTACAGAACCTCAATACAAGTTGCATATAAATTGCAGTTGACATAATGAAAATCTTGAACAAAATGTGATTGATTTTATATTAGCTGGCCAACTTGTCACTGCAAAAACTTAACTTCTGGCATAAGGCATACCACTTTCTTTCCTTGTCAATTTTTAACTGCGGCTCTGTGGCAATTTCAATAATAATTCATCAATATCAGTCTGCATCTTCTCTTATCTGCAACAAGGCTCCATACTTCTCTATTAGAAAGGGTCATCTATAAATCATTTGACCACAAACACATAGGGTGAATTTGTCCCAAAATAGTACATTTGGACTTGAGATGACTTGGTGGCACTTGGGAAGAGAGATACTGAATTGGCTCTGATGACAGACAGTGGATACTAACTCTCTCTGACCTTCTGGTCGAGGGATGCCATCCTTTGATTAATTAACTGTTGCATGGCAACTAATTGACGGAGAGCCGCTTCCGACACGGCGGCAACGTTCATCTATCCACTGGAGGAAACACAATCTAATAGCTGTCAAATATTGATACCAGTTATGACCAGGAACCCTGTTCACATTCTGCTTTAATGGTGCCCAGTACAGGCAATAACCTAGTGTAAACACGGTCTTTTACATCAGCAAAAGAGAAGTGTAGATGTCCCCTTTGAAGGACATGGGAAGATGACTCTCACAGCAAAAACTGATCTTAGAGCCCGATGTTTGGGGTCTGTCAAACCCAATTGAAGGATACGTGGATGTAACATTTCACAGAAATCTACTGTCCTGGGACAGCAACTTATACAGAGTAAATTCAATTAGCAACATGTCTGTATCTTGTATAGCATCCCCCGCTGTTGCTGATTGGCAAAGCACACACAACAAATTACATACATGGTGCCTAGTTTGATTACATCAGAAGATGCGGACTTGAGTAGCTTCCTTTGAATTCTATTCCAGTCCCTGGGAATCCCTAAACCAAGGAACCCCTCCACCCAGGAACCCATACACCCATTCCTTTCAAGCTTTCCAGGACCCTGAAACACAAAGGTTTGCATTCAATCAAATTTGTAACAACCACTCAGATTGGTTAATGGTCAGCCTTTTGATCAATTTGTGCATGCAACAATGATTTTGATTGGCCATTGCCATTTTGCAATTGGTTGCAAACCTTTGTGTTACAGGGCCCAGATCTAGAGAGGGCTCCTGAGAACAATATGAACACAGTCTCCTTAAAAGTTGGATTGACCATGCTGGACGTTTACCCTTCTTCGATCGAAAGGTAGCAATTTTCACACCTGTCTACCTCAAGCATACATAATTCAAGCTTGACTTGTATTGATTTGTGTAAAAGCTTGAGTTCAATAGCTTGACTGTCCCTTTAAGGTAAATGCACTGGGATGGTTGAAAGTGGCCGAAGTGAACGTGGCCTGGCAGATTTGATTAAGATTATGATTGGTATACCTTGTGAAGGACTTGAGCTTGAGTTCTATTGATTTGTGTCGAAGACAGAGTCTTGTGAGGGAGGCTCCAAGCTCCTTGGATGCACCTGTAACATCGGAAAATAAATAATGAAAAAGGTTAATATATGATGGCAAAGTAAAGTCTGATATCATGCGCTCAATCGATAGAGGCAACATTATCAAATGTTACACAGGAAATTCAATTTCATTGTCTTCCTTTTCACATCATTATTCTTCACACTTAATGGTCAAAAGAAAGTGTAGATAAATATTAAAATTTAGTTGTCAAGCTAATAATGCAGTACTGATTGTCGTTGACTGTTTATTTATAGTCTGAAGTAAAGCATATTTATTTCAATATTGTCTTTCTTGTTTTATCTACTGTTTTTACTGTCTATTTGGTATGTAATAAAGGTCTACACCTAGCTTCCCATACCATCATCTTTGTTTACCTGTAAATCTCACTGTTGTGTTCATCTATCAACTACTTTGTTTTATGTGAGATACCCAGTAAAACTGAGAGAGCCAAGCATGGGAATTCACAACTACATTAAGAATGCACAACTAGCTCTGCCTCTCGACTTTCACTGTGAATAATTGAAGCATGAGTAAGGTGTAACTGTCAAAACCTCTCAGCTTCAGAGCTGTTTTGAGCCAAATGAGAAGTATTGGAAATACGTGCCACGATTTTTCTGTGCTTTCTAATGGGAATAAGTGGTACTCAAGCATTCATTAATGTTGTCTTGATTACAGAAAGATGCAATGTAATGAAGTGAATGAATGCCTTGGAAATTGCTGAGAAAGCAATCCTACATCGGTATCAATAACAATAAATACATTTAAGCTTTGCTTGATCTGATCGAAAACAAGGATATGAATGGAACAAAACATGAATGGAAAAAAAGCACTGCTGGTGACTATCTCTTTTACAAGTTCAACATTTCTTAATTGCTAGCATGCAGCTTCAATATGCCTACTTGACAGCCTATAAACATCACAAAAATGAGTCATTTAGGTTGAGGTTTAAAATAGAAGGAGTATTTCAGATTCCATTCATGTGATTATTCTAAGCCCGCATTCAAGTTTCACATGACTTTTAATCCAGTCAGTCCTCCTATGAGCCATACTATGGGCCATGCTGTCATTGCTGATTAGTGTGAAACTTCCTCTAAAAGTCAATATCACATGAATTGAATGTCAATGGAAACTCGTGTAAGCAATAATTACATCAAATAGATTTTTTTTTTTTTATTAAATGTATCACTCTGCTACAAATGCAGTGTATATTTGCATGATGGTGGGGAAAGGAGCTTGAACTTTATAGAAACTTATTTGGTAACACCTTCTTGCCACTAGCATCACAAACGTTGATCATAAACTAACTAAAGAGAGAATTTTTTTTTAGTTTGAATTGTAGAATTGGATATGAAATATCTTCCATGATTACAAACTTCAAACTACATGCTTCTATTGCTTTTACAAAACAAAACAAAAACAAGTAGGCCAACACTACAGTCCAGATGGTAAAATACGATATTATTAAGGTATCACGTACATTTTACTTTGTATTTTGTTACTATAGTCTGTTCCCTGCAGTTTAATGTAAAGGTGTCCAGGAAAGTCAAATTTATGCTACAATAACTTTGTCATGCTAAAACCAACACTGAAATCAATGCTTGGATCATTCTGCAACTCCCCATCCCCATGCATGCAATCTGCTGTCAGTCATTGAATCAGTAATAACAGTTTCCAAACAAGAGGCCAGTCTGTCGTGCCCCCAGGGCTTGTAACCTACCCAAAACACAGACTGTCTACTGTTTATTTCAAGGTCTGGACCTAATAAATGAGTCTTTGATACAGACCCTATCAAACCCTATCAAAAGAACAAGAGAAAAATCATCATGTTTGAAAGATGTCTTGCATCATCTTGTTGGAGTTATTCGTCTCGACTGTAAAAGAAGATCATTTGCTCTGTTTAAGTCCATTATGGGAGATAAATGCTTCTGACATAACTGTGACTTGGAAGGTTTCTTGATAAATTGAACATTTTTACATTCATTCACTGGTTTGAAGATAGTGCTGCACTGTCTGTAGAGTTGTTTTGGAATATAGCACATGTACGCTGAACATATGAATGCAACTGCTTCCTGATTCTCACTTTACAAAACATACAATAATCAAACCTTTAAAATACTCTGCAAATCACTTATAGGTGAGTGAATATCGGAGTTGCAATTGCAACACACAATGTACACTTGAGTGAAGAAACCAGTTTCATGCAAAGGAAATTACTCATCTTCCAGTGTGACGGTGAATTGTTAAGCTTTTGCCTTCGATCTTGTGTGAAGAACCAAAACAAAGTAACCATGACATGGCGAAATACAGCACACCCTGATGCCCTGATGATATAAACATCTCATCACGAGAAAACTTGGTGTCTGCATGCTCAGACTACATGACTAGACTCCAGGGAACTCCCCAGGACTGACCTGAGTGTGACCTTAAATGACCTTTATGAGGTCATTGAAAGTAATCTCCTCCAGTAAGAGGATGACATCTGGGATCTTCTCACTTCAGCCCTCAGAGAATGATTTATAACCCAATACAAACCATGGATAGCAAACCGCAAACTCTGCTTCCAAGCTAAACCATCATTGGGTTGATATCACCATGGAGATACCTCCATAAATTCTATGCACCATTGCATGTTTGACAGAGGCACTATGTTGCACAGTAATATTAGTACTGTTATGATCAAATTAAATTGATTTTACTATGAGAGAATGATACCCAGTGTCAAGCACAGGACTGGTAAAGGGACAAACATTATTTGTGAGGGGTCCGCTCGCTATTCATAGAAAACCACAATTCATTTAACACACGGTATGAATAGCGGTCCTTATGAATAATTATGAATAGTGGTCCTTATGAATGGAGATCCTTATGAATAGCGAGGTAAGTTGTCTATGGTTTGCTCACTATTTAGAAGGACCGCTATTCATACAAAACCGCTATTCATTTAGCCACATGTTATGGATAACGGTCCTTATGAAAAAGTGGTCCTTATGAATAGTGGTTCTTATGACTAGTGAGGTTACCCCATTTGTGACATTTCTCTACTTGGAAGAATACCACAGCTCCAATGTCACATGAAAATTTTACATGATCGATAAATGACAGCTTACATAATGAGTATACATGTTTAAAACTTGGATTTGGACTTTAATCATAATGGTCCTAGGTATAGGATAGCCTTCTTCTCGTGACATTTTCTCAGGGAAATTAAAATGTTAAAGATGAATTGCTGGCTAAAATTTGAACATTCAAATAAATATTGGTTCACTTTTCCACATAATATTTCTTCATTATTTCATATTACTCTCTAATTCCCAGTTGGACAGAGTCGGTCCATATTAAAACCAGAATTTCTGCCTAAATGACTAAACATTACGCCTCATACAAATCTATAGGTCCATAGGCTCCACGATTTTCCAACAAACATTACACATAATGCATGCTGAGTGATTTCCAATATACCCCAGCAGGATAGCAATTTCCCTCATCTTAATTCTCCCTTTTTTTTCTTTTCCTTTTTCATTCTCTCCTTTTCCCAGCTTTTTCTCCTCTGTTTCTTTGTCCGAGGGTTTCCTATGGAGAAGTGCAGATTTCTATTTAATTTCTTTTGATGTATCGGTGGTGATGTATTCTTAGTAACAATGGTTAGGCCTACACATCTGTTTCCCATGCTATGTGAATGAATTAGGCCCATGTATTCTTGAAGCTAATATCAGACATCTAGCATATACAGTGCGTCCCCCGAAAAAGTTAACAGTCAGAAAAAGTCTCCCCAAATAAATGTTTCAAAATATTTGAAGCAAAATTTCATACCTGTGGCTAGCTTAGGATCTCTTCTATTACATGACACCTAAAGATTTGGTGATATTTTATGCTCGAGTGAGCAAAGACCACTTTTGTGAAAAGGGAAATCTAGACTTGACAAGAATTGGTATTTCTTCTGGCTGGTATCAACAAAGTTGAGTGTCATGAAAAGGCTTATAAATAATCATATTTGATCAATAATAGACAATTTATCAAAGAAGAGGTTCTGTTCTCTTTATGTCCTTATGTATCTCATAAATATTTTCATGTTTCAGTGAGCTATTAACTGCTTTACTGAGTGCTTTGAAATATTAGTTTTGGCAAGGTTTTAATTCAAGCTGATTTTCTCAGTCAACCATAAAGTTTTGATGGGATATGTCAAAACATACAGAAAACAAAGCATATTCTTTCATAAATTGCCTTTTAATGACCAGAATATGAAAGTTTCTAAGCCTTTTCAAAACTCTAAACTTTGCTGATACCAGACATAACCAATACAAAGTTTTGTCAACCATAGATTTTGCACCATTTCACAATAATGGCTTTTGCTCACTCAAACATAACATATCGTCGGATGTTTTGGTATCATTTGATAGGAGAGATCCTAAGCTATCCATCAGTATGAAAATTTCATGAACATATTTTGAAATATTCATTTGGGGAGACTTTTCAGCACAAAATACCAATTCTTGTCAAGTCTAGATTTTGCACCTTTTCGCAAAAGTCGCTTTTGCTCACTCGAGCTCAAAATATTGCCACATATTTCGGTGTCATTTGATAGAAGAGACCCTAATCTATCCACAGGTATGAAAATTTCCTACAAATATTTTGAAATATTCATTTTGGGAGACTTTTTCCAACTGTTAACTTTTTTGGGGGGATGCACTGTATATTACAATATCAGAGCCTAAACCTTGATGAGATGGTGTTTTACACACAAGGACCTACCGTAATACCTATCATAGCCATATAGGCCTACAGTAATTATGTGTTGCACACTTTCAGTTCTTGAGAATGATACTTCAATAAGAAGGCTGTGCAGTAGGTCTATTCCTCCTTCCTGGTAAAACTATCTGTCTCCCCCCTCCCTCTGTATATGTGTGTGTGTGTGTGTGTGCGTATGTGCGCCCATTTAAAGCGATGACATAGGCATGAACTGTACATTCGGACCGATGACACACAGCGAACCGATGACGTCATCGGTTGGCAGACCTGCGCAGTGAGACCCAAATTACATGCTTTTGCATAAAGGGGTAGGTCATCAGTTAGTATTACGCGAACAAGTCGTCGGTTGTATAGAAACATTTCATACGGGTCATCGGTTATGCGGTTGAATTCTACACACACAGGTCATCGGTTATGCGGTCAAATTCTAGGTTGAAAAAGATGTCATCGGTTCTTATGCGCGCACATGTATGTGTGTGTGTGTGTGTGTGTGTGTCTGTCTGTCTCTCTCTCTCTCTCTCTCTATGTCTCCCTCTCTTTTTGTTTTCTTGTTTGTTTGCATAGGTAGTTGTTTTACAGTTGCTTTACATCACCTGAATAGCTAGCACCTTTTACCTTCACCCTGCCATAAAAAGAACCCTTTTCTGCACAATGAACTTTCTCTGCATGTATTCCATGTTCTTATTCTCCACTCCCACATAACCTCTTTCCTGTCACATCCCTGCAATCCTAACCTCACTCATAGCACGACCTCTGACCCAACTACATTATGAAAGTTGCCAACTTGAAAGTCACAAACTCTCCATCTTCTCTCCACAATAACATACAACACAAAGCTGTGACGCTATTGTTTGATGTGCCACTTGTTCTCAGATCAGCTGGAACAGTGTATATGACAAGGCATTTTAACAGTTATCGCCTACTGGATTTCTGCTTCCTACAAAGTCCATAATGCTATCTCCAAAAATATATCTGACCTTGAGATAACAAGCTAATGAAGTTGATATCCCTGAAAAGAGTGCTGCAATAGACAAATCAAAAACACTAACACAAATTCAACTGTTTCAGCTGATCAAACATCTAGAAATTGTTAAAATAACCCTGTATATCCTCAGCCATTTTCTTAAGATTGCTTTTTGTATTGAGCACAAAAATCTTAAATCACAGAAGTTTATGACACAACTTATGAAAACTAATTAATTTTGGCAAAGGACTTTTATCTTTTGCACACCATGTAGGCCTACAAGTTTACATTGTATCAACATCAACAATGAGCATGTATGAAATAATGCAGTGTCTTTCAAGATCATTTCAGTTAGCCATCTCACAAAAAATGCTTGGCTACCTAATACTCTAAGACCCCGTTCTCATTACAAGGGATAGAGCGATCTAGCGCGCGCTAGATCGCGCCACCTCTATGGTGAGAACGCGTCAACGTCGTTCCGGCGCGATCCAGGGCGATCCACAGCGATCCCAAACCGGACCACCTCTGGGGGGTGGTCTACGAGAGAAAGCGCGATCTAGCGCGCGCTAGATCTCTCTCTCTTTTGTAGTGAGAACAGGAAGATGCGAAGTACGCCGGAAGTACGCCGTGACCTAGGAAGTGTTTAAAATGTAAGGATACAGCTCGCATATAGCGTACAGTATACAGTCGGTATAGATCGCTAGCGTTAAGCCGAATCGAATTACGCGCGAAAACGTTGACCCCATTACGTCAGATGTCATGGCAACAAGAACCCTGAAAAAGAGAAGAGTGACGATAGATCGCGCTACCCTCTGCAGGTGTGAACCCGCGGCGTGCCAGCAGCGTGCCAGTGGACCGCCCTGGCGCGATCCACGATGGAGCGATCCACTTTCCAATCTCGTAATGAGAACGGGGTCTAAGCCTACACCTAACTGAAACATCTCACTGACCACATTTATATTGGCTTTAGCCTCCAGACATATATCCTATTTGTTCTGCTTTTGTTACCTCCCAAATGGAAGCACTTCCTATGAACTTTCATCATTGTACCCGGAAAAAAATTCTCTGATTGTACCATGCTTGTCAAGCTTGTCTGATGAGAACCCTCTCAAAATGTTTGTGGTTAATTTCAATAATATTGTAAACCTAACCTTTCTTTGTGGAAGAGTTCAATTTGAAGGATTTCATTGTCAATCTCATTCTTTTTGTGATATTGATTCAGCACTCTCAAATGAAGTCTGCAGAAATTGTTTATTTTGTGGCCATGTATCATGTACTTGTTCTTTTCAATCAAATGTATTATCTTTTAGAAGATCAATCCACAATCATCATTATCTTGCTTTTGTGACTGTAATTTTTAGCTCTATAACATTGCTCACATTTCAAGAGAGTGTATCATCCATTTGTTCTTTTCAATCAATTGTGCTATCTTATCAAAGATCAATCTGCCATATCCTTATATTGTGTCTGGTCAATGAAGCAAACTATCCTTGTAAAACATAAAAGCTATTGACACAACAATGCCATAGACATTTAAAAAAAGAGCATACTGTCTGCACAAAGATTTATATCTGATTATATATTACCAGTGTATTCTGATTATACATTTGTTAACTTTAAGTTGATGTAGATATAGAATATTATAATCATATCAAGTTTCTATCCCAATAAATCTTCTGTTCAAAATCATAACCCACACAGACAAGTCTAAAGATTTATGATATTGATAACAGAAGCTTCCCAATGTGCAGAACAATCCTATGGTCAGAGTGGCTATCTACGATCATTGTGGAATCTGAAGATAAATACATGTACTAATTAACCAGACCGTGTATGCCAACTTATTTACAGTTTTCATTTTGAAGATGAGGGGCATGAAATTGTCTTTCTTCAAATTTGATTTGGAAGTAACACTTCTTTTCTGGGATGTGAGCTGCAAAAATTGGATGGCTGGATCAAAAATCATTACAACAATGCATGTATACCAAAGGATTTGAATAATATGGTTGAATGACAGCTAGGAATATTGAATGTAATATCAACTTTTTTTCTTTTATTTTTCCTTCTTGTTCTCAAACAACATCTTCCTTTTGACAATGTCTACTGTTAACCCTGCTTTCTTGCACACAAATATTCTATGCAAACATTTCAGCTTTTAAATACTGATACACTCTGAGATCATGACACGTTTGAATATATACATGTAACTAAGGCAGTATCCATCAAAATCGAAGTTGAAGAACCTACAATAAACTGTCTGTGTATACTGCAAGGAGTCCATAATATGATCAAGTCACTAGCATCACCGCTATTTGCTAAACACATACAAGCCTAGCTTCTGCAGTTTATTAACAATGGCCAGCAGGGTTGTCTTTAGATTGATCACTTTGAGCAATCTGAAATGAAGATCTGGACCCTGTTTCATAAAACTTGTCATCAATAACAAGTTGCCATAACTGTTATAAGCTACTGAAATCCTTGCATCTGATTGGCTGAGAGCAAATTTGTCGGTAAAAATCACTGACAAGACACTTGATGAAACACCCCACTGAGCTCTCTGGATGAAGCCAGCTAATATATCGTCTGATGAGAGCAAGAAGGACATTCACATGTATCCTCTGAATTAGAGTTAACACCTTTTTGTGTCTAAGAAGACGCTAAGAATGACGTCAGGTCTGGAGGACTGGTCAAACACCGCTTGCAGGAGAAGGAACCTAATCAAGGAAAATTCCTTGCTAAGTAGCAGTCAAATATTTCCCCAATTTCATTTTATCTGTTTGATTCATCTGCCTACAATGTACATGTAAGTATAAAGTATGGAGGAAATTAAGAGAAAAGTCCATTCAAATGCTCAATAGAATACGTATATGTCATTTCATTAAAACATACTGTAGCCAAAGTCTTACATAGCAAAATCAAAAACAAAGTTTGATAGGAAGCATAGAAGCTTGATAAATGAAAAAGCAAAATTTTATAATGGAGATGGGGGAATTTACAACAAAAAAAATCATTTTGCACTCAAATTCTGAATTGGGGTCATAATCATAAGATCAAATGAGGATGGAAATACAGCTTGAAAAGCAATAGATGCTCCAGTGAAATCCCTGATACACCGTTAATGTACTTTTCTGCACTTTTGATCGGTCTTTCAGCAGTTCAAATTATCTATTGAAAGTGGTCATTAAGCCTTAATTTATCTCTCTCTAATACCACATCGAGGACAACAAAAGTTAAACCAAACAGAATCTTCATGATATAAGGGATTTCATCTGGAAAACAGTACCTTTACCAAAATTTCCACTTTTAAATTGTTTCAATACATGCACTGCATTTTTTATTGTCTCAAAGATAGGGTTGACGATGTGAGACTGTGTTACATTCATTGACATGATAGCCTATATTCAACACAATTGCAAAAACTTTCAAGAAATCAACTCAAGGGCAATTTCAATACCCTATCCTGTTCGCATTACGCAATACATTATTGTAATGTTCGCACAGTTTGAAAGGTGACGGACAGGGCTATTGAAATTGCTGGAGGTTGTTTTTTTCGAATATCTTTGCGATCATGTTATTCCTCAAATTCAGACTTTCGGCATCCAATATGTCTAGCCCTTAATACACTCTTATCTTTTAACTTTGGTAATGTTTGAACCTCCCCAAGGAACTGGACACCTAGCTGTGACAGGAGAAAGAAAAGGAAACGATGGCGCTAGAGGGGGAAATAGTGAAACAAGAGGAGGAGGAACCACTCTATTTGAGGCACGCTGCCCATTAGCCAAACTTCCCACTCGCTGTTTGCTGCCATGTTTGGAACAGGACATGCTAAAACCTCAACAACTCCTCCCAATCACATTTTACAATCCACTATGCAAAGTCAAAACAACTATTTTGTTAGCAATGCCCCCCCCCCCCACCCCCATCTCAGAGAAGAGGCTGACACACTTTACAAGTATTCGCGAACTGGCAGATGCACATGAGCCATAGAATTAAGCATACATTGGTTCATGAAACGAGTGATGGGTAAATGGGGAATTCATTTTTTTTTTGTTCTATGAGGTTTATGCCACTTTAAACATTCTAGAAAATACCAAAATCAACATAACTCTAGGAATGTACAATGTCTTTCTCCTGCTAACCAAATTACCACAGCAGACACTCACTTCACACTTGAGGTGTACTGATTTCTTTGTTCGTTTGATGTTTCACTTTTGCAATGACAATGCTGCAATGACAATGCTTCTGACTAACCTTCCAACAGTGTGACAGAGTGATAGATGTACTTCAAGCTCACTGATAACAAATTTTCCCATAGCAAGTTTGAAAAATTTTAGCATGTATGAGGTACCTCATCAGATAAAGATGAACAATGTTCGTCATCAGTGCCACAGTGTGGATCACGCACTGAGGGGCGTAGGTGTCAGGACGGATCTTACTAGCTGGATGAAATATAGGGGAATGAGGCTTGATTTTCAAATTGGGAGAGCATAGGAAAGAGTTGTATTATCCATCTTCCTTTCATCTTATCTTTCCCCTCTCCCATTCTTTCATTTTCTTTATATGGCATGCCCCCGCCCCCCCTCCACCTGCCCCTGTACACTACTAGCTATGTCACTGTACATCATGTCATCACCCTCTTGACCTACAGGCTAATCAATCTACAAATATAATCTCAAGGTGTGACCTAATCACAGATGAAAATATATCATGAAATGCTACTGCTTGTATAAACATAAATTTATATAAACAGTTATTTTAACATGATTGTGCATCCTTCCTTCCTTCCTTCCTTCCTTCTAGAAGATTTTTCTGGTTACCACTGTCCTTTTTAAAAGTAAACAAAGCTTGACTACATCTTCTCAGGATACCACCATCATTTTATCATTTTATCTTTTACTAATGTAACCACATGTATACTTCTTTCACAACAATGCTTACTAACTAATCAAACATCTCTCTCTCTCTCTCTCTCTCTCTCTCTCTCTCTCTATCTATCTATCTATCTATCTATCTGTCTTTCTTTCGCTCTATCTCTCTCCCCCTCTCTCTCCTTTATTTGCTTCTCAACTTCTGATTTTGTTTTCTTTATTTACACATTTGCATTTAATCTATTCTTTATGAATTCTTTCTCTTAGGCAACAAAGTCAGTTCTTCTCAAGATGAAATTGTCCGTAGATAACGGATTGACTTCAAGATTTGTAATAGGCCTCCAACTTGTGAAATTTGAAATATTCCCATGATGGGAAAAAATAGAAACAATGTTTACTTTATATGCAAGATCAGAATGTGATACTTGACAAAAACATTGATATCTCATATAATGGACATGTAACATCAATAATCCAAAGTAAAAATAAAGATGCAATCATTGCATGCCTTCCTAAAGATTTATAGCTTTCATTTCACAATGAAATCATACATCCATACTGAAAGTTTTATTCTATACTAGTTGAACAATATTTGTGAAAAATAATGCAGCATCAAATTAATATTTGCATTCTACAACAGTCTTAAATACTAATATCTATCATCCACAACTGCAGTATAAAATACAAACATTAAGCCCTTCAAGAAAAAAAAATGAATATGGAGAACTGTTGCAACATATCTCATCCAATATTGTTTTTCCTATCAAGATATCTGCATGAGAAAGTTCTGGTCAAAATGCAGAAAACAGAAAGAAAACCTTTGACTCTGGTTTGCCCTAGGTCCAAATCAGGATAAATAGACAATTCCTATAACAAACAGTCCCTTGCTATTTGAAGAACAAACATAATGAACCTGTCAAGATAAATTTCTGTGATAAATTGCAGGAAATCAGAGAGAAGTGTAAGCTTGCCACACTGCTTTCATGTCAAGCTGATACAGATTTTGAGAGACAAGTCCAAAATCAAAGCAGGGTACATTATCTCCATGATCAAAAGCATTCTGTAAAAATGTAACCACAGCAATAAATCTTCCTACTTGGCTGAATTTACATGTAGGTCTAATCTCTTGTATAAAATTCTAGGAAAGTGACTTACTGGTTTCACACAAAAAGATCAACCTATAATTTTAAAAGGAGAAAAGAAGTATTAATTTCCAATTTTCAAAATATACCAATTTGTTGTTCTTTCACAGATAAAAAAAACCAAGAGTATTTAAGAAATTGGGATTTACTAAACAAACAGGCATACAACATGTGCATTATTTGAATTAGAAAATGTAACATACTGCTTCTTTGCTTCAGCTCTATGGTTACAGTAAACACATGGATTAAAATAATCAATAACATATCAATATGAACAGATTAAAGCACACAAACTGAACTGAACTCTGGACTGATCTCATCTTTAATTTTCAAAATATGAGCAGCAGGTGAAAATCTGTGAATCAAATTCTCCTAGGCTTATCACAGATCAAGGTCAAGTGTGGTTTGCATACAAAGAATACAAGCTCCTATTCCTTTGACATCCATGCAATGAAGCCGATACTTTTTAAAATTTCTTTTCTACTTCATGTTTTATGTTGTAAGTTATAATCTGACAGAGTAAAAGTGGCATACACTGCTGCCCCCAAAGAGACAGACCTACAGACTCACAATTTATGACTTGACAAAAAAGGACATTACACCGCAGCCTACATAAAACTGATGAGCGCCAGAAGTTAAGCAAGACAACAAATTATTGATGAAGACATGGTAGAACAATGGGTACTTGCGGCACTTAAGCAAATCCTTGTTGTACTCAGCTAGTCATAAAAGGCATGTCAGACTAATTGAAGTACATGAAAAAGCTACTTGAGAAAACTAAGTAACACTTCTTCATTGTTAGGCTAAGAGCTACACATGAATTATCTTCCATAGACAAAGAAGATGCTGCCTTAACCATTTCAGGACAGGGATTATTTAAGGGCTAAATTGATCACATTTTGTTCTTCAAATTGGCAACAATAATATTTTTCTTTTCGTGCTACATGGTTCAAATAAGGTGTAATGTCTTTGAAAACAATATACATGGTTAGAAATTTGTTGAATAGTTGAAAGAAATTGCCAATTTTGATGAAAAAACAATGATTTTAAACCTCTCAATGTGTTGCCAATTTAAGGATCTCAAAGCTTATTCTTGTTTTTAAAATTCCTGGCATCAAACGCAATATGGTCATGCAATAAAAATGGACATAACATGTGCAGAAATTTTTGCTCTTTCTACTCATACATCTGGTATATTTTTTAGAGCTCTGAATCAAAACTTATTAAGCCAAACCACAAAATGTGGTCACTTGTCTTGAAAGGGTTAAAGGATATAGAAAAGATTAGATGTAATGGAAAAGCACAAAAGCTTTAAGTATAACTCATATCTTATACAGATATATTAACGTCTCTTTGGTTCTCAACAGACGTACATGTAATCATGAAAAGTGAATAAGCCAGGGCCAGGCAACTTGCAATATATTCAAGAGTCACTTGTACTTTTGCAGTTATTATACGAATGTACTCAGCTATATGTAAATCATATGAATGTTGACTCAAACACCTTTTGGGGTTGGGGTTGTTCTTGAGGCAGATGCCTGAAAAGGAGTGTTCCACGACAATGTTTGAAGAGAAAATACAGTGCAATCCTTCACATGGCATTTTGATGTGTACTTATCATAACTATGTACATATGGAGGAGAACACGAAATCTATATAAATAATTGTGGTCTTTTAATACATGAACTATGGTATATTGAAATCAAAATGTACATGCATACTATGCAGTACACACTTGTGGTCTGCCCATGACTATTCAAATAGCAATATAAAGACTGGTTCCCACTCTATATCAAACTAATTGGAGGAAAACATAGACATTTTTTACACATTGTGTGGGGTCAATACATTGTATAATTACCTACATAATATTTACTTCTCTGTACATTGCTAACTAGTTGGCCTTGTGAATGTATGTGGTCATGCACAAATACACATTCACTCAATTCACACAATTAGCATTAAGTGTTTGTCAACTCATTAAGTGATTATGTAATAGGTGGTAAATCACTAATGACATTATGCTATTACTAATTCTTCTCCCCAAGGCCACATGTATGACTCCTGCTTACACATCCCCCTCCCTTGTAACTCATTAGAGCCATTTGTTGTATAAGGAGGCTTCAAGGGAATTGGAATCTGTGAAACAAGTGCCTCTATCCTATAGTGAACTCAAAACTAATAATAGGCAATATGCATTCTGTTGTTTCATTTACAATAGTTAAATCAATATATTTAACAAATAGACAAAAGGAAAATTATTCAAAAGTGGCACTACACTTTCTACACTTGCTTTTCAATTCAAAACAATTTAAACAAAAATCATGTTTAAAAAGTTTGTTGACTAGTTTGACACTTAACACTGTTAAACATTTTTATTGAGTGCTTCTGTTACTGATATGAGTTAATTTTAGTGCCAAACCATTTGCTTCGAAACAAAATAAACTACACAAGACAGCAGTCTGCACTGATCAAATAAGCAATCTAAATCAACATCATCAATCAAATAAAGCAGGGTTTGCAAGTTCAATTATAAATGACAACTAACCTACATCCTAGTTTACACAATTATTAGTGATCTGTTATGACCCTGTTTTGAATGGCATTGAATCAGCCTAAGGCACAAATAGCAACACTTAGAATTGAGGATATTGTGCAAGGTGCAAAATGGGAAAAGGGGGAAAAATATACAAATTAACAAAGGCATGATAAAGCATTCCATAGAGTAATCCATCTGGAAGGGTGTTCATGAATCTTTAGCCTTTCTTCTTAAAATATTTGAGGGGGATTTACCACTTCCTCATTCATGTACACCTAAAATTAGATAGGTGATCATTATGGTTCTGCGCATAAGCCACGTACCTAGCATCCAGCACTCATGAGGTTACGAAAGCTCCGTTTTTAATTAATTTTGTGTGTCATCCTAAAAATACAGGAACAAAAAGGGCTGGATTAAAATATAAGAAAGCATCAAGAAATTACTTTTTTGTTCAAATGCTTCCTAGAATAGCATTAAGAAGGCAGGGCTTTTATCCCATCTTCTTCACCTCTTTGCTTTGCACATGGGAACAAAATGAAATAATTCCTGAATAGAACATGAAGTAGCACATATGATGACTGGACTGAATGTGTGAATGGTGGGAAGCATTGGCATTTAAACTGGGCAGAGCTGAACTAAATGGATGTGACCACTCTCGTTTGGTTGGGCTGGCTAATGAAAATAACGATCACAAAACTATACACTCCCGAAATTTCATCCCTTTCAACGTCCCAGCCTAGGGTCCAGGGGTGATGACGTACATTGACGAAGGTAGTTTGTCTTCCCTACTCAGTCGATAACATCAATAGTAATAATAGGGGCTTCCATCATTCTGAGCTCTGCAGTTTATACGCAGCCTAGTACAGATGTACATGTATACTATTCTCAATGGTTTCTCGTTTCTTCTGGATTCATCTGTATCTCTAACCGATTTCTCTCTTTGATTTTATCCATACTTCATTTTCCTTGCTCCCTTTGTTGACTCATCCCCGATTATCTTCCATCTATCAATAATGAAGTAAAACTCTTTCTTTTCCCTCGTCACCATGTTTCTTCAACATTTCTCGACGTGCATTTCTCTTTGATATTATCATCAGATGCCTGCAACACAGCCATTACTGCAACTGACCTAGCTCTAACGGCTTTATTGCGCGCAGCAGATATTCCACTCTCCTTACCTATCCATCACCCTCTTTATCATTCTATCCTCTTACACTTGTCTTTCCTTCTCTCTCTCTCTCTCTCTTCCTATCTTTTTCCTCTCTATCCCTCTCCCTTTCTCTGTATCTCCTCTATCTCCATCTCTCTTTCTTTCTTTCTCTCTTTCTCCATCATCAATCTTCTCCCTCTTCCGCTCTCTTTCTCTCTCTGTCCTCCTTTCCAATCTCCCTACCCCTCCCCCTTCTTACTCCACCCTACCCCTTACATCAAGTCTCTTCATCAGTATAAGCTGGTCCTTCTCTTGAGTGAAAACAGCCTCTGAGCTTCACTCTCTCCTTCATTACTTCAATCTCTTTGACATTGTTGTTTGCCTCCC
Organism: Heliocidaris tuberculata; assembly: GCA_025618425.1. Lineage (NCBI taxonomy): Eukaryota > Metazoa > Echinodermata > Echinoidea > Camarodonta > Echinometridae > Heliocidaris > Heliocidaris tuberculata. Next base: position 3,312,087 of record CM046845.1, on the reverse strand, counting down.
TCGATCAATCTCGTCTTATTAGAGGGCTTGGCTAGAACGGAATGGCCCTTTGCCAAGGGGGAAATTTACAGCAAAATATTATACTTGCCATGAGCACAACATGATATTCTCCACTGCCCTATATATTCCTTCACAGTAGGCCTCTATATATCCTAAAGTAATAATTTCTATTTGGGGAAAAACTTCATTTGAATGATATACATGTAGGCCCCTATATCATAAATGCCAAAACATATTCTGCTTGTAGTAATAATACATCCACAACATGCGATATCACAACCTATAGGGATCTTATGAATTTCTATATTAAGAAGGGCAATGACCTCACAATACACCCTCAATAAATTCTAAGATTATTTATATCACTATGCATTGTGTAATCTCTGTTTCCCTTCAGGTAGAGTACTCATAAAGCCACATATTAGAGCACAAGATTCTATCCACATTCTATCCACATTTTCATTTCAGAGGAGTTTTTTTCTTTCTTTTTCCTTTTTAAAACATCTTTTTCCTTTTAAAAAATCTTTTTCCTTTTAAAAAAATCTTTTTCCTTTTCATTTTACATCTATACCAGGCCTACACATTGCACTTTCTAAATCATATAGGAAAAGGTAGTCTCCTGTGAATTTTTCATTACAAAAGATTGGCATCGAGATGCAACTCTATAGAAATTATATTCTGGGCGAATATACGTAATATTGCTGAAAGGGACACAAATACTTTCTTGTGCTCTAGGGAGAGAGACATATTATTGATTACTTAGCACATGAATAAATCTTTTCAAGGAACTCTTGTCATCCGGCAGATGTTCAGTAATGTGCTACATGTACATGTAAAGTACTTTCATGTCTTCTCAAAGCGATTTTTGTAATTCTAATAAACAGCGGAGTAGAATTTTTCTCTCGGTAATAGTCAGCAAATAAAGGCAATGCATTTGCAAACTCGACAATAATGCAGGCCTTATACATAACTTTGTAACTTTAAGAAATGAACACTTAGACCCCGTTCTCATTGCTGAGATAGCACACTCTAGCACGCACTAGATCGCGCCGTCTCTAAGGTGAGAACGCGGTGACGTCGTTTCGGTGCGATCCACGGAGGTCCACGGCGATCCAAAACGGCAGACCGCTGACCACCTCTAGGGGGTGCTCCGCCAGAGATAGCGCAATCTAGAGCACGCCAATTCGCATTCTCCTGTGCAGAGAGTGCCAAGATAGATCGCGTTACCCTCTGCAGGTGTGAACACGCTGTGTGCCAGTGGACCTACCTGGCGCAGGGACTCGATTTTAAGGCGCGCGAGAGCGATCGCGCGCTACATGCGCGCCTTAATCCAATTCAGGTAGCGCGATTTATCGCGCGCCTCGCGATCGCTGAGGTGCGCGCGATCTATCCGAGTCTTGTTTTAAAAAAACAACAAAACAAAAATAAAATTCTAAAAATAAATATTCCAGAGGAAAAAAACAAAAACAAACAAACATACTGCTTACGTGGGAAAATAATAATAATACTTCAATTGGGTATGGGAATACTCCATAAAACTGTATTTATTAAAATGGCGAAATTGAAGTCCAAAACATGCATCAAGTTCGTCATAATACTTGACTCACCATAGTAGGTCCCACATGTGTTAATTGGTGTTTGCAGAGCAATGAAAGTGTAGCGGTTTTCCGAGCTGAATCCTGGTTTTTTTTATTGATTTTGAGTATTTTTATTTACGGTATACAATGATACAAATTATTTATGTGGGGTTTATTTGCCTGAATTTCCCCTGTATTTAATGCAAAACATAAGTTCAAAACGAGCATCAAGTTCGTCATAATACTGACTCACCGTAGTAGGTCCCACATGTGTTAATTGGTGTTTGCAGAGCAATGAAAGTGTAGCGGTTTTCTGAGCTGAATCCTGATTTTTGAGGTTAATACTGATTTTGAGAAGTGTTATTCAAAGTGAACAATGATACAAATTATTTATGTGGGGTTTATTTGCCTGAATTTCCCCTGTATTTAATGTAAAACATCGTTATTTTTACGTTAGTGCAAGGCATTGTGTGAGTGTGACTGTGATGATGATCAAGCTGCTGTGACTCTATCTTGAGGGTTAGGCTAGGGTAGAGAAACAAGTGTTGATGTACTTATGGTATATGATAACTGATTTATAATATATCGCTTTGAATGGCATAGCGTACAAATTTAGTCCTGATTATTTATTATTTTTATGATAAATGTAGATGTTTTTAAACAAACTGCACTGTATGCTATTCCTATTTTTTATTGCATTTATCTAAGTTGATTTAGGCATTTTTGTTCTGATATTCATCAAAACACCCCCCTCAAAAAACAAACAAGAACAACAACAAACAAAGAAACGAAAACACATGCTCAAACCCACACTCATACACTCTGTTAAAAGCAATCACTGAGCCAACAGAGCCCTCTGAAAAAAAAAAATCAAAATTAAAGGCCCTTTTTAAATCATTTTAATTTATTTTGATTTTATTTAAATATTCAAGTAATATTTTTTTTTTTACTCCTAAAAACATTTCCCTGGAATAAAAAAAAGCTTGGGGGGGGGGGTTAAAGTTTGTCTCCTTTAGTTGTTGGTTGTATTAACTTAGTATGTGTATTTCCTCCATGAATTTTGCTAATCGGACAAAAAGCTCCCCTTGTATGTCGAAGAAGAGCTTTTTGCAGTGCTCCCCTACCGCTCTCCTTAAAAGTTCTAGGAGAGCTTTTTATTGCTCCCCTCATAATTATAAAACTGAGTCCCTACTGGCGCGCGCCATGGGTCACCCCACAATAGCGCAATCCACTTTCCAATCTCATAATGAGAACAGGGTCCATGCCTATAACACACAAACCTAAAGCAGGCTGTTGTAAATTTCATGAATGCATAACATAGACCATAAAATAACACTAATTTCATAGAGTAAAGGGAACCCATTGATGGAAATAGCAAGCAATAACAGATGCGTTCTTGCTAATTCTCTTCTTCCGTTTTTCTGTCTCCCTCGCTTTCTCACCCCCCCCCCCTGCTCTCTCTCTCTCTCTCTCTCTCTCTCTTTCTCTTTGCTGCTCTGCCTCTCTTTCTCTCTATTTCTCTCCTACAACCAGCATCCATCCCCTAAACCCTTCATCCCATTCTCAATAATTCTTTCCCATCTCTGTCTATTTCTATGACTCCATCTGATAAGATTTGATGCTCCAGTGCCAGCCAGTAAAGCTGTAGGGACTCCCTTAAAAGGGGGCAATGACCTACCAATTACCCCATTCAGGAGATTACGGCAAGTCAGGCATTTACATGGCTCTGATCATATCTTGCCCATAGGCCATGTGCGAATGTATTGCACTTGATTTGCTACTATGCCAGCATGAATCACTTTTGAGGATTTATATTGGATACTTAATCCACAATTTTATGGCTAACAAAATTCTAATGCCCCACAACCATTTCTATTCCCCCTACCCCTCCCACGCTCTTCTCTTTCACTCTCCATCTCTACACGTTCCAACTCTCTCTCTCTCCCCCCCCCCCCCCCCTGCTACCTCCCCTTTCTCTTCCAAGACTTCCCCTCTCTCTCTCTCTCTCTCTCTCTCTCTCTCTCTCTCTTTCTCTTGGAGTACATGTTTTCTAATTACAGCAGCATAACTACAAGTCCATCATGCAGAATATTTTCGTATCATTTCCCAATTCTGTCTGAAACTTCGTCTGACTCCATCATATTTCATGCCTTCTGGAAGTTCTTCCATGCTTCTCTCACCTTGCCAGTAAGACTTTGGTTATCATTTTTTTTCCCCCAGGTGCCTTCAGTCAACATCCTCTTTACATGTCATGTCATGTGAGTGTTTTTAGATTAGAATTGAGTAGAACAGGATGTAAACATAGTGATAAACCAGGTACTGGACATAGTGAAAAGAGATAGAGCACAAAGACAACGATACCTGCAAAATTAAGCACTACAGTACATTTTTTTTTACCACATTGAGAATACATGGTCCTCTCCTCACCCTAGAAATGGGTTTAGACATGTTCTTATTCACTGATACATTCTAAGCTGTACTATTTTGGTTCCTGTACAAAGATAACCATGCAGCCAACAATGTACAATATGTTAATTTCTACAAAGGAAAGATTATCCATTTGTAATACATTAATAATACTACATATAAATGAGCAATCTTGTGTAACAACTGTGCTTCATCTCAAATATTGTTGTAAATTTGATTTCAATGTAATCCTCAACTTATTAATTCAACAAAGCCATGATATACATGCTTGTCTGATGTTTGTTTTGTCATTTTCCAAAATATTGTCTGCTTAGATGGAAGGGCATAAACTTAAATCCAGTAATATCTGGTTTAAAGCCTTTCTAGTCTCAGTAGAAGATATCTTCTTACCCAAATCATCAAGAAATAGGACCCCTTGCCCTACCTTGAAGAACAAGCTCCTTTTATATTGCTCCACTCTAAGAATTTGATATTTGAACCCAAACATGAGTCCTTTGCCTCTGAAATCAATAACAGACCAAAAGCAAACACTTTTCTACAAGTTTACCCTACTAAGATAACATTAGCCCAAGTCATTTAATTTCTCACTTTCACTCAAAGTGGGAAGTCCTTTCTGCATTATCTTGCAAGTTGGTGTGCTGAAAAAGAAAATAATCTACGGAGAGGAAAGACTGTCAAACAGAAAGTGCAGAACAGAATTTGTTTGGTCAATGTGAGAGAGAATACCAAGTAGTTTTCTTCAACAAACTTCACAAATAAATAACAAGTTTCAATGTACTACTGAGGTGGTCTCTCCTATGGCATGAAAAGTTTCCCTTCAAAATCATTTGAAAGAGAGAGAAGAAGGAACACATTATACAGCTGAGAAGAAAAAATAGATTGATGATGAAAAAGAAGAAAAGGAAGATAATTGTGCAATTTTTGCTAGTACATATACACATAGAAAATAATGAGCATAAAGGAAGAAGTTTTTTTTTTAATAAAAAAGGAAGGAAACTTGCATTTTCTACAGTGGGAAAAATCTGGAAAGCATAAAATAGATAGAGTCACTGGCAATGTATTAAAACAAAAATGGGGAAAACACAATGTCATTTCATGGCCTATATGTATTGCCAATCCATCATACAAATCATAAATTGATGGTATGGATTTTGAAAGAGCTTTAATAAAGAGGATCAAAGGAATCAAAGGAATGCAATATTTCTTGGTGGGTATCTGAAGATGAATTGCTTTAGTTATTAATCCCACCACCTCACTGGTCACGGATGTGCAAGGAAGACCTCTCTTCTCTTTAAAAAAAAAAAAGGAGGGGACTGTAAAAACAGAAACTTTCACTTCTAAGAAACTTTCATGATAAGTTTCAATAAGTCCTCCCAATAAGTTTCATGCTGCAAAATAACTGAATGATAGAAATAAAATTTGCATTTTACAAAAGTAGTATACTGTGAAATCAGCCATCCTTAACCCTTTCGAGACAATTGCCCACACTTTGTGGTTTGGCTCAATAACTTAATTGATTAAGAGCTCTAAAAATTATACCACATGCAATAGAGTAGAAAGAGCAAAATTTTCTGCACACACTATGTCCATTTTTATTGGATGATCATAATGCGTTTGATGCCAGGAATTTAAAATACAAGAATAAGCTATAAAATCCTTAAATTGGCAACACATTAAGAGGTTCAGAATCATTGTATTTTATTTAAATTGGCAATTTTTCCAACTCTGATAACATTGCGAACCATATAATATATTGCTTCAAAAGACATTACACCTTATTAGAACCATGTAGCACTAAAAGAAAAATATTAATGTTGCCAACTGGAAGAACAAAATGTGATCAATTTAGCCCTTAAATAATTCCTGTCCTGAAAGGGTTAACAGTACCCGAATGTTTTACCTGAATGTTTCAATGTTGCGAACATTTCTGGTCCTACACTACTAATTCAGGTGACTGCAGTTGTAGGCTTATATTAGACTGTGTATAGCCAATTCTGAAACCTGACATAATTACATGCATGATTATGAAATTATGAAGTACGACTGCTTTAGATATCTATTTTTTTTTTAATCTGAATTAGATACAAAGGCACATGGGACATAAGTATCAAATGAAACCTCGATCGTTTTATACGATCTCTAAAATTTCTGCATCTCTCACATTCATCTCATGAACTCCAAATACATCACCATTCATTAGTAGCTGCCCTTTTCACTGCTTCATCGTAGATTTAGAAATACCGGTGACCATTTATACAACACTCTAGATTTAATTTTGATTGCCTTGGATTGAAGAAAGCTCTTCCTACTCTGTGATCTCACAGGAAGAGAATCAGTACCTTGACTGATTTTATGTAAAGTTTTGTTTCGCTTTGGTTGATCTGGATTTAAAAAGAAGGTTGAGTTCTCGGAAAGGTAAAAAATCATTTGTGAACTTTCTCATTCTCATTATGTTAGTTTGGAAGATTATCATAGTAGATATGTCCCCTGTAAAGGATTGTTCCTCAAATGCCCTCACATTCAAAATATGACAAGAAACAGCTGAAATGTTCCGGCCGAACATTTGTGTGTAGTCCCATATACACATTTCTGTGTGCAGTGCATGTGACTTTCAGCAGGATTGAGTCAATTTCTTATCTATTTGGTGATTCCAAAACCTTACAGCATATACCAGTTCTTATGTGCTGTATCATCAACTTTTCCCAACTGCTTTGAGACAGTTTCTTTCACAATTCAATCTCATGACCAGAACTCAACTTTATCTTTAAGGGCAAATCCTATCCCAACTTAATGATGAGTTGCTGGTTTGGTAAAACCTAGTAGTCTTGTTATTGGGGGGGGGGGGGGGGGGTCTTCAAAATAGATCAAAATTGCTAAGTAAGGCAAATATGGAGAGAATAGTGGATACATAAATTTCACTCTATGGATAAAAATAGAGAGAGTATCATTAGTGAAAGTTTGTGAAATATTTCAACACGGACATTGTCAGCAAATTATGCATCAGCTTTCGATTGGCAGTAGTTCTCCTTTAGTTTGAAAGCCATTACTCAGCTAACATTGAATTGAAATTGAAATGTGATTATTTCAATTTGCTATACCACTTGCTAACTTTGTACAACGTGACAAGGTTACTAAAGTAAAGATTAACAAGGACATCCCTCTAAAACTTTTTTTAAAGGGATGAAATAAAGATGGGTCTTGTTCAGGAAGTCTTGGAGACTCTTGGTTTCATTCTCACACAGCATCTGTCACAGGTAATTTGGTTCGAAAACTCAACATCAAAACAGAACTCCTCTAAAGTTACACACCAATCCATCCCCATATTATTGAAGTTTTCAAGTACTGCAGGAGTCATCCCTGAACTTAACTTGACATAATACAATTTCATGGCCACATCTGTAGAAAGTACTGGTGTGTATTTTTGTTTCATGGTGGGTTTTTTTTTTGCTATTCGTCACCAACTAATTCTACCAGAAAGTTTCACTATTCAATACCCTATTTTCAGTTTTGAAAATGATACTCTTGGTAGTTTATCTGTTTAGAATAAAAGAAGGGTAAAGACTAAATACCGCGACAAGTTCAATGTGTCCTTAAAATTACTACTGCTATTGAACGTAATGTCTTATTTCTCAATATCATGTTTAGATTTATTTTAATAAAGAATCATTTATTGAGTCACAGAATCACAAGTGTTAAACATGTGCTCAACAATTGTCATAGGCAGTTGCTAGGAAATTAGTTTTCCTTTTTCATTTCTCAATTTAAAAGTTATGGAACCTACTTTAATGACTGAAATACAATGTTATGGTATATTGCTCATCCAATTTTGCAAAAAGGATGCACTACACTGAAGACACACAACATGATTAATTGCCCCTTATCTACTTGTCAAAGATTAATTGTAAAGGCAATTCAATAAAAAATTCAATCAGATGACATCATCTCTTGGCAACTTCATCACCATATTCCCCTATAGAATATCCTCTGTTGCTAAGGTTTCATCACATTGGGTCATTATCACTATGTGACAAAGACCAGTCTATAAGATGGACTTTGAAAGGAGCTAAATTGGGAATGGAGTCATGCTTCTGAAAATCCCACAAAATTTTCCTGATCAGCAATAAGACAATACCTTATATCAATGTTTGCTAATTCAGGTCAATCCAGGATAGATTTTAGCTTCCTGTTCAGCTTACGAAATACTAGGACATATGTGGGTTGTTAGCAATATGATGTAGATCAGGGCAAGGTTTACAATTTCATTCATATCAGCACTATTTATCACTGGATAATTACTGACCACAAATGAAATAAAGTCTATCAGAACAGCGCAAAGTACAAGCTCCTTTCATATCACTGATACATGTTAAATACAGAAGAATGCAGAAAACAATGGAATATAAGCAATGATAACCTTTTTATTAAAAAAAATCCGAATTATGTCTGTGAGTTGTTTAACATGGACTTTTCCTTCTTTACTCCTATAGGATTATTCTTTTCTCCTATAGGACTATTATTTTTCTTTGTGCTTAATGATGTTGTAACTAGGCCTACATATTTGAAAGTTGTTAAAAATGTGCTTTCATTCTTTTCCCACATAGGATATTAATATTAACAGTAATCAAATATACCTTGCACTGAGAGGCTCCAGTTGAAATTATGGATTCTCTGAGGTGACTGGCATAGCACTAATTTCTGAGGAGCACAGCCCCAAAGAAAATAGTAACTAAGCCAGTCGCTGAAGAATCCATAATTTCAACTGGTGCCTCGAAAAGAGTGTCTGGTATATTTGATTTATATCCTACAAGAGTAAGCCTACATAGAAACAAAATAAAAACTAAATGTAGAATCCGAGTAGACCTACATGTACATACGCTGAGAGGCTCGTTACGCACAAACATTATCGCGATACATTGTTGCGATATCGATAGCCTTGAAATATCCAGAATAACAAAGAAGTGACGTCAAAATATAGGTATAGCGAAAAATATACAGAGGTCTGACGTCACACGATATCTATTTTTTCTTCATGGTGAAAGTATTTTATGTCACGTGAGACATTCCTGGCCAATCATTACACAAGAATTTTATGATGTAGGATAGAATGTGTGATATTCATATTAATAGTGTGTATGATAGTGAGTACACTACATTATAAGAATTGTTTGAATGCTCTTTTCCTTCTTTTTCCCTCTTAGGACTATTCCATCTTCATCTGAGTAAAACAATCTTCCCAGGAGTCTCTGAAAACTGGTTTCCAACGTTCCCAGATATCAAAGGTCAAAGCTTATATAGGGGTCATCGTGTCAATATTTTGTGTCAATATCAATGTTATGTAGGTAGACAGGGTAGAGGGTGGCTGTAATGTGAGTAAAACAGTATAACATGACTTGAAACACTACTCCTATATGTTCTTCATCCAAGCCCACAAAAAGGGAGTATTTCAAATCTATCGTCAGATGTAACTGTACATGTAGGTCTACGTGTATGCTCAGTCATTCGATTTGATATGTGACTTTTCTTATATTCATAATATTTATCTTTCTTCTGGATGGAATTCATAAACAATTATTAGTCTGACAAAACGTATTTGCTCACATGCGAAAAGGCCTATGCCTTCTTATCAACTGATGACATGACCCCCGATGACCCCTCCACAACCTCTTCTTTCTCTCACTTTACGAAGGCTACAAATGTCCCATCATTCATCACTGAAATAAAAAAATGATGACTGATGCTAACATCCTTCATACCATCAGACAGCATGAACTAATTATCTCAATACCATCTATATTTTTCTTATCACATCCTACTGGTTTTTATCAATGTTACAGAGTGGTACCAACATCCCTTCTGCTCAATTTGCTTCCCACATGAATTCCACTTCAGTTACAGTTCAATTAAAGGTAAAGTGCAGTTCTCAGTGGGCGCTTTTCCATTAGTCCGAGATAGTGCCAGCTTTAAAAATTAGACCGATCAGCGCTTTCCGAGAAATTTGTCCAAACTTGAATCTCCTAGCTGTCTCTGTTTGCTTGAGAGGAGCGATGGCTACATCAAATTATTTTTCAAAATTTTTTAATGCGTGTATGAGTAAAGCCAGCAGTAGGTCTGAGTGCTTGCTATAACCTGCAAATTGTCAGGCTACATGTACATATATTTGACCAAATAGAATAGTGGGCTATTTCACAAACAAGACTAAGACAACTTGGCCTAGGGACAGCACAAGGCTTCACACAATGTTTTTTGTAGGGTTTCCACATTTCAATTTTTAGGGTCTGTATGCATGAGTCCCCTATTAAAATTTTGAAATTTGGAGGATTCCAGAGTTAAAACGATGATGAAATAGATCACTAATTACATCTTCACTGCAAATTAGTAGGCCATTACGTGATCACATGAAATTTCCTTTGATCAGAATATGTGGGCTACCTTGCGATGTTGGGATGTTGGGCTAATGATAACGTACCTAGCAGGGTCATCATGACAGAAACCTGCCATTCTCAAAGCAAAGCGGGAATGATTGCTCCCACACCCACCATGGTCTCCATCACTGTCTTCATGTCGTTCACACATGTAATCAATTTGGGTAATAAAGAGACTCCGGAGTTCATGATCTCTGGGAAGGGATTGGCATTAACAGCGCGCTCTTCACACTCCCCAGGATAATTCAAATCAAGGGATTGTACCGAAAATTCAATTAACAGCGAGTTCACCTATCAACCAGGTAGATTTCACAGGTGCACAAGGTTGTGGTTCATCTTTTCTAATCAAATTTGTTTTCAAATTTACACAAGTACACCCCACTCCTCCAATAGAACCAAACTTTTAAAACACACAAATTGAAAAAAAAAATTAACACATTGTTCAAAATTCGGACTGAATATATTTAATGTTTAATGATGAATTGGGTCACAAATTTATTTTCAATCAAATCATTCTCTCATTAAACTTTTATGTTCATGACTGTGATATAAATGACAAGCTAAGAAAGATCAAAAGATAGGAACTGGCATAATTTTTTCTGAAAATTATTCTATTCTGTTACAACCAAAATATCAGCAATGACTTTGACAGAGCTGATGATTGAATGTGCAGCAATGAGAACAGCACTCTACTTGGAATAATAGCTCTGGATTTATAGCTCTATCAAACCTCCCCTCCCTTGACTACACCATAGACCTCTGTCTGACCCTGGACTTACTGCCGAGTTATAGCCTAGTCTTTGTACTATCTAAACCCATTTCAAGGATACCATAGACCCCTGTCTGACCCTGGACTTACTGACAAGTTTACATCGCTAGTCCCTGTACCATCTAAATGAATACCATGGATAACATTGGAAGACCATACTTCAAGTTATCCAGGAGCAGTGGACATGTGGGGCTTTGTACGGTAAGCACACAATAGATGGGCACTAAGTTTCTATCAACTATAACCAAGTCTGTCAAAGTCATGTAGAGATGGCTCTGCCTGGAAAGTGTCCAGAGAAGAAGAAGCAAAGGAGCAGAGGGCATTTTAGCTCTGGAAAGCTTCAAAACTGAAATACAGATGCAGAAATTTCTTAAAAGAATATGAAAAATCACCCCAAAGAAACCTAGTTTTTTTTTATAGGAAAAAAAATAATATCCATGAGCAGTATCCAATGATAAACCATCCCTATGCTTGCATCACTTTGAATTTAAGATCATAAACTTTTTCTTGGAGTTAATGGACCATGAAAGAAAAAGTGCCTAGACTGACGGTCTCCATTTAAGTTCTCATTACCAGTAATTTATCTTTCCTTAATGACTGGTATAAATTCAGCCATTCCCCATCTCAGAGCAGCTCATCTCCTCTCTGTTTTGAGAAATTCAGCACTATTAATTTGTATCCATGCAGAAAAGCTGAGGTAGCCATGAGAATGGCAACATGCATACGCCCCAGGTCCAACGGCAGTGCTTAATTCAGATGGAAAATGAGTTTCATCCATCGCTCCTCTCAGAGAAAGGGTCATCTATGGAAGAGGAACCCTTTTACCATCTGTTTGTCATGGACAATGCCTTGGTATAAACACCCTAATAAGGAACCCACTTTGACAATTCAATGGATGGCAATGACAGCCAAGATAGATACAACAGAGAGACTGACTGCACTACTACAATCATGAACCATATGCAACACAGATAAACAGAAATCTTTTCTCTTTGAGACATACAGCAGCATCTTTTTTATGACTAAAACAAAATGGAAATACTGTCAGTAATAACAGCTCATATCCTTTACAAAGAAGTGCATGAATGAGAATACCACTTCATGTTTGAAAAATTAACTTTTTAAAAGTATTTATGTCTTTAAAAAATCTTCAAATACCAATTAAAATTGTAAAGCATAGATTCACAATCAAGCACTTTTCGTGATTAAAAAAATGTATACAGGTAATATGATAGATATTTTCTTTTAAGTTTGATCACTGCAGATCCTTCTGTTAATACTTCTGTGATTCTGTTTGATAGAAAGACTATTTGAGGTTTAAGCCATATACATGTAGAAGAAAAAATATATAAAATCAACACACAACTGAAATTTAATTTTCTGCTCATTTCCACTTTGCCTGTTGATTTTTCCACCATTTATAGGTTGCCATCAATAAATGGCAAGTGTTACCTAAAGCTCAAGTTCATAAAAACAAAATCAATAATTGCAGATGTAATTAATGAGCTGAGCTCTCATTATGGGTGTCTAGCAAACCATGGGTTTACATGTCAACAGCTGCACTGTATCTCATCATTCAAATCTATTCTCCCAAGGTACATACCTTTTCTCGGAGGTACCTTTTCTTGGTAAGGCGCAACTGTATACCAGCTAATCAATCTCAAAGTAGAGATGCCATCGAGGTGAATGGGCTTGAAAACTAACTGCAAGTTAATTCCACAGCTCTTTCCATCACTGTGTAGGCAAAATATTCTGCACATAAGAACCCTTACAGGCTGCTTGGAAAATCACAAAGATCAAGTATCCCAACAAATTATTTGTATGCATTGTTGGAGTCCTAAAAGAATAATAATAATAATAATGTTATGTTACATTTATATAGTGCATTACATGAATACTTCCATGTGCTTTACAATATTACTCATTAAAAGAAAACACTAATACATTGACTTTCAGCCCAAATTGCATATAAACATCAATCTTTCACACGAAGTTTTCCTAGACTTTCTGGCTTATAACTCCTTGGTGGCTTGATACACAAAATGTTTATGATCAAGTACAAACTACTTGGCATACATTGTGTAAACCGTATATATATTCTGGTTTCACAAAGCAATGAACATGTATGCACCATGCTAAAGCATTCGCATGTACATTGGTTTGTGATATCAGCAACGACATGTACATTTACAATGCCTCCCAAAAAGGACAAGTACGATTAAAAGGTGCTCTTTTTAATTTTCTGAAACAATCAAATTCTGAATGCTACATTGTTTGAAGAACTGAGAGGGCAGAAATCTCCTGTTTGGTTTGCATCACATGCAAGGATCATCCAGTGATGTACAGAGTATATTCGTTAGTGCTCATTATAAGCTGATTACGCATCCAGTAGGTCAATATCTGGGACTATTTAGGGAGAGGAAATATCACTATATAGATCTGTTTACACAATTCTCATTATTGAGTTCAGGTGCATTGGGAACCCCACTGGCTTGGGACAACATACAGTGTACTCTAGATGATTGATTTTAAGTGCTCGTTCCATCACACTGCACGGGTACTGGGTAGGTGAAGTGCAAAGCTAAATGTACTGGGTATAGCATTCTCAGGATCCTAGCTTCATTGTTCTATCCATAAAAACAACATTGAATGAATGACTTCTTTTTTCAAAACATGTTAAGAGCAAGAGTTATTATGATGATGATGATGATTCACAGCATTTGTACTGCACCATATTTCTGTTAAAGAACAGTTGAGTTATAAATTTCGGGGGAAAGAACTTGAACTGTCTATACTTCAATCTTAATATCAATCTGCTGTACAAACAAAAAAATTTCACATCATGAAACTTCCACTAATTGTTCACTTACAGTAATTTTCCTCGCAATAAATTTTCACAAATTTCAGTGTTGTGATCCATTTATCTTGAGGCTTGAAACACTTATGAATCTGGACTAACTGTGAAGTTCATGAAAGATTTTTGCACAGGAAAATTTTTGGTTTTCCACCATACAGATACTTTTAACTGAGCAGTGATCTAAATACATGTATAAAGAAAGTTAAAATGTTGATAACTAATAAAGGGTTGAGGGTATACAATATGAATGGTATTTGTGTGATAAGTTTTATTTCCTTCTCTCTCCTGTTTAATCCCCAAAACATAAGCTCCAAAGAGTGAAACCATAATCCTCTTTCAATATGCAATGGGGTGTAAATAACTGGCACATCGAGGGCAAAAAACAAATCTAAGTTAAAAAGAGGTCATTTCTGTCAACAATTCTACTCTGGATTCAGTTCTGTAAACAAAGTGGCCTCCAAGCACTGCAAAAATAATTTTCAAAAAACTTTGTTTTGATGATTAAATTTTGTTGGAAACAATGCTAAATTAGCATCACGCATTATAACACAATTATATTTCTGTATTTCTTAGATTAAAAAAATTATGGTTTATGTGATAAAAGAGATATTTTTCCACTTTCGTTTTTGTAAGTGCTTTATCAAAAAGCTTTTACCTAATGATACAATTCACTTTACCTACAAATTTTCATATTTTGAGAGAAAAATATCATTAGATGTTCATGTATCTTTGTTATCTTTTAGATGTTTTTGTGCCAAAGCTCCCAAAATGAGAAGTAGCATGCTTAAAATATCCATGTATTGGTGTAACAGAGTTTAGTTACTGCAATATTCACTGTACTTATCAACGGCTAGAGATTCAGGGCTATGCCATGACAAAATGGGAGCCAGCAAAATACATAATTCCTCAAAATCGGGCATTGAAATTATGTTCATTGTACTTGTAAATACTAACAAAGCCACACAGGCAAAAAATACCTGTCTCATCATGACGCACAAATTCATGCCTAAGAATGTAACAAAAGATGAAATGCTTTGGGTGGACGAGAAGAATAATTACTAGCGTCATCTCAGTAATGATATGCGCAAGGTCACAATCAACTGAGACACAATTCTATACTAGTTATCTCCAATAATGGTTTCTTTTGTGTTTTCACAATTGGTCGTTGGATGGATTGTAATAATATCCAGAGAGAATTAATTCACTGTCGATTCTGGTTTACAATCACCTTTTGAAGGTTTATTGATTCAGTGGCCGAATTCACAGTGCAAATATTGCAGAAGAAAAGAAGGAGACACCAGTATTTTATTTGATTTTCCAAGCAGATAATGTAGCAGAAGTCTTGTCATTTTGCATATTAAAAAATAAATGTATTGCTTCATTCTCATTTCAGCTAGTTGTCTATTTTATTTGTATCAATGTACAATTTCTGCACATAAGCATGATGCAGCAAGGACAATGTTGACAAGGATAACGAAAAGTAGGATAATGGCATTGATCATAAATTATGAAATCAATTACAAAATTAACAATTGAAATTAATGATATCCTAAATCTATCAAAAGAGTAATAATTACATCTAAGGTGTAACATTCCAGCACCTACATGTATATCAGAATTAAATTCCATGAATTGTCCATAGCATTAAATAATATTGTTAACAAAATATGCAGCACATACATGCTCCTACAATTGGCTACACATGTGATGCACAGGAAAACTGTACGCTATACTTACTTCAATAGAACATAAAGAACAACTGTGTTTTATGTAGAGCTGTTATTTTCAAATTGATTGCAGACTGTTCAACAGTTAACAGTTAAGCCTCTTAGTGAAACCAGTAAAATGCATGTAAGTTGATTGTCTTGTTTTGTAAACTGCTGTCCCACTAGAGAGTGAAAGGGACATCCTGTAGTGAATACTCAAAAACAGCTAAAAAGAGGTTATTTTTAGAAATAGTCTGGACATGTAGTTTCATTTTATGTCTCAGGTATAACACTTCAATAGTCACTCAAGAACAGACAAGGGATGTAGTAGACAATGACTAAGTAATAATTTGAAATTAGCATTGTTAAGACTGATTAAGAATAATTGAATTATGAAGCAGTGGGAGGCAAATTTTTAATGAATGATCTAATTCTCTTTTAATAAAGAAATAAGCTTTAATTCCATCTTAGTATCCTTCTACATTGTAGCCTAGATGTACGTACAGTCCGGGATTATAATCAGAAAACATTTCATACATCAAGTATGGCACCGCTTAGAAAGGTTATGCATATAAAACCTATTTATTTATAATAAAAGTTGTTTACAAAATACATCTCTCATTTCATAAATAGCCTGGTTTGTCCCACACTGTATGCTACCTCCTACACAATCTGTATTAAAAATAATCTTATGAGTGATCTCTGCTATCCATCTGACCATCATATATTAGGTCAACAAACTTGGTGGTCTAATAAGCAGAGACTATACGGCAGGCCGACAACTGAAGAGGCAAAGATATGTTTGAGGATGATTCTGTTTACCTCCCGATGAATGAAGTATCAAATGGGTTTACTCTTCATCAAATGTTTGCTCTGTGAGTTAATGTTTACCTCGGCCATGGAACATAAACTTGGAAGTGTATGACTTGTCTGCTGTTTCTAAAAACAAGACTGGTATCTCATTTATCCCTGCACCTAATGTGATACAAGGCATTCACACAAGAGAAAATATATCATACATGATGTGCAAGGGGCATGAATACAGGATAACAAATCATATACAGAATCAAAATTTTGGGAGGTCAGCTTTAAAACTATTTTTCATGTCAGCTTGAATCACAGGCTTTGCTTGAGGGTCAAAAATAAAAGAAAACGCCAGTCATATCACCACATACAGTGTACTCATAAAAGGCCCCACCCACTCATATAATTTTGTTTTTATACCATGTTTATACTGGCCATAGACCCTGATTCTTCAACAACAAAAAATTATGCTCAAAATTCCATTTCGCTGTACATTATAGGTACAACATTCAGATGAGGTCTGAAAACAAAGCATGCATCTCATTTAATCCCCTCCCCTCAAGAGATAGAGAATGAAGATGGATGCCACAGGATGCGAGGCATGACCTTGTTTGACTAGCATCATTCATCATGCATTTATTGACTTGAAGATTCATCATTTGGGGGGCTTTGATTACATCTATAGCAAACAAAACTCTTACCAAATGATGTTTGTTCTTTCATAATTTGTTGTCATCAAGTTCTCTGATACATATTTACAATTTTAGCTTAACCCTCTGTAAATATTTTCCACATTCCTCTGCATTCTGCATTCCAGGCTGCCACCACACATAATAATATTTAATTTATCAATATTCCCTTCTGGTACAGTGCACATATATACATCTCTATGGCCTTCCAAAGAATTTTGGATATTATTACCCTGTCTTTACCTTCAGCAACCGTAGCCCTCAGTGCATTTAATGTTGTCTTCCTGATCACTAATTTTTCTCTTCATTTCCATTTGTTATAAGAATGAGAAAATTAAAGACTCAGGAAAAGAGTTTTTAACCTAAATTAAGTTTGACATAGACATGGAAACTCATCAATTGAAAAAGAGATGACTGCAAATAGCATAAACTCAATAATCCTTGAAGTATACTATGGGTGGAGAAACCCCACATTTAAAGTGGTGGACTACATGGTTTGCCAAGGGTAAGCTTTGTTTTAGAAAACCAAGTCAGGTACATATTATGAAGTTTGTTCCCATGCAGAAAATATTTAATACTGATTAAATGATGAAACAAAGAGCTCAATGGCAAAATTTGACTTTCACAAAGTTCCTTTAGGCCTATAATGTAGGTAGGTTAATTGTCTATGAACTTTGAAGGCTGAAAATTGATTAATGACAAAAATTACAGAAATGGAATGTTGGCTAATGCAAAGTGCAAGGAAAGGCTTCACAAAGAACTGAAAACCTTTGTATTATCCTATATCCACCCCCCCCCCTTGAATGTCGATGGGTAAGCATTAATCATCCTTCCTCCACCATTTGTATTCTAGTCATGATCCTGCCTCCATGAGAATGCATTCAAACAGGGTGCAGCGGAAGGATACCCGATGCCTATCAAAATTCACTGACCCCCATTCACAAACATCCCGGTGCATGTGAAATGAGGGGGGGGGGCAGAGCTCTACTGTGTAATATATCATCTCCAAAGTGGAATGGCCAACAATTTATGAAGTATGATGCAAAATTCTGAAAGGACTTGAAAAATATGAGTACCCAGGTCATGGGGGAAATTGGGAGAGTGGGAAAGGGCAAGTGTGGTTGAGATTTTTCCCTGATAAATATGCATTTTCTTTCCATTGAGGTACAAAATTGACTCAACTCACACCCAAAAGGGATCATCTTAAGAGTGACTTAGAAGAATGTTTAAGCAGTATGCTTCTGACTTTGACTCTCAAGACCTTAAACTGTCCCCTTCTTTACAACGACTATTTTCGGCATGTAAAATTTGCACATTGCAACAACAAAAAACTTTCACGGTTGTGATTCAATTTTTTGCAGCATTAAAACTTTGCAAATTTGTGAAAGTTTAATGCACAAAAATGCTTGTAGTTCTACAGTGGACTACACTGTATATCTCAGAGCTTTTGTGTTCAAATACACATATTACAATACTTCTGAGCATCTCCTATCAAAAGGAACAGACTGACCCAACTGGAAGGAGATGTGGAGACAAGTCAACTTGCTTGCATCTTGGAGGCATATGTATTCAGTTAGGGTGAAAGTTCAGAAAAACAATGACCTTTACTCAACAGAGACAAATCAAACATCAAAATCAAAGCCACATTTGTGGGTTCTGTAGAACCCAGGGCGATGTTTCCAGACTCTCTCTCTCTCTCTCTCTACCAAGGTTTGATATTCTTTGAGCAGACCTGTGTGTCAAAAACGGGTCGCCTGGCAATGTACAGCAATATTTTCAACTCATAATGTTTCAATTGAAGTGAGAACATCTGAAAAACAAAAAGGATTCTCCAAAGAGGTCAAATTATCAAGAACTTGTTTGAAATAAATTCATCTATCATTATTGATAACAGATGGAAATTATGTCTGTTTGCATCTTTACAGTGGTGACTTCACATCTGAATTCCAAGCAGCATAAAACTGATAGCCAAACGAGCCATAAAGGAACATGACTGAGAGAGCATGAAAGAGAGAGAGAGAGAGAGAGAGAGAGAGAGAGAGAGAGAGAGAGAGAGAAGAGAGATGAGATGGGAAAGAGAGAGGAGGGAGAGAGAAATAAAAACAGACCTTACATCAGTCTGAGCTGAATAGTGATAAACATGCTTATAGGATGTTATTGCATCACAGGCTAAGCACCCCAACTCCCAGTATATACGGGGTAAAAGTCTAGATTTTCATACAAGTTTGCTTCATCGGACATCATGAAGTCATTCAAGAGGGTGTGAACAGTAGACTAAACAAACCTCCTGTCGACCCTGGACATGCACTTTCAGCCAGCCTTTGTTCATTGTCAAGAATAACCTCTGAGGGGGCATCTGGGGTCACCCTGAGGTCAAAGTTCACTGCCATAGACCAATCAGGGCAGGTGTGCTCCAGCAGGATTTTCTATTTGTTTTTACATGTCATAACACTAAACATGTGATAGAGATATCAATTGGGGCTGTGTCTTTGCAATTGCATAAACAGCAAGAACAGACCCACATTCAGCTCTGGCATTGTACCAAAGAAAAAAGCCCAGGTGCAATCTTTTCAGCCTTGTTAGAGGTACATGTATAACACTATCTCATGAGAAAATGAAAGTGGCTGAGTTGGGCACATATTCAACATTTTGCAACACATTCAGCAACTTTTTATACTGGCACCTCTGGTACATACCTGAAACACCTCCACCCTAACTTTGGAGCACTATAAACTTTGTTTATCCTCTCATACTGGGAGTTAGGGTGCCTCTGAGGCACACCTGACACGCCCTATCTCCCTGACACGCCCTAACTCCCTATCATAGCCCTAAACATGTCAGAGATTCCCATTAAATTTAAAAGAGCCCGCAATTTTACAGAATATTTACACAACTATCAGATTAACAATTTCGAAATTAGAATGGCACTTTTCTTACTTTTCATACATGCACAAATCCACCAGCAATAATACTTTCATGAACACTTGCTTTCATCAAATGGTTCCCAGGTCATGGCACTGTTACATAACTCATCTCATAAGCAGAGTCAAAATAATTACAATTTCCCAGGGCTACTTGTAATTGAGTAAAAGTGGACTGAGTTAGTGCAGTGATGTGACATAGATTTCCTTTTTATCATTTCTTTATGACGGAGGCAAGATGGAGCAGTTAATTTAAATTCACACCAACTAATTTCACTCCAAATCCATAAATCTTCCATTTAGCAAGTTCCAGTTCTTTGATTTTCTTCATGGAGATAAACTAGAGAGACAAAAATTTTGAGACAGCACAGGAATTAGAACAGAAATGATAGGATTCAGAGTTCAGATGAAGGCTAACTATTGACAGTTCATCAAAAGGAAATTGTTTCAACCATCAATATGAACAGGAAGTTTTTGAGAAAGCAATAAAGGCTAAATGGCACATTGCAGAATGAGCCATGAATAAAAGGGCATGATAGATATCCAGCTTGGATTATTTTATTTCAAGCACAAGCTCCTGCATGTCTCATATCTGATTATTTCTCTCTCCCTGTCCTTTCTGTTTTGCAGAATCTGTGCCACATTTCCTGTTCAATTTAATTTTGAGAATGTACATCCCTGCAAGTGTTTTAATCAACCAAAAAAATACAAATGTGTTCTTGTAAAAATTTGATGAATACACCATTCCAAGAGTCAGGGTTGAAGTAGCCCTTACAAAGAAGATTTTCATTTTTTACCCTGATCGGCACATAGTGACAACCTCAGTCTCATTGTGAGTGCATTGCACCCAGTGTAGGTCTAATAACCAAGAATCTTGTTAGAACAGTCCAGTGGCCACAAAGCTGATGGAATGGGATTAACCCATGGAAGGCTACACTGGCTTTTCATAGAGGAAGGAATTACTCTAGATTTAGATGGAAGGATTTACTCAAGTTCAGAGGAAGTTCTATGCCCTATTGGACAAGCTCGCAAAGCTGTGTCTAAGCATGCACCCTTGGAAGAGACTGCAAGCTGGTCAAATAATGGAAATTTTCTATGCTTTGCATTGGAGAGGTAGGCCTAGATGTAGGTGAAGGAACTTCTCCGACAGGAACATGTTGTCTGCTGAGAACAAGAAGGGCCATATTTCAATGTAAATTTATATACAGGAGCATGAGTTAATGCCTTTCTGGTGCTAAGCAGACTATTTCATACACAGCATGTTGCAAGAAAGAAGGAAATTTTACACATGGAATTTCCATAATTTTGCAACAAGTCATTGCCACCAGGACACAACTTATCTGGGAGTGGGAGAAAACTTATATCACCTCAGCTCATATCTTGGTTTCATTCTATAAATAGCTCTTTCAATCATCCCATAAACAACTTTCTTACTTTTATCTGATATTATGAGGGGATGAGTTGAGATACACACTGGAACATGTCTACTTGAAGCTCCTTTTGTATCAGAGATATAGGCTGAGAGCAGGTGTATCTCACATAAGGTAATTCTTATAAGGACATCTTTAATTGCAAAGATGAAGTGTGAATTGATTGACCTACTCTGTACGAGCATCATTAGGCCATGTGAAAATACACAAACACAGAAAAACATTTATATCATAATGAAAGCTCCATGTTTGCTCAGCTATTTTTACATTATACCGTGTTTATCATACCTGTAGCATCTTCTTAAAAACTGTTTTTGGAGGGATGAGTTGAATTTACCTTCTGCTCCTTCAATAGGTTAATTGGTGTTGTCTAACACAAAGCATATCTAACAGGGAAGGTAGAGGATTTCCCGAAGGGATCACTCATCACAAAAAATGCACCCTCACAACCAGGTCAGTGTTATCCGTCCTCATTGACTCAACCCCTAGCTTCCTAACCTGGATAACTTGAGGCTAGGATTGAAAGAAATCTGCTCAGTGCATACAGAGGTCAACTCAAACCCAGTTTAAGGATACAAACCCCTAAAGGTGGTATCTCACTGAGCGGCGAATGCTTACGAACGTTGCGATTCTTGGATCCACCAACTTTTCTGACGAATGTTGGCGAAAATCAGGGTTCACCTCTGTCATTAGCGACATGGTCACATGGTCGCTGTAGCATTGGCGAATCAAAAAGAACTTTAGCAAGTAACAGCGACACGTCTTACAGCCGTTTGCAAGGCTTACAACTGTTATGCAAATGCTTGCAACTGTTTGCGGAAAAATTAATTCGCAAAGAAATTTTGAACATGTTCAAAATTTCTTTGCGACAAGAAAAACTGTTTGCGACAATAAAAACTGTTTGCGAACTTCTCTGCAACCTTTTACGAACCCTGACGAAACCCCAAATTCGCTACATTCGCAAGCATTCGCTGCTCAGTGAGAACAGTCATAATGCATGGCATAAGAGTCTGAACTATAACCAGCCTATAACTAGCTGTCCATAGGCCATGTGTTAAAGCTTCTCCTGTCAACCACGGAAATGTAACTAGACCCTGCGTCAATCATCGTGAAGCTGGTTTAGGCTTAAATCAAGCAGGGAAATGTTAATTTCCCTGAATCAAGAGTTGAAGAGTCAAAAAAGAAAGCTGTGATTGTAGACTATAGGTCACACTTATAGTCTTATTTATAATTTTTCATGATGTATTCAGATGGAAAAGATTTAAAAGCTCAATGTTTGAATACCTCAAGAAATCTCTGTTGCACCATAAACATGAAATTATTAGCTATCCTTCATTAAAATCCTCAGCTATAGTCCTATACCCTAAAATGATATGAACACATTTATCCAACATGGAAAAAGAGTATTTATTCCATTTTCCACAAATTTCCACATTTTAGTCTTATGCCAGAGTAGTAAACCAAGATCACTTGGAGATGAGCATTCTCATTTCAAGAAACCATAACTCACTCTCTACAAAACCAACAAGAGTCATTCTCCCATCGGAGACATCATAATTTTATCCCAATCAAGACACTGGCCTGCAGACCGCATTTCTGCTCTCAGCCAACACCGAACAGACTAATTCCAAAAAAAGACTTCCTCAAATACAGCAACATATTGCCAATATTTATAAATCAATTGCATCTTCTTCTCCCTATACTGAAAATTCGGCAGGGAAAATTACCGGCCTATCTACTTAACCGAATTGAAATATTAGAGGAGCACTCGAGCATGCCTACCAATAAGCGTAGGATGGGTATGTCGACCATAATGACTGACAGAATAGCCCAGCTCAGTACATAAGGACATGTGCAGATGAACTAGTGTGTACACACATGTATGCACATGGACTAGATTGCATTGGAATGAATTAACCTCTGAATGAGGTTCCAAGGGGCACAACGCAAAGGCATGTGGTTATCAAATTAATTTGTAGACGAAAGTGAGCCATTTCTTCAGCTTGATTAAATCTGTGAGTTTGCATTCGGCAGCAACTGGATACCCACACTGGTGAACATGGCGAGTAATTATCTACAAAGGCTCCTTGAGCTACGGGAGACAGAGAGAAGTTGGGATCGTTGCAGGTTATCTTCAGATAGGACCCTGGATAACAATTAGCATACAAAAGGGAAAAAACAATTAAAGCAACTTTAATTATGATGCACTTAAGTTCAGGGTCATAAAGACATTAGGTCTACAAAAATATTGTGCCATTGAATTAATATCTTTCTTTAAATTATTAAATTAATCAAATTATAAGATGGAGATTGAAGAAACATATACTAGTAACAGAAGACAAATCTTATTCTGGGCATATTTTTATTTCTATTCTAGTCTGCGAACCTGACTGTCAAAACACAATGGAGTAACATGTATACTGCTCCTTTTTCTTCTGCTCTTTGTATTCTGTAATTTTCGTTTTTATTTGTTTTAATCATATTATGTTGATATTGACTGTTGTTATGTCAGTTTACTTTCAATAAAAACAGAAAGATAGAAAAACTGTATTCAATGAAAAGCACTTTTACATATTCAATTAAAATTTTCCTTTGAAGTAATATTTCCTTTGAAATAACATTTGGGTCCTGAATCAGAAGTGTAAAATCATTCAAAACTGTAATAGAAAGGATAAAACAATATGTATACATGCATAATCTTTGTTTATACTTAAAGCTAATTAATAGGAGGTCACGAAAACATTTTCATAGAAGCTACACTCTTTGTTAGGTACAACATACATGTACATGGATGTCTGCAATTTACAGATGCATCCTACTATGTTTGCCCCATGACAAACATAATGACCAGAAATTACAGATTCACACCCTGGAAATAAATCAAGCTACAAATCCAAATGAGCTTTAGCAACATCAAAAGCATTACGGCTCATAAAATATAAATAGCGAACAAGTCAAAACCATGTTTGCCGCATTTGCCAAACTGCGCCTGATATTTGAGGAAGGCACCCCTGCACTATATACAGGGGGGCCCTGGCATCTGCTGAAGCCATGCTCATTACTAAGAATGGCAGGAATTTTCTGCAGCCCCGACTCTTGAAATCAATCTACCAAATTTGTCTGCTACAATGACGAGATTTACAGCTTCCCATCTGTGTGTGGTGGGGGGGGGGGGGGGGGGGGGGGAAGGGTCCTTTATCTGTCCTAGGTCGGTCGTATCTTCTCCTACAGCTTGGTCTCTTTCCTTTATGCTATCTACAATTTTGTTTATGTCCACTGTGGAGACATGTTTCATGTGTGCTAAATTGCTGGATATATGATTAAACTTCTGTATAAAATGCATTTCCCATGGACTCAAGCTAAATTACCTTGGGCTCAGTAATCAGCAGATTAAAAGCAACTTCAGGAAAAAAAGGAAAACTATAAAATTCATCAATTGCCATCACTTTACAAGAAACTGAAAAAATCTCCATGTATGCAGTAGGCAGCCTATAGTATGAGATAATATTTATAATGGTATTTTCCCTTTATTGAAAATTTAGCCCAATTAGTTCCAATTCCATGAAGCATCTATTATAAATTCTAAATATAAATGCTGGAAATGTCAGACTTGTACGTAAATCTAAGGCACTTATTGATCCCTTTGCAGCATAAAGTGGTAGATAATATGAGGATGAACATGCACTTAGCAAGCACGCACATATCCCTTATCAAATCTGCTGGTACAAAATTACGCTTCATATTTCCTAAAACAGCCTGTCCAGAATACAGCCTGTCATTCTTTCCATATTTTGACATGCATCCTTTGTCTGTCGTAGATAACATGTACACATACAGTAATTTAGAGGTTTACATTTTGTAATGATGCCTTACTAAGCAAGAAAACTACACTGAAAGAAAAAGTTAACATCTCTCACTGCTATGCTAAAATTCCCATACAAATGCCTGCATACATGTCTAAATCTACATGTTTAAATCTACATGTTTTTACATACCTCACACATAGATTCTTATTCACTGATTGGTTAAAACTATATCACATGACACGGCGCATCTCGATCTATCATTGCGTCAGAGGGTTTTGGCGTTCTATCATTTGACCTTAGGTCAACTGATAGAACGCCAAAACCCTGTGATAGAACACGTAACCCCTCTGTGACTTTTGCACACACATACGTACACAAAATTTGGTTCAGGTTTTAAGAGCGCTTTCGCGAGTTGCTAGGCTATGACTACGTTAATCAATATACGCGCAGCGCGTAAGAATTCAACATGGCGAGTGACTTAGCAAAGGATAAGGATGAAAAGGATGAAAAGGATGAGGTATATAAAACAAATATGGACTGCTCTGTAATCGGATGGTGGTGGAAATTATCACTCCCTCGGTGCTGTTCATACCGGCCCTACTATCACCCCCTCGGCTTCGCCTGGATAGAAGGGCCAGTATGAACACCACCTTGGGAGTGATAATTTCCACCATCATCCTCATGAGCAGTCAATATTTGTATAATAAAGCCCTAAATGTCAAACCAAGCTGATGCACAATTCTTACTGTTCTTTCAAAATGCTAGTTCTTTCTGGTTTACATGGTGAAAGTCTATTTTTGTGTTCTCTTGAACTGCACTTCTCCCAGTCTTCATCACTCAAGACTACAGCAAGACTTGGTTACCCATGGCAACCAAACATCAAGCGCGCGACTAGTAAATTACCTTTTCTAAGAGCAATATACTTTTAATTGTTTCTTGAACCTTCTGAAAACTCATGCAAATAAGGGTCTTCCTAATGCAATCTCATTCTCATAATGGCAGTTCATGACCCCCAATCCCCAAATGAATTTGACCCCGTTCATATATTGCCAGTGATAAAATATTTGTACCCCAAGGGCTAGTCAACAGGATACTCAATTAATTAGTCAAGACGGCACTAATGAAGATGAGATAATAAGACAGCTCCATCTGCAGTATGCATAAAAGAGGCCTTCCGAACACTGTGAAATATAGTTCAACCCGGTATAGCAAGAGCAGCCCAAAATAAGCTAATTATTCAAAGAGCAATTATTACATAATCCACCATATTCCCACTTCTATTGATAGAAACTGAATGCAGTGAAAGTGCAAATTACAACAGAATTTGATGCATTTTGAAA
The DNA here is from genome assembly GCA_025618425.1 of Heliocidaris tuberculata. NCBI lineage: Eukaryota > Metazoa > Echinodermata > Echinoidea > Camarodonta > Echinometridae > Heliocidaris > Heliocidaris tuberculata. The sequence goes on along the minus strand of CM046845.1, from coordinate 3,285,339 downwards.
AAAGGATAATCACCAAACCAATTATGAGTTTGAAATGGGTCACTGGAAAGTGCAATTCCATTCATACTACATGTGCATGCTTAAAAGTTAATTTCAGTAAGAGTAGATCACATACATGTAAATACTGGATATTTCCAAACAACTTGTGGCCAAATTAATTTACTATCATGAAAGTCAAGTCAAGTAAAGCCCTACCTTTTTTAATGCAGAAAATCTGAGTATGCACTAATCAGGTGAGCCACAGCACTGTTGCCAACTCACTCAGCATTTCATATCTCGCCCCCAGTACTGATTGATGGTATTTGTAGTTCATTGTTAGTCTAACAGTATCACCATTGTTGGCGTTAAGTGGATTAAAGTGTTGAGCTTTTGGGAAAACATGTTCTCTAATGAACGAAGAGCACAAAAAAAATATAGTCTGGTAAAGGAAAGTCCCTAAATTTCAGGCAGAAAATGGCACTCTCTCACAGTCTCTAGAACAATAAAACTGAGTTAACCTATTAGCAGATATATTTTCATATTTTTGAATATATATCATAACTGAGCAATTCTGAAATCAATTCATTAATATTCATATTCAGCATGACACCTACATTTAATATCAGTATACATTTATGGTACAATGACCTCCATCTATGCAAATATATAATTACTAGCTGAAGCAGCCCGTGGACATATCATCCACGGGCGCTAGCTGTGTTTATGATTAATCACAGTACCGTATATTTGTCACAATTATCAAGTGAATAAAGAAAAAAGTCGGGTAATGTGTTATTTTTTTTACCAAGAAGTATTTACAACATGTGAGTATGTGTTATTCATCCAAATCTTGCATGAGTTCCGAAGAAAATACATTTCCATCTTGATGAAGACTAAATGACGATTGTTTTACTTTATGAATGACTGAATAATGATATTTATTTATGTTACGTCGGCCCTGTGGCCTGTGGATGACACACGATCTCATTTACACCTGGGCGGGATTCTCGCACACAGAGCATGGATATAATTATGTTCGAATAGTATATCCATGAATAGAGCCAGAGTGAGCGATTTGATCTTGCCATGTTTCTGTGGTTTAATACTCAGAGAAATTAAGGCCATAAAAACATAACATGCATAATTAGCGTTACATCCCTTGTAAAGGACACAAAAATTAGGGAAAAAATGAATTTATTGTTATTTTCTTTTCAGGGGGATTATGGCCCCCTTATAAGTCTTGGGAGGACCGACGGATTGACCTTTCCCTACCGTACCCCCTCCCCCACCCATCGGCCTCCCGTCACCCCCAGCGCGAGGGTTAGTATCCTATACGTATTCATATCATAGTGGAAATATTTTCGAAGGAAATTTTGGTGGGGGGGGGGGGGGCTTCTTCTTTACACCGTGGCAACCGATATTCCTAAGTGAAATAAAGAGTCCTAAAATATGAAGTGGCCGAAACCCCTCCCCCCCTTTTTTTTTTACATCTAACAGTTACATGTTCCTCCCGGCTTCACCCTGTCTCATTGAACATCAATTCCCACAAAAAACAACAACAACAAACAAACAAAACAATTGTATCACAGAAAGAATTAAGTTCAACTAAGAAACAGCCCCCCCCCCCAAAAAAAAAAAAAACACCAACAAACAAACAAACAAACAAAACCTTGAAAGTTCAATGTATAAAGTAATGGAATGCTTACAAAATCAAACTTCCAAAGGAGCCGAATTTTCACAATTAAAAGGCAGAAAAGGTTACGGGCACCTGAATCGATCCGAATCGATAGCGACGACCCCCCCCGATGTTTCATTGAGGCCTGTACATCATCCGCGTAATACATCTAACAGTTACATGTTCCTCCCGGCTTCTCATCGAACATTAACCCCCACAAAAAACAACAACAAAAAACAAACAAAACAATTGTATCACAGAAAGAATTAATTTCAACTAAGAAACAGCCCCCCCCAAAAAAAAAAAACACACCAACAAACTAACAAACAAAAAAACCTGTTGAAAGTTCAATTTATAAAGTAATGGAATGCTTACATAAATCAAACTTCCAAAGGAGCCGAATTTTCACAAATAAAAGGCAGAAAAGTTTACGGGCACCAGAATCGATCCGAATCGATCGCGACGACCGCCCCCTCCCCCCCCCCCCCCCCACCCAGATGTCTCATTGAGACCTGTACATCATCCGCGTAAATCATTTGCTGAATAAAAAGCAGATTGCAGTTGGAGCAGATTTTGATACTCTGAACAGGGAAGCCCGTCTATCTCTGATTTTTATACCATTATTAACGGCGATTTTATATCTTGCTTAAGGTATTTTACTTCCTATTTGAGCATTACATCATCATCATCATAGACCTCTTTTTAGCCAAAAAGGAACCGTAAAAGAAATTTAACCTACTTTGGAACACACTACCGAACCCCCCCCCCCCCTTCCGCGGATTAATCATCTCTGAATATGCTATACCCTTTTTCTTGATTTTTGCTTTTTTTGATACCCTAAACGCTTAATCCGGGTTATGCGCTTATCGTTGAAAAGGTACCCTTTTTATCCGTTTTCATGTACGTGTACCGGCTTCAATGAGACATGTCCCTACCCACCCCACCCACCACCCCATCCCCCCCCCCCCCCCCCCCGCCGTGAAACCATAGAGTTACACACGCACTAAACTGTTATGTAACCATGAAGCTACAAATAGTATATGGAGCAGTACATGTACATGTGCGAACAAATAACACGTGTGCTGTATACACTGAAGCCAATATACATGCACATGCGGATATGGCCATGGAGAATACGTTGTTCCTTGGCAATACACCAATGAAGTTTCTCCCTTTCACAGGTAATTGGTATGGGTTGGGGGCATAACAGAAGGTACTTTTTCCGTGATACGACATTGAGCTGTTCCATCGACAGAAATATTACTCCCTCCGGAAATTCAATGTTTAAAAATGAATTTATGAAATATGGACGGCACTTCAGCACTTAAAAAGTGCCTCCCAACCATCTGGGGACTATTCCCCGCCCGTGGGTACCAAAAGGTGGGGACCTAAAGAGCCAGGGGAGGCGCCTATTCGAATTCAAAAAAAGACCCAAAATCCTTAGCGTATTATATATAAAGATTCTCATTGTTTCTTAAAATGTCAGTGTTCATTTGTCATACCCATTTTGTCATCAGCTGAGTAGACTTTGGTCAGAATAAAAATAATATCAAAATCTTCCTATCCCTAAAGTGGTGACTCACGTTTCATCAAATACCACAACTGCTTTCTTCCATATCAGGTAAATTCATAAATCAGCTTTTCTAAATTAGTCTGTGCACGTATAATTAGGGGTAGTGGATGTCGCAGGGCAAATAGAATGCACGCATTCTAGGTTTCGTTAATCCGACTGTTTTGGGATTCTCTTTGTTTTAGTCATCATGCTGTGTATGCCTGAATACGTTTGAAAAATCAATCAACGTTTGATATCCTGTGTATCATATTCCAATCATAGGATATATCTGCAGTGTGGATTAGTTGAAATATATACATTGATCAGCTTTATTTACTGCTCTTATGGCTATAGCATCGCAGTTCATCTACAGTTCAGGCAAAAGCGAATATTTACCACCATCATAGCTGACGCAAGTTATGAAAATAGCAATATTACAGAAGTCCATCAGCTTATAAACGTTGATTGGACTTGCTATTTTTAGTTCAAAGTAATTACTTGGCTGACCTGTGAAAAGATTCTGGAAGATGTAAAATGATCTGAAAATGTATTTTGCATTTTTTGTGAGGCAATCTTAAATATCTGAATATTTCTATTGAATACAGTTTGTTGCCATGCCATTTTTTTTTTCATTTGTACATTTTCCTTATTACAGTATAGTGCAATGTGTTTTGATGTTGCTTACTTTTTATGAATGACATGAAAATTCAATTTCATATTCATTACCTATATTGTCATGAGTAGACTAATAGAAAGGTTTAATTGTTTCAAGACAAAGTAAGAAATGGTCTCTATCTAAAGAGACATTAGTCTATTATTTCAAAAAGAGTATGATAAAATTATAAAAACCTGCTTTTCCCATTAATAGGTCTAAGATGATTCGTCTGAACATACAAGTAATACATTAAAAATACAGCTAATACAATGTAGCATAGGAGTATACTATCATTGTATTGTATCATAAGCGTAGACTCCTACAGTGCCTACCTCTTGTAGTAGTGGCAGCATCAGCCAGCCGCTGGAATGCATCCAAGAACGCTGACAGGACTGTGATGGTGGTCCTAAACACACAAACAACAAAAGAGAAAAAGAAAAATAAAGCGATTCGGATGATTAATGATAAGATGACATCAGAGTCATGGCATCTGACAGAAGGCTATCTGTTCTGTCAATGTCCCAATAAACCAAATGGACCAATACTGTTTCACGGTACTTCAAAATGCACACCTAAAACAGGCCTCTTTGCACATGAATATGAAATGGAATGGATGTCTGTGCCTGGTTTCAGTATCATTTCAAACTAAATGAATATTGAAATGGATCTTTCTTTTTTTTTTGTAGATCTCTGTATATTTGTTGATATGTTTTGTCTTTTTCAGACACTCTATTTGGTTAAGTTAACAAATTATTTCCATTAGGTAGCTTAGCAAAACTTAATGGCGCATAAAGACGCTGGGAAAGACAATAAAGAGCAAAATTGGTAGATTGTCAGTGCATTTAAAACTACAATCAGACATATCTGAATAAAAGTTTTGGTATTATTTTGCTTAAAAGTGTTAACAGAGTTAAATACTTATCATACATCCTTATACTTTGGTTCTGCCTCCATAGAATAAAATTATGATTTTGAATAATTTTGTCATACATGCATGCGTCTTTTCCACGTTTTACATGCCATCACGTCTAGCTAAGCTAACTCATGTATGTTTAAATTTTATGTGACATAACTTTTTTTCTTTAACCTATAACATCATCTTTGCCACTATAAAATTCAAGCTTTTCAACCAAATTTTTCATAGGTTGGGATTAATCTTAAAGTAATAAAAAAATTATATATTACAATTATACATCATATTTTCTATTCAGTAATAATCATGTTATGTTTCTATACATTCTATTTGAATGTGTGGTATTGTGTGCAGGAGCTGGCACCTTTCGTTTCTAATGACATGTGACAGACATAACCCATTAATTGAAATGCATACGATTAACTCCACGCTTCACACAGAGCCACAGGGGTACAGGGATATGCAATTCAGTAAAGTTTCATTAGCTCATGAACCCCATGGCTTTGCACGGCATGTTACTTCTGCCGGTACGAGGTCCACAGAGGACAATGCACAACAATGGACGCTAGTTCCTGGCAAGCCAGTAACTTTTCCATAATGGGAGACACGAGACTTGAACCGTCAAGGAAAAGGTTACTACACTCTCCGCCACATCTTATAATTAAACCCTTCTTGACATCTCCGGGAGTAGGTTTTAGGTACATGTATAGGAAATGAATCTAAGCCTGAAATGTTCTCATAATTGCTTTGATAGACGACCGATTTCACCCTCCTCTCATACGGCCATAAATCAAGGAGGATTGTTCACTATAAGATGACTCATCTTTTGTATAAATTGTGGATACGAAAGACTAAACAAGCTGTATGATTATGACAGAGAATTAGTGAAGCGGCCTAAATGTAAGCAATCTGCCCTGCCAGTGACAAAATTGGCAGAGCGTGCATTCCCCTTCCATGGCAGTAATCACTCCAAGGAGCGGCTCGTAAATGTTTGCTTTCATTCTGTCTATGTCACAGGATCCCGCCTAATTCATGTTTTGTTTCCGACTAATGAAAGATTCATGTTGCGTGTCATTTATGTGAATCTTTCTCTTGACACAAATTTTGATATATATCTCCATCTCCGATGTTCGGTTAGTCTTCTGTTAGCATCCAAGCGCAACAGACAAAACTAATTAAATTGAATGGTTCTGCAATTTCTTTTTCAAGATTCATATACTGATATTATATATCTATGATATGTCCATAAATCAGAGCTTTATCATCCAATAAAAACTACTACAACTTCAAATTCACATTTATCAAGGAAAATGATTGGTCATTGCAGTAAGATCATAAGATGGACCTCAACGGAAACGAGGACCATATGTCACTATATTTCTTCTTTATATCCCAAACTAATGAACGGGAATACCAATCATGACATTTAGACATCCACATGAAGCAGAGTTGGTTCATGAAGACTTCCTTTTGTTCTGTAGAGCACATGTGTTAGGAAGGTGTCAATAATCAACAAATGCCCCATGTGTTAATAACAGCTGTAAATTACCAATCGGTCAACATCTGTTTAGCAATTATTTGCCACTCATGTTCATATTTCACGTTATAGGTAATCCCTTGGCCTATATATTTACAGACTAAGTACTACAGATTAAAGTTTGGACCTAATCTACATGTACATGTACTGGTAACCTACTCCAACACATTTATTTGGATGGACAGAAAGAACATGTACAAATAAATGAATCTACATCCCAGTTTTCCTATGCTCGAATGACTCATGTCAAAGTTTTGGTAGAGAGCACTTATCTCTCCAATAAATGTTTTGAATGATTTTAATTTGTAAACATTGTAAATCGTAAAGCGCATTCAGAGGGCCTGCGATCCTGAAATGCACTATAGAAGAACGTGTCATTATTATTATTGTTATCTATGTCCTCTTCGTTTTGTATAAGAAAAAGAATATCTATCTTTGTTGTTGTTATAATCGAAACAATACAAGTCATTCAATATTGCATACATGTACTGAATGGTAAGAGTAGTATTGAATTAGGGGACTGAACAAACCTGAGTTGTGTGTGAAGCTTGCCTGCCTTACTGGAGAAATCATCCCAAAGAGGTGAATGTGACTAAAGAAAAAATATAGAAAGAAGAAAAATAAATCATCAGGTATATTTAATATAGAAGATGTATATTTACATGTAGATAATATATTGTATCAACTGTGCTGTAAAGTGAGCTACCAACTTCCTATACCTTGGGTGAAATATTCTTGTTCAGGGAAACTCCCTTTTTTTAAAGTCCAACATCAAGGTAAATCAATGAATGCATCAAAGAAAACTTTTAAAAAAAAAACATATATATGGAATATATCACACAACATACCATCATTTGCTTACATTATTGCTAGAGAAGACATTATGGCTCAGAGGTTATAGATTTGATCTTGCAACCAGAAGGTTCAAAGTTCAAAACCAAGTCAGTGCTAGTGCCCTATGGGTTAGGTAAATTAATGATACTCAATCAAGTACAGATTTCCTATTCGTTTACTAACATGTAAGCATTTTTTCAAATCATCAAGGAGCATACTCTCATATGCTAGGTCCATATCTACTAAAGATCATCATTCTTCTTTAACACTGTAGTAATGTACTGCCATGTGTGCAATAATCTTGTTCAGGGGAACTCTTTTCAGCTCTTCTTTCAAAAATGTTATAATGTCATAATTTCAGTTCATCTAAAATTAAACTCAATACTATACACGGTAGATCTACATCAACATGAAAATTCAGAACTGGGATTCGATTTGCCAAATTATATCGTAATGAAAGATTATTCCTGCTTAGATGTGTAGGTGTATGGAGATCATCTTTCAAAAGCAATCTGAAATGAAAATCAGTAGAGTGGGCAGAATTTGACACCATTAAGAGTTGTCCAGAAATTACACAGCATGCTGGTACTTTCAAGTAAAACATGACCACAAACACAATGCATATTATAATTAACTCTATAGAATCATGTTTGATAGTTCTTGGTACATTCTAAGATGGCAGAAGCATACAGAATACACCGAACATGTACGTACAAATGATTAAAACTGCAACTTCCATTTTTCACTACCGGTACCTAAAATGTAGCACTTTTCGCTTCCCTCTCTTCCCTCTAAGCAGAGACATGAAATCCATGACTCATGCTCGATTTCACTTTAATTACGGCAAATCTGCAGCAAATGCACGTTTCGGGAGGTAACCTTGTCACACTTTTGTGATCATATTCGGCTATAAACAGTGAAGCCACACTCTAGCCCTGTACTCTATTAGCTGCAGGTAGTGGGATGGGAGACGGCGGCTTACCCCCTAAAAATGTCCCGTCCCAACCCTAAGTTTTATGATGTCTCGCGATCACATAGATAGCAATTAGCATTTTATGCATTTCAGGGATGCGCTCCCACTCATCAATAGCATGAGTCCACAGACGGCATGCTCTTGGGAAGGGGCTCTGTCGGGGGCCGGTGATGCCACTAAGATGGCTCAAGTACATTGGAGGGCCAGTTTCAATATAGTCTCCCTTCCATACCAATAAGAAACTGAAAGGTGGCTCTCTGCATCCATTCCATTGTACAAGGTTACTACATGTATGTACAACAAATTCATCAATACATGTACTTGTATATAATTTCAGATTGTTTTTTCCCTTTAGTGACTGCATAATTTTGGTAAATATTCTGATTAAAATGGATCTCCATGTATAAAGACTTTACACACTGCATGACCTACATGAAGTCTTTGTTTGTAATCTTAGTAGAATGCCTGACCCGTCTTTCTTTTAATTTACCAAGTAATGTATGTAACTTGGTAGGGGTGTTTCCAAGGTTGTAATAAACACTGCCCTTACTGCTCAGAATAGACATGTGTCATACATTACATTTGTAGACCAACTAAAATTTGGGTACCTGAATAGAACAGGTACATGTATATATGGTCTTCATACATTTATGGTAGAAAAGAATGAAATGGATTCTTTCTTCTTCTTCTTTTCTCACATATACCAGCTAATCTTTTAACATGGCATATTTCGCTTTTCCAGCAGTAATCACTTAATTCTACACATACCGTAAACATGCATGTGCTACATATAGTCGAGTGAGACAATGTTCACTGATGTAAAGGCTGCGGCATTAGATTAGATTGCCACCACATTTCCCCAGCTTACAACAATTTGCATTAGTTACATTCAAGACTAGTACTTGCCTGGGAGTAGGTGTGGATGATAGCACATAAAATGTCTGTTGCTAGGCAACTAGGCTGTATGTATTAACCTAGCTCAGAAGACAAGACTTGCACTTGACAGAGTAATAAGAGAGTGGAACACTAATTGGAAAATACACTGAAAGCTTTAACAATGCATGACATGTGGGAACATGACGCTGGTGGCCTGACAAGTACCGACCTCATTTGATGCAGGCATAAATAAAGACAGCAACTGCCTATGTGTGCTTCCACATGAAGGCCTGCACTGCTTTTTCATGCTTCAAAAGCATCAAAGAGCAAATGTCACATGATGCAAAAATTAAGTCAAATCAATGTGAATGTTTTGAATTACATCATAATCAGACTTCCATGACTTGAGATGATTTTAAAGTGCCAGTAAACTGAAGCTCCTAATTGCACCATCTTTGAACAGGATTTGAAAAGTATCTGTGCCTCTCATTTTCCCATCATGCCCCACTCTAGTTTGCAGAAGCTTAGAATGTACCTGTAGGTAATTTTCCACATTTGCAAAGTCAAAAATAATAGTTTGAAATATAAAATGTGCCTATTATCCAAACAAGCCTGTTTGTCAAAATTCAAAATAAAATGCAATTAATTTTCAAATTATAATCTTAATTTAGCAGTCACTCTTAGATGGCACTGTTCAAGTTCTACCAGTTCAATGCCACTTTAAGACTCACAGGCCTTGCTGAGATCGAAATCTCTTAGAGCAGAACTTCATTTCCATTCCAAATGAGGGAGATATAAGACCTCAACCAGGATCGTTATCAAGGGAGTAATTTGAACCCATTAATGCAAATGATCGACAATTTGCATTGCTTTGACACAGGGGAGAAATGAGGACTGATTTCTATTGAGATCTGACTTAATAGATGCTTAATAAAAGTCCTTACATGCACCAGTGGGGGTGAAATATAAAATTGCATTTAAGATCTACCTAAGCCAAAGTTGACTTTGTTCTTTGATGTTTCTTTTATAATGCAAATCCAACCCATTAATATAAAAAAATATATCTTATAAAGGCTCTTGTCCATTGACTTCATTTACATGTACACTGGCTCTTCTTCATTCACTGAAAATCACTACTGAACTATAAGCCAATCTTTGACTGTATCATCACTGGAAGGTAAGCACACATACATGTAATTGAATTTTGATAACAATAAACTTTCATCGACTTGTATGCATATATGTACAGTACCCTTTCGATATACAGTGTGTAGCATTTGAGTTTTTAAAGGGGAATTAACCTCAAAATATTGATGTGCTTATATTCAAAGATGTAATCTATTCCTTCTTGATGTCCTACGTAGTTTTGCACTAAAATATACGAGATGGGTATAAATCAAGATTTTCTCAGCAAAATTTATCGTCTGCTAGCAATACGTGGGGGCTGCCATTTTCTTGATGCGTACATAATGATATTTTTAATCCGAATGCAAAATTGTCTTTCTTCCTGATAGAAAATCCCATTTGAGATTTGAAATATTTAACAGATATATACATATATTCTAAAAACGAAAATGTGTTTTATATTTCTTTGAAAATTACTATTTTACTAAATATAAATCTATTTTCTGGATACTATGACGTACGCGACGGAGCAAATTAATTCAAATTTATGGATGATAACTTTCCCGAGCGTCAATAGTGACAAACTATGCATTCACCTGCTTTGAGATAATGGACTTCAATAGTCAGAATGCGCGTTGTATAAGTTATGTTCTGCTCTGCCAGGCAAGCCCAAGAAATCAATTTCTATTTAGCAAAACCAGAGAATTTAAAAAGAAATCTATAAATTTCAAATTTTAGAATATATGTATACACCTGTTATGTATTTTCCATCATATATGGGGATTTTTTGTAATGAAGAGAAGCAATTTAGCTCTAGGATTAAAAATATCTTCCTGACCGTAACGGTTTCCAATGGTTCATGTACAACTCCATATCATCAAGAAAATGGCAGCCCCCATGTAAAGTGTTAGCAGATGATACCATGTGCTAGAATGTCTTGATTTAAACCCTTTTCTGGTATTTCATTTCTAAAGTGACACAGACCAATGATTAAGAATATACAATGTATGACACCTTTGAATATAAGTACATTTATATTCTGGGGTTAATTCTCCTTTAAGTTCGATAGATCTATAAAAATCAATTGCAACAGAGTGCTACAAATTCATTAAAAATGGTAATTAACTGACCAGTACATCTAGAAGAACACACTTAATCAGGCATACAATGTACACTGTACTACATGACCATGACAAGAATGTGAATATAAAATCAACAAATAAAAAAAGACTTTGATGTGAAATGGAGCTCCTTTTGTGATAATCCGACTGTGGGCTGTAGAGAAACAAAGTAGTTTACTATTTGATCAGCTGAAATGAAGTGAAGCAAGATGGTGGTGGCTGGTGAGGACTGTATTGTATTGTAAAGCAAGTGAGGTACAGTCAAGCATTTTGTTTGAACTTCTATTTATTTTTTTCTACAGAGCTCTTTGAAGTGCGTTCTTCATTCCAAATGCATTTCATCATAGAGGCCTATACATGCAGGTGAGACCCACTTGACATTTTCAGTTTTTACAATTGGTTCCGTAAAATTTTGATAATGTGTTTGTAGATGTGGTATGTGCAAGTAGAATACACGGTTCCTGATTGCTCTCTTCATAATACCCTAAATATACACTCAGGCCTACATACATGTAGCTTGTGCAGTAGCTACATGTAAATAAAATAAAAAAAGAGACATGATTACTTGAACTTCACAGTACAAATACATATACATACATGTAAGAATGCAAGCCCTTCAGTAATTATTCAAGGGGATTTCTCTCTCTTTCTCTCTTTCTCTCTTTCTCTATCTTGCATTGTGGAACCATATAAATATTTAATATTTTCTGCTAATTCCACACAAGAAACACATACTGTACCCAAAAAAAATCTCACAAAGAAAAGGCATAAATAATGCACCCCAACCCTGACAGAGTCCCATTCAATGTTTGGGTGCACTAATGAAACATGTACACACTGCACTACAGCAAGCACATACATTACATGTATGTACATGTACACATGTAGTGGAGTACATTTGGTACCAAGTGTATGTTTGAAATATGAATATTTCATTGTCCACAGACAGTACTAGAAATCAATAATAGCTTCCCTGGGCACACTGCATTCATGATGATGGTAATGCATTTATTCCTGGTCTGTAAATCAGTAATCTACTTGACATTTTGTCTGGTTGCACTAGGGAGTGCTTTAGCACGGACCAAATTTCACATGACCAATAAATTTTGGAGCGAACATTTCCAATTTCACACATCATACATATTGATTAGGCCTAATATTGATGTCTAATAAAATTGAATAAATGGGTTAGAATGATATTAAATCTATGCAGTATGCACTGTTGCTTTATTCACGTTACACTATAATAGTAATTAATTTTCAAATTTACAACAATCTAGGAGTTGAGATAATATGACTTCAACTGGTTCAATATTTTGAGAAATTAATGTTATTGTTAATTGGTCTACATTTATGTGCACACTATCTTATCCAAATAAATTCATGGTGTTGATTAATACTGCAGGTACATGTATATTACATGTATATTCAATTAGGATTCAGTATTAAAATGTACACATTTTAAGTGCCTAAAATTCCATGGGCAAATGTAAAAACCACATGTGTAGGCTTCATCAATTGCTCTATGTACATGTATGCATTGTCTACCTGTATGGATTGGATGGTCAGAGTAATGCTTCAATTGGCAATTTAGCCCACGCTGTGTGACCTCTAGGTGAACTCGGTTTTAATAGAAAGGAGCATATTGCTCATGAATCTATCAATGATAATTTCATGGGTTGAAATCTATTTGAAATAAAGAGAAATATGACCAGTTTGCACCACATGTGTCTACATTGCTTTATGGAACAAAGGTGTGAAACTGTACTAGGTAAAATAATTAAGAACTGTTAAAGGGGTAGTGTATACATGTATGTACCCTGACTTCAAGTTAATTCAAATATTTTTTTAAAATAAAAAATAGTGAAAAAATATTACAACAGTTTTTCAAAACTTAAAAACAGGAATTTCTGCAGTCAAGATCACTACAAGTTGGCAATTATAATATTTCCCTTACTGCCTAGTAAAATGTACATGTACTCTCAAAATTTTGTTTTCAACACAAAATTGCATTAAATCCCTTTTAATTTTCTAGTCAGAAATTGTATCTCATACCTCTACAACGAGATACAATAATGAAAAGGATACAATTATGAAAAGAATATATGTTTTTTTTATCCTCATGTAATAAATATAAATCAGAGCTCCACATTTTTTTCCACAAGCTAAGAGGACATTAATATCTTTGAAGTTTGCATAAAGATTTGGATACAATGTTGTACATGTACTAGGTGTATTAAAAAAAAAAACATTTGACACTTTTGATTGCTAATAACTCAAAAGTGTTCACTAGTATCGGACTGAGATTTTCATAATGTAAATCAAGGGATGTCAAATTTATTTGGAATAAATTTTGTTAAATTCATTCTTTAATACATGTATTCCTAAAATAAAGCTCTGAATATTTAATTATATTATTACTTGTTGACAAACTGAGAGCACAAAATCTATGTGTGTCAGTAATTAATTGAGAACATAACAATTGCCATTGTGTATCACACCTGTCAACCTTTTGCAACCCAGTGTCATCAATGATTTATGACTCAGGATTGTGAGGTGCTCTGGAATTTCAGCTGCAGTGCACAATGGCCACTGTTGTGCTCTGAATTTATTACTGATACACTTGATTTTTCAAAATGTGAAAATCTAATCAAATATTCTGAGCATTATTTTAAGAATGTTAATGAAGGACATTTCATAAAATGTATTCCAAATAAATTTGACATCCTTCAACTTTACAATGTGAAAACCTCAGTCAGATACAAGTTACAACTTTTGAGTAATTAATAAACAAGTGTCAATTGTGTCTTTTCTTACACCTACAGTAGTTTTCAAATGCCAACTACATGTAGTGCAGTTATCGTTACAACTTAACAAATTTAAAACCTTTTCAAATTTTTGTTCATACTCACTGGAATTTAATATAAATTTATCTAAAAATATGTCCTCTGCATTGACTTCAGACAACTTAAAAACAAACCTGTTTGTAGTTTTTTTTAAAATACATATTCAAAATTGCTTCAGTATAATACAAAACTTAACACGCACTATGTACATGCATGTACAGTCAATTGTTTATCATTCTGTAATCCAATTGTAAACACAAAGTCCAAAGGTTGCCTGAAATGAAATAGCAGAAAATGTGACTAATACACACTGTCTTCTAATCTTTATCTCATTCAAAATGCGCATGCCAATCTGAAAATAGGCCGTCGGAAAGTACACATTTTGATGATAACTAATGCTTACTGAAGTAGATCATAAATAAGCATTAAGAAGCACCAAATACATCATGGAAGTACACTATATTTTCAAAAATTAAAAAACAAACATTCAAGTGAGCTGTCATTAATCAAAGTACAATTTACATGTACATCAACATCAACATGTATGTTGCATAAAGCTGGGGTTTGACCTTTAAAAATAACATTTGAAATTCATTTTCTTTGCATTAAGCTGTACTTTGAATTCAAAATACATTGTACGTGTACAAGTATTAATAACACTACAGAGGTGAACAGCTTAAGCCTATCGAATTCATTAATCTTTCTCAGAATACTTAAACACATGTAAAGTAAACACACTCAAAGCAATCTGGATAATATGGAGCAGACAATGACAGGACCTAGCTGTTTTCCTCTACTTTTCTTAAACCACTCAGGTGGAAAGACAAAGTACCTGTGGGTTTAACAGGCTATTGTTCACTCAGCTAATAATCCCTTTGTTGGTGCACATGTCTTTAAAGGATGTCCTTACTGCACCCATCCAGCTGTTTCACAATCCTAATTGAAACAAATCTTGTGTGCTGTGATTGGGAGACATATGATATGACACCACTTCAATTCAGGGGAGAAAAAAAACTGAAGGAACTACATGTACATGAATGTTAAAAATGCTTCATAACACCTCAAATGTACATGTACATTGTAGTCTTTTCAGGTGAAAAATTTGTATTTTGATCAAAACCAAACTAAAATCATCTATAAAAAAAAAAAGTCTAAAACTAAAATCATCTAAAAAAAAGACTAAAATAAGTCCTGACAGGGTCAACCCAAAATCCACTTATACATGTACAAGCTTATCTGAAGATTCCAAAATCTACATTTCTGGAGATGTTGCCTGAACTTGCACATGAATTTGCACCACTTGGTTGCCATGGTTCCTTGAACTCGTGCCCGTACATTTAATAAGACGCACTCTTCCCCCATCCCCCATACTCAGTTTTGTAACTAACAAGTTACAGAGGAGTCAGATAAGCTTGTACTACAGTCATTTATAGCTTTACATTTTTAGTTTGTTACTTTTATCATGTTCATTATTTATGGTCCAAAACTCATAGTCATACTCACTTTCATATCATTAATCACACTCTGGAATAAGCCTCCAAGAACACTGCAATCTCTTTCACTCCCTTCCATGGTCAAAATATGCTGCTGCTTGAATGAGATACACAAAAATCCACACCAACAAAATGTTCCACTCGGGACCGTTCCGCTTCCACGAGGTGGGATCGACTGGGAGGAAGTCGCGGATCTTTTGTTTGTGGTGTTCGAGCTACGTCCAGCCGGCCAGCTATACACGGAGACCGAGCGCTTGAGACTTCACTGTCCCCTCCGCTACCGCAGCTAGCGGCGTAGCCTAGCGCCTGGTCCTGGAAATGGAATGAAGTCCGCTACAGGTTTCTCACGAGAGAATTACGAGTTCAGAACGGTAGATCTAATCCACTATTTAACAACCTCAATGAACGAACTGCTGATTTTTCACAAACATGTAGTGTTTGCGATATCTATCGCTAGAAATTCGCATGAGAATCTTCGAAAATTCCGACATTGCCGGGTTAATTTCGAAACTCTCGCCACTCGATCATCTACATACGTGCGCGCGTGTGCTGAGCTAGAGCGCGCGCATAGTGCATAGCGCATGCATGCTGCTTTCATGCGATGCACGCGCGGATTCCTGCGATCGCGACTAGCTGAGCTAGCTGTATTGTAATGTAATTTTGAGCAAGCAAAGAAATGAAAAGGATTTCGAGGAGTTACTTTGAATGGTATAGCTCCATTGGGAAAATAAAGGTAAAATCATGGGTGAATCCAGAATTTTGTATTAAAAAATTGGTGCACAATATTCAGAAAAAAACAACAACAAAAAAAGAAAGAAAGAAAGGATCATCATAATCACCTGAAAGGGGAGGGGCACATCCGAATAGCTACACTACAGGGGCGTCGCTATAGAGGAGGGTGTGGGGGGGGTGTCACACCTCACTCGCTTTGCAAAATGCTGAACAGTTTAATATTCGTGCAAAAGGCGTCCCCCTTCGGCAAATTTGGGTTTAACACCCACCCCAACCCCATTCAAAATGTTCTAGTGACGCCCCTGGTTGTGTAGGCCTACTAAGGTCGGTCTATATGCCTTTTGCATTTGAAATAATCCGCCAGCGAAAATGAATGGATAATTCGAATAGCTATGCTATTGACAATATATCATAATCATAACATTATGGAATATATTTCATTAAAAACCATAACAATTATTTTTCAAAAAACATGGAGAATGACAAAGAAATAGAGGGCCGGGGATAGGGCCCACATTTTGATTGTTTCTTGTCCAGGTATCATGTACTGGAAATGATATAACATAAGATTATGCTAATGCATGAATACGTTATGTTTGGAGTAAGGATGATCCTTCAATATGAATTTAAAGCTATTTAAACGTACCTGGAGGAATAAATAGATAATAGGGATCATAGGCAGATATATAAAGCTGGGGCACGCCCCCTCCCCCGATCATAACTCCACCACTCTCCTCACTAAAAATGTGTACCAATATGCAAAAGGCTTACTGATGTGCCCCTCCCAAGTGATTGAGCCCATCCCCCCCCCCCTCTTTTGATGGCTTAATCAAAGAAAGTGGGCGTAAATATTAAGCATATAGGCAGATCCATTCAGGTGGAGATTCCGTTTGGCATAATCAGAATCCCAAAAGGAAAACAGTATAATAAGGCAAATCAATTAAAGATTAAAAAATATAGAGTTCGGTCTTAAACCAATTAGATCCTATAAGCACTGTTGGATGTATGGGGGCAAGACTGGCTCGTGCAGCCCCCCCCCCTCCCCCTAAGTTTGACACCCTTATACGTGCAGTTCACAACCCAGAAATATTATTATGCTCCTTTTAAAAATTTTCAACCAAAAAGGACCCTAAAAAATCATATAACTTCTTTTTCTTTTTCTTCTTGCTTGTCATAGATTTTCAATTCAATAAGCATGGAAAAAACCCTGGGTCTGCCCCCTGCTACAATAACAACACATTTTCCACTAAATCCATGACTTTAACCGATAATTATGTTCATGACGTGTAATTCAGTCACATAGTTTTCACTATATACTGGAGAGCTATTCATGCACCAATATAGATGGCGCCATTGCTATATACAGTCAGAGCCATATGGCTCTGTCTATGTACACTGTGTCACTATCAAAAGCTAGTTCAGTGAACTTCAGGATTATATGCCCCCCTCCCCCCCCCCCCCCCCCCGGGGGGGTAATTCTAGCTCCTATACTCCAACTGCTTTCCCTGTTTTGATAGCCACATGGCCAATGACTGATCTCTACCACGTATAATGAAGATAATTTGCATTCTATGTTCATGCAATATATGGTGGTGGATCCAGTGTCCGAACACTTTTCAGAAAATCAACGATAGCAATTAAAATATCAAACGAATATCTGTCAATCTTACATAATGAATGCTCAAAGTCCTACAGAAAAAGAAGTTGGTGGAATTTTAAAAAGACAACGTAGATTTAATATTCCCTTCCGAGTGAACCCCTTCTCAACGACGCGGCGTTTTGGTCCCTTGAAAAAGGTACTGTATTTCCGAACGTGTGAAACCTATGGGAAAAAGACACAACCTTTGTTTCAATAGTGTATACACATCGCTGCTTGAATACGAGGTCGACGATCGCCCAAATAATGATTATTTTAAAATTCTCAAAAAGGAAAAAAGGAAATCAACAACAAAAAAAAGAACTGAAAAAAAGTTAATCACACATTTTGGGGTCTCTTTGTCCTTCTAAATTCTCTGACAAGCAAGAAAATAAATAAATAAATAAATAAAAGATGCAGGTTTAAAAGGGGGCACAATGTGCAGTTTGGTTTCAAAAGGGGGGGGGGGGCACGGGCCGGGGCATGTCTCATTGAGGCCTGTATGTACATCATCCGCGAATACACGAAAACGGATAAAAAGGGTACTTTTTCAGCATTAGGCGCGTAACCCGGTGTACGCACTTAGGGTAACAGCAAAAATCAAGAAAAAGGGGTATCCCATTCAGAGGTGATAAGAAGAAGATCCGCGGAAAGGAGGGGGGGGGGTGGAATATAGTTCGGTAATGTGTTCCAAAATTAGGTTAAATTTCTTTTATGGTTCGTTTTTGGCTAAAAAATGTCTATGATGATTATGTAATCCTCAAATAGGATGTAATACCACGCAAGATTAAAATCAGAGATGTTACTCGGGTTTCCCTGTTTAGGGTATCAAAACTACTCCTACTGCAACCCCCGTTTAGGGTGTTTGTCAGAAAGTGATTTACGCGGATGATGCCCCCCCCCCCCACGGTGTCCCCCATCATCCTTAGCACTGTCACAGTAATTTAACCCTCGCCAATTTCTTCTCCTTCAAGGGGGAGGGGGGGGGGCTGCACGAGCCAGTCTTGCCCCCATACATCCAACAGTTTTTTTTTTTTCTTCTTCTTCTTCTTCTTCTTTAGAGACAGGGGGATCAGTGGAGAGAGAGGGGGGCATGAGAGAGAGAAAGAGAGAGAGAGAGAGAGAGAGAGAGGGGGGGGGAGACGATATGACGTCATCGTTGTCTAAGGTTTTTCCCCCAGCGGATTGCATAAGAACAAGTTTACCCATCCACGAACCACGCCCCTCATCATTTGAAACGCAGCGGCAGGCAGCGGGCAGAGCAGCGGGCGCGGACGCGCGAGGCCGAGCCCCGGCCGGGCCGGCCGGCCGGGCCGGGAAGAAAGGCGCGAAGTTTCTCGATCTCTCTGCGCAAATGTGCACAGTACAGCTAGCTAGCTAGCAATGCAATGCATTATGACAATGAGATGACTTTACAGTGCTGAGAAGAGTGGACGAGTAGGAGGGAGATGAGCCCGATGAGATACATGATGATGAACTTGTTTACGACAGGTTTCATCTTTTCATTTCCTGAATTCTGCAAGATAGTTCTTGCTCAACGAAATTACGGTACGCACGATTCTTGCTCTGTACACCTTTCCAGCGGTCAACTCAAAGACAAAGTCTACTCTAAATCTAATTGACACAGTCCCACGGCGGATGCGCTCACTGGAGTTCCCCACATGCTGATCGTTTTGTGTCCAAAACCAAGGAGTTAACTCCTTGCCAAAACAAGTCATTAGATAATATATGTAACAGTTCTGTTATAACTCCTTGCTAATCCTTAACCTTGTAATTTGTATTGATCTGTAGACCCCAACGCCCGGCCAAGATAGAGCTAGTAGTAGTAGACCTAGTACCATATATAGACTAGAGTAGTCTAGAATCTAGGTCTAGAAAGGGAACTTTATTTTCCCAAACATAAGTGGGATGTATTTCCGCTTTTCTAAACATGCTAAAGCTTAAATGGTTGTGTAGAGATTATATTTGAACAAGAATATTTTATGTAACTATCTTACACTTCCTCTCTCCCCATCTCTCCAATTGTCTCCCTCTACCTTCAACCCTCTTAACTTTTCATATCACATGATCACCCTTTCTCTCATGCTTTACATTCCCTCTACATTCCTAATTGCAATGTCTTTTGTTCCTCTCTTCATGTTCATTCCATGGATCAGTAGATTTGTTCTCTTTACTCTGATTGGTTTAGCCCTTATGATTATTCAGTTAAAATAATGTATATTTATAGCAATTCATTTATATTCATAAAATCTTATGTATATTTATGTACTTACTTTCATTTGCAAATTACGTTATTTGAATATTTATTATTTACCTTGTTATACAAATATATATATGCAAAATAAACCCCTGAGGTGGAGATAAGTGTAACACCTCAGGACAGTTCATCACAGGCAATCGAGGAGTCAACATGTCATTTCTTTTCTCTGTGGTAAAGGACCACGCCTAGTTATATATTACATATAGCTTGCTCCATAGGCCACCCTACAAACTGGTAGCAGCGGTGTCTCCCTAACTTCAGGCAGAGATAGCAGCTCGTGATAGCCTCAACCAAGCTAAATTTCACCCTGCTTCAATTGACATGTTATTTTTTCCTCCTTCAGTAAGTAATTTGCCCTTCATCTTGGTTTGTACCTCAATGAAGTTCAAGCAATTTTCACCCTACTTCCAGTGTAGACTTCCACACTCATCGTGAATTTTGTACTTCAAGCATTTTTCAACCTGCTTCAAGCGTTGATTTCTTCCTTCATCGTGAATTTAGTGGAGTAAATTGTCTACAGTAACTGAGTAAGTCTACCACTATTTTCTGTGATGATAATTGATATCACCCTTCATCAGATGCTCTCCATGTACTGATAACTTTTACATGCATTTGTATGAGATAGAATCTTCCTACTTCGTATGATCTGTAATCTTCCTCCTTCAATTGGGATACCTTCCTCCTTCTAGTCCATATGAGAGATAGACTTCATTCATCATTATTTACAGCATTGTTTCTGTATGTTTGTGTGATTATGGCTATGTTTCGCCTTGAACTGCCAGAGATTTTCACTGGAGAAGAAGGAAAAGATTTCCGCCAGTGGGTGAGAAGATTCGAAGTTGCAGTTGACTCCTTAGACAGTAGCTCTGCTCAGAAACATAGTTTGCTTCCTTCCCGACTTTCAGGATCAGCATTTACTGTATGGGAGAGCCTACCTGAATCAGATAAGAAAGATTTTGAGAAAGTAAAGACAGTCCTTTCCGAGGTATTTGGACGAACAACATACCTAACCAACTTTCGTTCCTGCATTACAGCTCGCAGCAGATTACCTTCAGAACCTATTGAAGTGTTCTCAGCAGCCATTTCAACATTAGTTGGAGAAGCCTTTCCCAAGTATGATGAAGACGCCAAAGACGGAGAGAAGTTTCGTCGCTTCATGGCAGGCTTAGACTTAGGGCTCAGGAAAAAGTTATACGAACATGGTGTTGAATCTTTCAAGCAGGCAGTAAACACAGCAGTCCGAATAGAACAGGCAACACTTCTAGGCCAACCAGATAGCACTCAGATACAAGTGGCAGCTACATCCAACTCTGACAGCTCATATGGTGTCCTCATGCAACGTATTGCCTCTCTAGAAGAAAAGATTGATGCACTAGCAATTACAGGTCACTCACGATCTCCTGCCTCCTTCGAGAAAAGACCACACGACAGATATCATCCTCGGTCGCCATTCTCCAGTCCGACCAGGTACTCCTCACATCGTGATAGGCCTTATCGTTCACCCTCATCTAGTCCAACAAGATACTCACATCACGATAAATCATCCTACAGACACGAGATGTCACAGGACAGGTCGTATCCTCGTTCGCATCCTTCATCTAGCTCATCAAGTTACCACTCATCCTACGGACAGCATGATAGATCCCGTGGTAGGTCATATTATCGGTCACCTACACCCACACCACGTATAGTGGTCATACTGACCACTACGCGGGACGAATGCAAAAATACTAGTCATTTTCTATCGCATGTACTTAAGGTATGGGAGGAAAAGTAAGATAAATATTTAAAATACTTCCTTTCAAATTCAGCACTTTAAAATCTCTTTCCTACCTTAAATGGCCGTTAGGAAAAACTTCTGATATTTCCAGCAAAATCCAAAGTCAAAATCATGTCCAAAACCTAAGAAATCCCCGCCAATTTTTTTTGCGATCGCATGTTGTTTTCATGGTGCCGATGTTTTTAGACTAAATCGGCCAATAAAATTTTGTCTACAACGAAACTCGGTATCGCGTGCACATCGATCTCTACAATCGCACACACGGAAAATCGGGACGTACGTGTGCGCGATAGGAACCGAACTTTTAACGACCGAATTTTTTAGCGGGAGATGTCAGCGCTCGCGGCGATCAGGAAATGTACATCATGACTTGCGATACCCCGTTTCGCCAGAAGTGACAGTAAATTACAGATTTCATTTTCGGAATTATCTTTTCCAACATCGGTGAGTTGAATTTATTGTATTTCATGAATATGTTGGTGTTGTTTCTTGTAAATTAAATGCCAATTATGAGTGAATGTTGGTGCCTTTTGTGCAGTGGTGTTTTGAAAGTGTCGAGGTGGATGACTGCCTAGAGTCTACACACGAAGTATAGTAATGTCGCTATGAGTGCCTACACCCAGCCCAACCAGATATCATTCATATCGTGATTCAACCTCCTTCACTCGATCAGATTCACCTAGAAGACGACCTCTGACACCCTCATCCAGTCCGACAAGATACTCTTCACACTCTTATTCATCCTCCTTCAGACCAGACATGCCAAGAAGACGTTCTCCGACACCACCAAGAAGGCAAAGTCATGTCCACTTTGACGACCAAGCCAGTCGAGCTCATCAGGGAAACTACCATTAGTTGGTGATGCGGGTCAGTCATCAACTTCCACAACTGCGGCCCAAGTTAACATAGATAATTCTGCTCAGCAACAACCACCCTACATCCCTATCATTCTAGACAACACGTATATCTTAGCATACTTAGACTGCGGATCATACACCTCTCTTATCAGCAGTGACTTCTACGACTCAATACCAAAATCTCAGAGGAGCCCCCTAGTGAAATCCACTGTAGCAGCAACATCTGTCACCAAACAGCTCCTAGATATTCTTGGTACCATTCACACCACCCTACATCTTGGAAATACTACAAGAAGGCACACATTCATGGTCGCCAGAGGTATAAGTCACCCTGTTATCATCGGATGGGATTTCTTTTGGAGAAACAATGCAGTACTCTCCACAACCACATTCACCATGCCGGGAGTAACCATACCTCTCGTGGACAAGAATCAGTACCAAGCCCCTCTCAAGTGCAATGTTACACTGATAGGACAAGTAACTATACCAGCAATGAGCGAGATACACGTACAAGGAAGACTGGAACCTCAACAACCAGACCTCATTCCACAAGGATACGATGGTATCTTTGAACCGACACTACAAGAACATCATCCTATAGCTGGTGCTAGATCAGTGAACACACCACAAGACGGTCTCATTCTTGTCCGACTTGTCAACGCATCTCAAGAAAAGGTTGATCTAACAGCGAACACCATTCTTGGTCATTTCCACTCACTGACCAGTGATCCTCAAGAAGAATACCAGATCTTTGATAAGGTGATAGCTGCTACCCAAGAGTCGAAACCAACACTACCAATAGATGACATGCTCACCAAGTCAGATCTTACCAAGGCTCAGTATGAGAAGACCAAGCAAGTTCTTAGCTCCTACGCTGATGTGTTTAGCTCATCACAAGACGACATAGGACAGGCTGATGTCTACCATACGATAAACACAACGAATGAGACACCTCTTCGTCAAAGAGCCTATCGAACATCACCAACCATGCGAATTGAGATCCAGAGACAGGTAGATGATCTTCTTCAACGTGGAATCATTGAAGAAAGCCACAGTCCATGGTCTAGCCCTATCGTCATGGTAAAGAAAAAGGATGACACATACAGATTCTGCGTCGATTATAGAGCTCTCAATGCAGTCACCATCAGAGACTCTCACCCAATCCCTCGTCAGGACGATTCTGTTGATGCCCTCTCATCGTCATCCTACTTCAGCGTCATGGATTTGTCAAGCGGATATTGGCAAATTAGACTTGACCCAGAAAGCAAAGAGAAGACAGCCTTCTCAACTGGCAGTGGCTTATATCACTTCAACGTCATGCCTTTTGGCTTAGTCAATGCTCCGATGACATTCCAACGTCTAATGGAATCTGTCCTTCATGGTCTTCATTGGTCAACTTGCCTGATATATCTTGACGACTGCATCGTAATGGGTCGAAGCTTTGAAGAACATCTTCACAACCTCCAAGAAGTCCTCCAGCGCTTCAAAGATGCCGGATTGAAGTTAAAACCTACCAAGTGCCAGTTTCTACAGAAGAAAGTCACCTATCTCGGCTATGTCATTGGCACACAAGGAGTACTTCCAGATCCAAACAACACAGCCAAAGTTGCAGCATGGCCAAGACCCCAGAGTCCATCACAGGTTCGATCTTTCTTAGGCCTAGCTTCATTCTATCGTCGCTTCATCCCAGGCTTTGCCCAAGTTTCCACACCTCTCACCAACCTGACACATAAAGGAACGCAATTCATCTGGAATGCTGACTGTGAAACAGCCTTCATCAATTTGAAGATGGCACTTACCAATGCACCCATACTAGCATTCCCTGACTTCAACAAAACCTTCAACATAGCAACAGACGCCTCCAATGATGCTATTGGCGCCATACTCTCTCAAGTCCAAGATGGAAGAGAACACGTCATAGCTTATTACAGCCAGAAGCTCTCCGCACCTCAGAAGAGATGGTCTACGTACGATCGAGAGCTGTATGCCATTGTTGCAGCTGTACGTCACTTCCGACATTATCTCAGAGGACAACCTTTTACAGTCTTCACAGACCACCAACCACTTCTCGGCTATATGAAAGTACCAATCCAAGACGATGCTACTGGTAGACGTGCACGCTGGATAGTAGAATTAGATGCCTACTCCTTCAAGATCATCCATCGCAAAGGGCGCTCAAACCAAAACGCCGACGCTCTTTCGCGACGTCCACACCATCAGACGGCACGAGATGAGCAAACCAAACTGTCTCAGCAACACCAAGCCAGTTGCAATGTAGTCCACACACGTTCTTCTTCAAAGTCTTTAGAGATGCCAGAAGCTACTCAAGAATCAGCTGAACACAAGATGCAAAGTAAACCAGAGATCTTCATTCTTGCTGATCGACAATCTGAGCTACGAGACTTTCAGAAAGATGATAAAGACATCAAGCAAGTTATGGAGTATGTCAGGATGGGTCATCGACCTTCAGTCAGAGAGATACGGAAATTCAATCCCCGTATGAGACGACTTCTGTGGGAATACCCCCGTCTGACCATCCACCAAGACATCCTGTATCGCACAAAATCCAACAAACTTGGTGCAGAAATACTCCAACCAGTCATACCTGAACAACTCGTATCCCAAGTCATAGAAGAACTCCATGGTCACCCATCATCTGGACACTTCGGACCACAACGCACAATTCATCGAGCGGAAGCCACATGCTATTGGCCCTTTATGCACCGGGACATCACCAATCACTGTCAGACATGTGCGGCCTGTGAGTCTTTCCGTTTCCCCAACCCAAAACACCAAGCTCCATTACGCAGTATCACTACCAATCACCCTCTTCAGATGGTATTTGCTGACATCGCTGAACTTCCCGTTTCTCGCCATGGATACAGATACATTCTAGTCATCATAGATCATTTCAGCAAATATGTGAACATATACCCAATGAAAAACCAGACTGCGCAGACTGTTGCCAAACATATCTTTGAAGACTATGTCACAGAACATGGTGTGCCAGAAACTCTACACACAGACCAAGGACGCCAGTTCGAGTCCAGATTAGTCCAGCAGCTTTGCGAGAAACTTGGAATTCGCAAATCCAGATCCTCACCATATCACCCACAAGGAGCCGGAATAGTTGAACGAGCAAATCGTGTGATCAAAGAACAGTTAGCACGATATATTGCAGACCAAGGAGGAGATTGGGATAGTCACCTTCATCAGCTACAACTTGCTTACAACTCAAGCGTTCACTCAACTACAGGACTGACTCCGTACTTCCTCCTACACGGCAGAGAAGCTAGAGTTCCAGCAAACATCACATGTCCAGTTCCAGCCCAGTATGCTACTTCACCAGAACAGTATGCAATAGATCTACATCAACGACTCAAGAAAGCTTTCCAGTATGCTCAGCAGAAATCACAACTTGCTCAAAGGCAGCAGAAGGAAAGATATGACATGAAGACTCGTTCCATCAAGTACAATATTGGTGATTTAGTTTGGCTTCATGATCCTACGAATGCCAGGCACAAGCTAGATCCGAATTGGACAGGACCATTTTCCATTCTATCCTCCTCAGAAGATGGACTGAACTATCGGATAGCAGACATCCACAACGAGAGAACTCAAAAGGTGGTACATCATAACCGCCTGAAGCTGTTCAGATCTAGACTTCCTCGACAACTTGTTAGAGAAAGTAGAAGTCATCCGAACATCCCTCCTTCAAACTCCCAACCTCCTTCAAACTCACAACCTCCTTCAAACTCTCAACCTCCTTCAAGCTCTCAACCTCCTTCAAGCTCTCAACCGCCACTTGAGCCTTCCTTCATCGAATGGTCAACTACCAAGCCACAGCAGGGGACAGATACTGACCAACCATCATGGTCAGAGCAATCTGTTCCTATGCCTGATGATCATCCTCGTCCTTCATCCTCTGACCAACCACTATGGTCAGAACCGTCAACGCCAGATGTTCATCCCCAACCAAACTCCTCTGACCAACCATCACGGTCAGAACAACCAATCCAGCTGAGGCCAGAAGTTCAACGACAGCGAGACTTTACTGACCACCAGTCACGGTCAGGAGAGTCTGTGAGCCAGCCACCACATGTTAACACCAGGCCAGGCAACTCTGACTACCAATCTCGGTCAGAACCATCTACTCAACAACAGAGACGAGATGTTGACCCCAAGCCTAATAGAACTGACCAGTGTCAGTCAGACGACCAACCAACACCAGGCCCCCCAGATGAGCAGTTAACACAGGCAAATCATCCTAATCAACCCCCAGGTCCATCATCTGATGTTCAAAGTGACAGCACTTCCCTAGCAGCTCATCAACCTAATGAACAACCATCAGACGACAGAGTCACTACTTCGCGCTATGGACGAAAGATTAAGATGCCAGAAAGATTTCGAGATTTTCAGAGATGACAAATTTGACAAAGTGAAACTTAAATTTCTTGATATTATGCTGAACTACATGTAATACACTGAACTGTGACATTTGAACTACATGTATGGAAGAAAAAGCGAGATAGCTGAAACACTCGTTTTAAATTTGGAATCCATAGCTCTCATCCGCGATAAAGTGTTGAACGATACAGTGAATTTATTCCAGCATCAAGAGGAAGGAATAGGAATAGTTGTGAATCACATAAAGGAACTGATTCAATTTTTTTCCTTCAATGTGACAAGTGAACAATATAGACTGAGCGGACAATCTTCAATTGAAATCTATTTCACAGATTGTAAATGAAAATCGAACTGTTGAAGTTGTATTTTCTCAGTATTTTTTTTGAAAATTTGCATAATTTATGGGCTATTTAGTCAATATTTCATATCTCATATGTAGTTTTTTTTTATGCATATGCCTCAGTATTTTGTACAATATTTCATTATGCGTCAATATTTCATTATGTGTCAATATTTCAGTATATGCCAAACAAACAAAAATTTGCAGCCTAATCATTTTCTGCTATTTTTGAGTTTTTGTATGTACAGAAACAAGAAATTTTCTGTCCAGTATAATTATCTGTATTCAATTTACAACTTGTACCATTTTGAGTCATTTAGATGTATCTTTTGCAAAGAAACAAATTATTCTTTGTATTTAGATTTTTTTGTTATGGCAAAGAAACAGATTATTCTATATGTACTTTGAGTTTTTGCGAAGAAGAGCTTATTTCGTTCATGTACTGTAGTTTACATTAAAAAAAAAAAAAAAGATGTATTGATGAATTTAAGGATTTCTGAAATTCAATGAATTATTTTGTCTTATCCAGAAAGCACAATACATGTAGTTTGCTTTTGAGATAGAAATCTCATGAAATTATATTTTGGAAACTTAGAAAGGAATGATATTGTATTTGAATTCAAATGACAATTTATTTATAATCTCATGTAATAAGGCAAAGTAATGCTTCTTGTGATAAGAGTAAATTTTGATGTACATGTATTTTGATGAATGAATTACGATGTTTATTATAAATGATACAGGTTTTTTTTGTTTTTTGTTTTTTTCAAATGAAAAGCTAAAGTTTAGTGAAATTTAATTGAAACAAACATTCTAAAAAGATTGGCTGAAATGTTACTTGATATTTCTCTGATTTAAAAAAAAAAAATGAGTTGACTATATAAAAAAAAAATTATACTTTTCATGTATTGCAAAGTGTTTAATGAAGCTTACATGTACATGTATACTGAAAATGCTTGTTCATGTACTCATATACATGTATACAGTCAGTTTATACTTAGCATTGATTGTAATTGTAGACGGTACCAAATTTGAACTTTAAAAAAAAAAAAATTTCATCGCTAATTTTACTTGGCAATTTTTTTTTCTGAAAAAAAAAATAGAGTTCAAATTGTTTTTTTTTCAGTATTCGAAATTATTGAATCAATTGAAATGTTCAATTTTTTTTTTCAATTGTTCAAAATTTCTAAATCGTTTAAATACGTTGATTTCCGTATAAAGTTGTTAGAAATGTTCAAAATTTGATTCGTAATGATTTTCAAAACATTTCACTATAATGTGTAAAATGAGGACATTTTATTTGTGAGAAGAGATATTGTTTGTAGAGATTATATTTGAACAAGAATATTTTATGTAACTATCTTACACTTCCTCTCTCCCCATCTCTCCAATTGTCTCCCTCTACCTTCAACCCTCTTAACTTTTCATATCACATGATCACCCTTTCTCTCGTGCTTTACATTCCCTCTACATTCCTAATTGCAATGTCTTTTGTTCCTCTCTTCATGTTCATTCCATGGATCAGTAGATTTGTTCTCTTTACTCTGATTGGTTTAGCCCTTATGATTATTCAGTTAAAATAATGTATATTTATAGCAATTCATTTATATTCATAAAATCTTATGTATATTTATGTACTTACTTTCATTTGCAAATTACGTTATTTGAATATTTATTATTTACCTTGTTATACAAATATATATATGCAAAATAAACCCCTGAGGTGGAGATAAGTGTAACACCTCAGGACAGTTCATCACAGGCAATCGAGGAGTCAACATGTCATTTCTTTTCTCTGTGGTAAAGGACCACGCCTAGTTATATATTACATATAGCTTGCTCCATAGGCCACCCTACAGTTGTTTATTTACTTATCTCTTGTGCCTTAGTTATTGTTTTATCTCTAATATTGTTGTATCTCCACAGTTCAGATAAAATTGGTATTCTGAAAATTGTAACTTAATTTTGTTGTATCTGTTAACTCTGCACATGATCCTAATTTACATATAGACCTCTATGCAGGCTGAAGATAATATCATGAGATAATTGGTATTCTGAAAATTATTTTATCTTTTGTTGTACATATCTTATCTTCCATACAACAAAACTTACAACAGCTTCTGGCTGTTGTATCTCATCATCTCGGCAATTTTTCTAGCTCAGAATCAGACAGTACATGCTCGAATAGCAAGATGGAGACTGTGATTCAAGATCTCATAGAGAAGACATTTTGAAGAAATTACAGGTGGAATTTGATGATTTTACATCAATATGTGACTTGGTTCAAGCAAAAGAGGGTGAGCCATTATGTTAATTATAATTACAGTGCAATAGCTAATAGTGCATGGCGCATTATAAAATCAAAGATAATATAAAGGCGGTCCTTAGATAATATCTCCTTAAAGCAAAGGCTTAAAACAATTTTCAGAATACCAACTTACAACAATATTAGCCAGATATTATCTCCGGAAGATACAACAAAAGTAACAACAATTTTCACAATACCACCCTGCTCATAACCTTTCAATTCCTTAATTTGGATTAATACAAATTTTTTTGAAAAAATTTCTTTTTCATAGATGTGAGGCTTGTTGGAGGATTGAATGCTTCTGAAGGGAGAGTGGAGATCTTTTACTCCTCACAGTGGGGTACAATATGTGACGATGATTGGGGCGCCCAGGAATCAATGGTAGTGTGTCGGCAGCTAGGGTATGAAAGGTATTCTGAAACTCTTGCAAAGGCTGCCTTTGGACGAGGAACTGGAACAATCTGGCTAGACAATGTGAGCTGTACAGGGATTGAGACGGCATTATGGTCTTGCTCTCATCGCACCTGGGGGAGCAGTAATTGTGATCATGGAGAAGATGTAGGAGTCAGATGTCAGGCAGGTAAACTATCTCAAACTGAAATGCAATTTTCAACCACAGGAAGGTTTTTTGTTGTTATTCGCTGTATATGTGAAGAAAAAAAAATCAAAAAGTAAATATTCAATTTTGTTCGTCATAATGACAGAACAAACATTTTTTCCATGATACTTTATAGGTAACATACAAATATATAGGCCTGTTTACATGTTCCATCATAATGATAATAATAATGATAATAATATTCTTGATTTGTTTAGAACCTAATACATCTATGATGTCTCTAAGCACTTTAGCGACATATTGTTACCCTGGTCATCAGATTGATGTATGCACCTTCTCCACCTCCTGGAGATCATCCAGCCAGGCTCACAATGCTGATCAATCCACAGTGACTTTCACATCCTACCAGGTACCCATATAACACCTGGGTGGAGAGGAGCAATGTAGATAAAATGTCTGTGCCGGGGATCAAACCCATGACCTTCTCATCTTCTATCAAGTGTTTAAACTTTGAATAATTTTGGAGTTCTCACTGCTCGTATAACATCATACATGACGAGTGTTCAGAGGCATCAGAATGTCGGCCTCGGACAATGGATTGAGAGGGAGGGGCATCTGTTGTCTGGCGGACAAAAGATGCCCCCCCCCCTTATGCATTGTCCGAGCCCAACGTTCCGACGCCTCTGGCAGTGTTTAAGAATTTTCAAAATGATAAGGGTTGTATTAAGCACACCGCCCACTATACGATCGACTGCGATCCGATTTTGGAAACAAATCGCAATAACATTAAATGTGGACATTTAAACAAATAAAATCTACCTGATTCAGGTTCTGAACAATATTAGAAATAGTAAAGTGTGATTTTTTTTGCATTATTAGCCTTCTACGTGTACCTGGAATAAAGGCCAAATAAGAAAATCGCAGGACTGCTCCGACGTCCCTACGATTCAGAGCCGATTTAGTCTTTCCTCTGAGTAGAAGGCATGCAGCAGGCTGTAATTTCGATTTTACTATCTAAATGACTGTTCAGAACCTAAATCAAAAAGATTTTATGTGTTTAAATGTTCATATCTAATGCTATTACATTTTCTTCCGAAATCGGATTGCAGACCAAACGTACATGTACAGTGTGCGGTGGGCTTTAGTGTAGAGAGACTGATATAATCAATATTTTGACTATACGGTGTGTTGGAAGCCTACATTGTAGATCAATTTTGTGAACTACATGTAGATGTTCCCACCAATGCCTTGCACCTCTATAATGTACATGTAGATTGAAATCTAAAGAAATGAATTATCTTTTTCTACATGAAATGACTTTTTTTCTTCCTTTTTTTTTTTTTTTGTAAAGAATCTGAGGGATCGTTACGAGTTTCTGGTGGAAAAACTGCAAATGAGGGGCGGATTGAGATTTATCATAAGGGGGAGTGGGGCACTGTGTGCTTTAACTACTGGGATATGCCTGATGGTCTGGTAGCTTGCCGACAGCTAGGCTATCCAGGAGTTGAGATGGTAGGACTTCCTTTTGGACAAGGCACAGGGAGGATCTGGATGGACAAAGTTCTGTGTACTGGCACAGAGCAAAGACTAGCTGAATGTTTACATGGCGGTTGGGGAAATTACAATTGTGACCATTCTGATGATGCTGGAGTCAGCTGTGCACTCTTTCCTGGTAAGTCATGTTAAATGGATTCAGAGTTTCCAGTTTCCCATTTTGGGACTATTTTTGGAGAGTCTCCCATTCTACCTCTTAAGTTACATTTTCTCTTGATTAAGCTGCAATTCCATCCTAGAACACACATAAGTTTGGACAAAAAGAAATGAAGTGTCAGGATAGTGGTCAGCAATATCTACAGATGCTATTTCACTTTGTTTCTGTAATAAAATGTAAAAACATGAATTCATGTGGTGAAAATAGCATGTTTCTGCTGTATTAATAATACCCCTTAAAATCCAGAGGGTGCATGCTGCCCCATGGACCCCACCTATAATTGGCGAGTACCTTTTGCGCTCCAAATCTTTGATCTAGAGGCCAGAGAATCTTCAGTTTAGATGGTGCTTAGGGTTGGGATCTCTCATTCACTTCTTATTTGATTGGCATATGAATGATTAGGTTGTTGTATCCCTTCAGCACCTACATTTAGACTGCTTGAAGTTCCAGATGTCTTAACCACAAAATTATTCAGTCGTCGGCAATGCTATACTCCACGTTTCAAAGGTTAATTTCTGCCAAGCCATCACTAGATAAAATGTAACTTGTCTTGTTACACATCATTTACATAAGAATCTTAAAATCATAGTAGTATTTTAGGAAAGTCTTACAGCAGTATTCTTCCAATTAGAAGCATGCCCAAGAGTGATGCAATGAGTATGTTCGCAGTTTGAAAGTCTTCACCATGAATATGCCACATTGCTATAACCGATTCAGGGATCATTAACTACCTTGTGTCTTTGAGTTGAGCAATACAAATTGTGCTTTCATTTTGGAAGAATTATTTTACTAAGGTTTTAATCTTGTATAGTTCTTGATTCCCAAATGTTTTTAAATGCTTTTGTTCCCCTCTCACGGATTTCAAATGTCCAATTTAATGAAATTTGACCCTTTAAAGTTAATGGACCATCCACTTAAAGGTTGTCCACATAAATATACCTTAAATTTGGTTTATGGTTCACCATGTGGTTAGTCCTAAAAAGGACTGTTGGGTTTAAAAGAGGGTAGATGAGTAAGGAGAGAGTAAAGAAGACATTCTTTCTTGTTTTGTCCTAAGGAGGACTGTTCGTCATCATACAGTCAAGCTGTTTGCAACATTGAGCTCTCTCTCTCTCTCTATTTCTCGGTTTAATACCTAGTCCTTTTCAGGGCTTCACTAAAACATAAAGGTATATCTCTCATTCTGTTTCTCTCTCAACAGTTCCCAAGTAGTCCTCCTTAGGACAAAACAAGAAAGAATATATCTCCCTTACTCTCTAGTTACTTGTCTGTCCTCTTTTTAACCCAACAGTCTTTTTCAGGACTAACCACATGGTGAACCATGAGGGGTAACCTCGCTAGTCATAAGGACCGCTATTCATAAGGACCACTTATTCATAAGGACCGCTATCCATAACGCATGACTAAATAAATAGCGGTTTTGTATGAATAGCGGTCCTTCTACATAGTGAGCAAACCATAGACAAATTACTTCTCTATTCATAAGGACTTCCATTCATAAGGACCATTATTCATAACTGGAGTGGACCCCAACCATCAACCAAATTAATGTTATTCATACTACCATGCAGACCTAAACTTTCAAGGAACATCTAAATATACCTGTCAGACCCTGCAGCCCCCTATAGGCATAATATAAAACGTTCATTGTTATTATCTTACAGCGTCTGATGGATCACTTAAACTGGTTGGCGGAACGATTGAAAGTGAGGGGCGGATTGAGCTTTTTCACAATAGCGAGTGGGGCACTGTGTGCGATGATGGGTGGGATATGTATGACGGTGCTGTAGCTTGCAGACAGCTGGGTTACCCAGGGGTTGACTCGGTTTATCATGCTGCTGCATTTGGACAAGGCTTAGGAAGAATCTGGCGGGATGATACACTGTGCAGTGGCTCGGAGCTGATGTTGACTGATTGTCCGCATGCTGGAAATTCCCACAACTGTGATCATGCGGAAGATGCTGGGGTGAGATGCACACTCAGTTCTGGTAAGTTGTATGAACTGAATTCTCTCTATCGGTTGTACGACATGTACTATGGCGATGATTACTTTGCGTCAATTATGTACACAAACAGAATTCTAAACTTCAACCCTGGACCAAGCACTATGCCTAACCATAATCCTAACCCTAAACCTAACCTAAAACCCAATTGTTACCCTATTGCGAACCCCATACCTTTGACAAAATAAAGCCTGAAGTAATTGTCACAGGAGCATATGTTGCAGCACCCTCTCTATCACATACCTTATCGACTCTGAGCTGTGCTGTCACCTTTAAAGCAAAATTGGGTGAACATGCTTCCAAGTTTTCTTCACTATTGCACAAAGTCATTTGTCACATGCAAAGCATATCTAATGTATATATACCACTTTGACACTTGGCTATCTGTCGCTATAACTTTTGTTAGATGGTTCATCTTGAAATGCTGTCTTATTGTAAAAGGTGCTGGGGCTTCTATGATCGGTCAGTATGATCTCTCAGAAATATCACCCACTTCCCTCCCCAAGTGGTAGGGCCCGTTAAGAGGAGACACCGAAAAACTGGTACAAAGAGACAACACGATACCTACCTGTTAATCAAGTAAAAGAATATACGCGTAGTTCTTTCAGAAGTATTTCATGTGTAAGAGATTTATTTTTTATTACCTTAATATATCCATTCTTGGATCTCCCTGTTCATTATTGAACAATCCAGATGAATTAACATTACGCTTGGTGAACGGCCCCTCAGACAAGGAAGGGCGTATAGAGGTCTACCATGATAACCAGTGGGGCACAGTGTGTGATATCGGTTGGGATAACTTAGACAGTCAAGTGGTTTGCAGGCAGCTTGGATTCACAGACTTTGGAGGTTACTTTATCGCCGCTGATAGAGGATACAAGGTTTCAGCAATGTCCACATGTCCAGTACACCTTAATATGGTGGATTGTGTTGGGGACGAAGACCGGTTAGAGTACTGCATTCATAGCGGCTGGGGGGTAAACGACTGCTCACATTCATCAGATGTTGGTGTACAGTGCTATGTCAGAGGTAAAACTGCACACAATATTGCGGTGGCCTGGTTTAAGAATGAAAACAAGCATATGGGACAGCACAGTGTAATTCTTCATTTGATAAAGCTTTTTGTTTTCTTGAATTTTGAGTGTTTAAGAATCATAATTTGTCAAACGATTTCTCCAAACTCTGGTGCACATAGACCAGTTAATAATGCATTCTCATACCTAGGAAGTAGCAGAAAATAGTAAATAACAGCAAACTTAAATAGACTGCCAGTGGCCTTGCAGCTTCATTACTTGATAGTGCAGTCGGAGAAATCTTGTCAGTGGGTAGAATATCTCCTGTTTTGAGTCTTTCCCGGACCAAAAAGCTTGCTGTACTTGCAGGCATGAATGGATATAAGAAAAAAGTGTGCAAATAGCCGTGATGAAATCATGTTCTAATTACAATAGATTTCAATGTTGTCTTATTGATATCTCCTTCTTCCTCTCTTTGCCTTTGTCCATTGTCAGGTAAAGGTCTATCAGCTGGAGCAATAGTTGGAATTGTCATTGGAAGCTTAGTAGGAGTATTGCTTTTCTATTTGTGCTGCATAAGAAGACGTAAAAAGAAACCTCCATTGCCACAGCACACAGCAGTTCCAATGGAAGATGTATCAAGAGATGGAGCAGTGGCCATTGATGATGTACGTGTATCAAGCGGAGGTACACCCGAACGTAACAACATCCACCCAGAAGTCAATGTGGCAGGTCAGCCACCACCATCGTATGATGATATCATGAAGTATGAATCCTTAGGATCAGAGGGTATCCACCCACAGGAAGGGCATCACCCACAGGAACCCTATCCATCAACCTCTCCACCCTACACACAATCCCACCCTCTGCCCTCGGCACCCTACCCACCACCATCGTTCTCAGGTGCTTCTGTGACGTACCCATATCCTTCAGGAGATTCAGCAGTTGTTCCATCAGCACCCCCTGAATTCCCTCCTAACAGCTCTATACACCCACCTGGGAAATGCACCTCCATATGAATACAGGACAGGATTTCTTTACGTTTTATACAACTGTTTAAATGGTTCTATGCTTGTTTTGTAGATTTTGTAGATTAGCAGTCTTTTAATGAACTGCATAATGATATCGTAAGAAACTTATTTCTGATTCTGCAGTACTTAACATCTTTTCAGAAACTTATCTCTGTACAACTTTTTCATTAAAAACGATAATGAAACCATAAAATGAGAAGCAGATAGAGATATAGCAGGTACATTATTCACCTTTAACAATGTTCAGTTACACTTGTTTTAGTGGCCACTTCCCTGTAATGGTCACCTCTGCTGTCTCCCTCTATAAAGACAGAACCTGTCTAGAAAGGCTACCTGTCTAGAGAGGCCACTTTCTGATCCCCTTGGGTGGCCATTAATCCCTTAAAGGGCAATCCAACCTTTGTAAAAAGCTGCTTTGTTTGAAAGCAGAAAAATATGAGAAACAAGATGATGAAAGCTTGAAAGAAATTGGACAAAGAATGAGAAAGATGAATGTTTGAAAAATGAAACCACTACATCTATGAGAATCTCAAATTTGCAATTTGATGAATTGATTATGATGTATTTACGGTCATCTCTCCCATTTGTTCTACACCAAAATTTCATAAAATTCTGTTTTTCTCCTTTGTGCCTTTTCCCTTGGGGCAGTATTTAAAATGTATTGTAGATAGCACATTGTTATAGGTCCTAAAAGAAAAAGATCATACAAAGTTATACATTTTGGAAAATTGACATTTTAGTAATTTTGTGTGTTGGAGCGAATGGGAAAGTTGACTGCCGCTACATCACAGTGACCATACTGATTCAGCCAATTTGAAATTCCCATATGTATAGTGAGTACAACTTTCAAAAAGTCACAACTTTCTTATTGTTTGTCCGATTTTGTCCAAACTTTCACCAATCTGCTTCTCTGATTTTTCTGCTTTCACACAAATCAAATTATTACAAAGGGTAGACTGCCCTTTAAAGTGATTGATTAACTTTGTGAAAAATTGTAAAATCAGCTCAAATGCCAGTGAATTGTGTGCAGTCCTCTAACTACATATATAATTAAGGATATGTGAAAGTATGAGAGAAAATGGAACCCGTTTACTATCCTAAAAAAGAGAAAATCACGATCAATCGCTAGCGCAAGTCGCTCGGCTTCTCCGCTGCGCTGCAGTCACAAAAACCAAGCACCAGCGCTTGGCGATTTCAGAGCGGGTTTCCAGCCCGTACGGTATTCTGTGATAGAGCGAGGTATGCCAACCGTAAGAGTTCTTTAGGGTTCGGTGGTACTCTATCCCGACATCACTGTTCAATCGTAAATATCTTGATATATAAACGACCGATCAGCTTATAAAACTCAGGCGATTCCTGTCTGAGCTAAAGGTTTGCAATTATGATTACAGCATTAGCTGGAACAGTGATTTTTTTTTTCAATCCTGGGCAACGTTAATCAATCCCTTTAATAGACAGATTGGACTACTAAGATTATTCTAAAATTCTAAAATCGCTAAATGAAAGGAGATCTGAAATTGGCAATGTCATCTTTATGCTAATGAGATGCTGTAATGTAAATGTGCTATATTTTCCAATTGCCTTATACAAATAATGTTGTAAAAATCCACTTTCCTTGAATATCTTAGAAAATCTGATTTCTGTATTATAGGTGGTGTTCATAAATTTATCCCTCAGTATATTTCAAGCACAATGTTGATAATTCAATTTTCTTTGTTTAAAAGCTGAAATCTGATAATTTTCTTATTTATTACCTATAAAGAGAGAGCACAAAAATGTTGTAGCATCTCATTAGCATAATGAGTATGTTGCCAATTTCATTTAGCGATTTTAGGTTTTTAAAATCTTCATAACTTTTTTATTCTTTATCCATATTTCCTCAAACTTTCATTGATATGCCTCTAAGATTTTTCTGCTTCTGTTAAAGTGCATACAAGTTTGGGGTTTCATTCTCCTTTAATGACCACAAATCTTCCTCGATTATGCATACAATCAGTTGGCTATATATGTTATTCTAATACCATGTACAACATATAGGGAATCAGTCAAAGCCGTCTTGGTCTCATCGATAAGTCAGTGGACTAATGGATCACTTGGTATGTGGTTCAAATCCCTGCCACACACAGCACCTACATCCGGGGTCCGCTCGCTCTTCATAAGGACTGCTATTCATAGAAAACCGCTATTCATTTAACACGCCTTATGAATAGCAGTCCTTATGAATAGCGAGATTACCCCCTACATCCTTTGGCAAGACATTAATCTACATTTTCACTCTTGACCCAGGTGAAGTAAATGGGTATCGTATAGGCAGAAAGAAAACTTGAATGCCTGAGCATGTTATAGAAGCACTGCTAAACCTTGGGTAATAATATAATCTTATGTGTTAATGTGTAGTAGAGTATGGTATATTTGTAAAGAAGCTGCTCTATATTGTTTTATTGTTTGAGGATGTGACATACATGTATATGTGTTCCATATCTTTCCCAGTTTGTTTAGTGATTTTTTGTTTGCAAGTCAACTTACTAGCAATACATACTGTTTACTTATCTCAGTAAAAACTTATTTCAAGCTTAAAATTGGCGTTACTCATTTGTGCAATACTCTATTTTATTAATAATTACTATCGCTAAAGGAGAAGTCCACCCTTAGTACAAATTGGTTTTAAAAGAAGCAGAAAAAATTAGAAAAACAGATCAGTGAAGGTTTGAGCAAAATACGATAAGAAATAAGAAAGTTATGAATTTTTAAATTTATAATCAATCAAACACAAATTGGCAACTCCTTGACATATCTTGGGAGCTCCTCTCCCATTTGCCCTGTACCCCAAAAATCTTTAAAGTAGAATTTCATTGATTTTGAATATTGATTTAATTTTTATTATTGCATAGGTGAAGCTTAGATTGAGCAAGGTTATCAAAATTCAACGCTTGGAAACATTTGAAGTAATGATTATTATCAATTATAAAATGATATAACACAGCCCCGCTATAGCACCTATAGAGCTCTTTGAACACTGCTGAGATATGTGACGTCATACCGGGGAGCAATCCTTCCTAAGCAGACGATGCCCCATAACATCTTATACATTTTCAGTGCCTGTTTTGTCATCTCATCTTGACTTATTTCTCTTACTTCACTAGTGTCAGTATAAATGCTTATTTGTTGCCTCACTCTAAATTTCCTGCATGGTATTATTTTGATGAAAAATGCAGCGTTAAAAAAATAAAGGAATCAATCGCTTGTAAACAAAAAAAGATGCCATTGTATTTTCAGCTGCATGCACCGCGGCATGTCGGCGTTTCAAGAGGGAACGAATACCATCCATGTTATAATTCAGCGGGCTTTACAATTCGAAAGTGTGATTTCTTTGATTGATCATTGACCCTTATCATGACTTTTTACAAACAAAAGATTTTAGTTACTAGAAACGGTTTCACTTCCCTTTTAGAATGATGTGAAATACGGTCATGGTGAAACAAACCAAACTCTTTATAATTTAAAAATAATTGCATTGCAGTTACGTTCACTTTATATAGGACGTCGTCTGCTTAGGCAGGATTGGCACCTGATGTGACGTCACGAAAACATCGGTATATTTCTGGCGAATCGCTCGGATATCCCAGATGCTGAGAAGTGTTTTTATTTGTGTTATTTTTTAATCATCAAACACGCAGTTAACGTAAAACTTATACGATTACCATCTGCAATCTTTCTAGTTTCTAGAGATACATTATTGAGCATATTTGTGATTTGTTTTGAATATCTACTTTAATTTCCACTTTCTCTAAAGAAAATATTCAATCATACATTCACCTTAGATATAATCATTGCTCATATGTTTTACACAAAACTGGCCACTATGAAACAAATTTATTCCTTCATCAAAAACTAAAAAAATGTAAATTTATTAAATTTTCTGTACTGAGCAAATAGGAGAGGAGCTCGCAAGATAAGTCACGGAGTTGCCAATTTGTGTTTAATTGATTACAACTTCATAAATTCATAACTTTCTTATTTCTTATCTGATTTTGCTCAAACTTTCACTAATCTGTTTCTCTCATTCTTCTTCTTACATTCAAATCATTTTAATACCAGGGTGGACTTTCCCTTTAAGCATATTCATGTATATGTCCTCATCTTATGATATGTGTATTCAATTATGCTTCAACTGAAATATAATGTTTTCATATGTACTAAATGTATTTACCATTTTCAAGGAACCCTTCATATGTTTGAAATGTCTTAAAACCCCTGAACTGCTTGAAAAAGGCAATTTGCAAATTTGCAAGTTTAGAGAAAATTATTGATGGGTTTAGTGTTTGAAAAAAGAAAGTATATTATTTTACTCCCTTGTCTTCTGAATGCATTATTAAATTTTACGAAAAGTGAAAGTGTACATGTATTTTTTTTAAAGTTTTTTTGTTTTTGTTTTTTCGGGGGGAGGGAACATATTACTTAGCATTCAATATTTTTTTTTAGAGGGGCGTAGGGTAGGGGGATTGTCTTGCCATTCAAAGACTTTAAATTGATTTTTTGTCAGTCCATAGTATACCTTTTGATGTGATGTAGATGAGATTTGCAACAGTCCAGCTGTTAAGTGTTGCATTTATTCTTTTATTCCATCTGTAGCCAAGAGGAGCTTGTATAAGCAGGTCTTGAATGCTTGCAGGGAGGATTGGAGGGGGGGGGGGGCAAAGTGTTGTCAAAGGGCACTTTGGGGTTTTCATTTCTGGGGGTCTAGCTGACACCCCCTCCCAATGGACAATTTGTCAGTTTTTATATTTTTGGAATGTACATCCATAGCTCTTCCTTCTGACAAAATTTGGTCCCTGGGCTTCAAGGGGAAAAATTTACCCCAATTTTTAGGGGCCATCTGACACCCCATCCTGACGGAAATTTTTGTCAGTTTTTTGTGTTTTGTAATATCCAGTTGTACTGCTTCCTACTGACAAAGTTTGGTGTATGGGGGAGATGAGGTAAAAACGACCCGACTTTGGGGTCTCGATCTTTCGGGGGCTCCGGGAGGCTAAACCCTGTGGCTATGTTTTGTCAATGACTAAGATGGTCTAAGTAAGTTTAAAGGGTAAAAAATTATGGGTAAAATGGAATGAATATTTCAGGATAGGCTCCTTGCCTGTATGTCTCTAATGCTGTATTAATAAATTATGATGATAAAGTCCAGTACAGTTACTGTTCAACATTGGCCAATCCAGAACTCAGTAGTCCTCTTTAATTTGAGTTATCATCAAATCATGTAAAGTTAAAGATTGGTATGAAATAGCTTTAATCACTTTATAAAATGAACTTATGGAGAAAATATAATCCTGCTATAATTAAATGAAGGTATGTGTGAGGGGGGTAACCTCGCTAGTCGACATAAGGGCCCCTATTCATGACGCGTGACTAAATGATTAGTGGTTTGGTATGAATAGTGGTGCTTCTACACAGCGAGCAAACCATAGACAAATTACCTCGCTATTCACAAGGACTTCCATTAATAAGAACCACTTTTCATAATTATTCATAAGGACCGCTATTCATAAAGCGTGTTAAATGAATATCGGTTTTC
The DNA here is from genome assembly GCA_025618425.1 of Heliocidaris tuberculata. Classification (NCBI taxonomy): domain Eukaryota; kingdom Metazoa; phylum Echinodermata; class Echinoidea; order Camarodonta; family Echinometridae; genus Heliocidaris; species Heliocidaris tuberculata. Next base: position 3,243,551 of record CM046845.1, on the reverse strand, counting down.
TATGAATAGCGAGTGCACCCCGTGTGAGGCGGTCATATGGAGATTTGGGCATTTTCTTGGCTGTTTGGCCAGTTAAAGTAGGGCAATCCAACCTTTGTAATACATGTAATTTGATTTGTGTGAAAGGAGAAAAATACAAGAAACTGGATGTTTGTAAGTTTGAAAGAAATTGGACAAATAAAGTTATGAGTGTGTGAAAAATGAAATCACTAAATCTATGCAAATCTCAAATTGGCAATTTGGTGTGTAAATTGTGATGTATTCCCGGTCAACACTCCTGTTTGTTGTACATATCATTAATTTCCAATTTTCCCCTAAGTGCCATTTCCCTGGGGGCAGTACTCAAAAGAGAGAAAAAAAGAGAAATTAAATGTCATTTTTCAAAATGTATTACTTAGTAGGATCTTTTTCTATTATGAGATTCTATGAAAATGTGCTATCTACAATATATTTTGAGTACTTCCCTGAGGGAAAAGGCGATAATAGGAGAAAACCGCAAATTAATGATATTTTATGTCAAATGGGAGAGTTAATTGACCGCCAATATGTCATAATCGACTCACCAAATTACAAATTTGAGATTCATGTACATTTAGTATAACTTTTTTTTATTCCTTGTCAGATTTTTTAAAAAGTTCCATCATCCTGTTTTTCATATTTTTCTGCTTTCACACAAATCATCTTATTGCAAGGTTGGATTGCCCCCCCCCCCCCCCCCTTTTGCCCTTTAATGTTTAGGAAGGATTTATCGACAGACGTCGTATTAAGCACTTCTTCAGTTCATGTTTTGTCAGTCCATTTGATCTTCTCAAGAAATAATTTTCTGCTACACATAAATTTATTCATTGTCAATCTAACTACAAAATCATTGATCTGACAATCAGATATGGGCCTAGATCTACATGTCTGTGATATGATTTTATTTCGGATGTCGTTTGTCCTTTACAGACACCATTCATGACTTTTTCATATTGCAAGTCAGCGCGTGTGTTTTGTCCCAGATTCTCTTGAACTTTACGTCTTCAAAATGACTTCTAGGTACGACAGAGCAATTACAGTTTTTTCACCTGATGGCCACTTATTTCAGGTAGAATATGCGCAAGAAGCTGTGAAAAAGGGCTCAACTGCGGTAAGTTACAATTCATTTTCTTCTTATGGTACAGCAAAGGGCACATCTTTTGTTTTCGTGTTGTCCCACACATTGAAATTGACGGAGTGTTACGGACTGAATATGTTGGCTTCTGCAGCTGCCTAACTAAATTCTTGCTGGTTACGACTCGCTCATGTACTGAACGAGGTTATGACATGTAAATGAATGAGTTTATCTGATATATATATACTGTTTGTAGCTTGAGCCTTGACTTTTATTGAGCTCGTGAACAAGTCTAGATCTAGCTAGATCTCTACTCTAGATCTATTCTTTTCATCTTGATAATATGCTGGAGCTTTGATTTTTAAGATATTGAATTTAATTGAAGTTGGAAAAAAAATAATGACATAAAAATCAGTGACAGTCACAAATAGTGCTGGTATCGACACGCCTGATGTCGCCACTATGGCGACAAAAGTACTGGTTTTGGACTTTGCCGACATGTCGACACGCATGCTCCGATGGCGACATAAAATGGGTCTTTTTACATGCACCTTGCCGTGGCGTCGTGCGCGCGTACGTGATTTGTTTCACATACGCATTAGCAGCGCGCGTGCGCGCGACACGATCACTGCGTATCTAGCTTCGACGACCGGTACATGTATATATACATTACGTACACGTACATGCCTAGATATATGCGACACTGGCTGACTCGCACCGCATGACTTTCATTAATGCTTGATCTGTAAGTGAGTATGACTGCGAGTGTGAGCCCGTGAGGACATAGTGCATGTATTCCATGTAAAGCTCTTGTGAATTTGTGTCGGGTAACTCTGGTTTAATAGTGTACGGTCACTACGGGAGCGACCCGAGTTTAGACTTGTTTGACTCATGTCCAGATGTTGACATCGGCGATAATTTTATTGCGACATGGCGACATAGATTTTCCATGCCGATACCAGCACTGGTCACAAAGCAAGATTCTGAATTCCACTTGCATTTAAAGGGGAAGTTCACCCCGATATTAAGTTGGTTTTAATATCCAAAAGAAATCTACGAGAAATAGATCAGTGAAATTATGAGCATAGATGTGAACGTTCAAACACAAATTGGCAACTCTGATTACCTTGCGAACACCTCTCTGTTTGCTCTGTTTTAAAAAAAATCATAAACCTGTGTTTTTTTCTCTAAAGAAAATATTTGATTTACCTGTATGTACCCAAGACATAGATCTAATTTGTGCACATATTATTTTCCTTCATCAATCTAGAATATTGAAATTTATGAAAAGCAAATGGGAGAGGTGCTTGAAAGTTGAAAGCATGTCACAGAATTGCCATTTTGCTTTTGATTGATTACAGGTTTCAAATTTTGTAACTTTTTTATTTTTTATCAGACTTCTCTCAATTTTCATTGATCCATTCCTCTCATTTATCTGCTTTAATGAAAACCAAGTTATTCTTAATGTGGATTTCCTCCAATTCAAGATAAATTCATGTACTCGTGTGACAGTAAACTGGTAAAGTTTTTTAGTTTTTTGATAGGCATATACATATATCTACTTATACATATTTCAATACATGTATTTAATTACAAGAAATTTTTAGATTAATTCCTTAATTTCAACAATTGATGTTCAGTTCTATTGATCTACCCTGTATTGGTGAAAGGTAATTAATACACTGTGTTGATTAAAAAAAGAATTTGAGCTTGAAGACAGTTTAAACAAATTTGTTCAATTTTCTTCAGTTAGCTTTGAAATCAATAAAAGGACATCATAGGTCGAGGTTTTCTGTCCGACCTGACAAATCTGTGTTACCTTTTGAAATCACTGTTCTCTTTGGGAAATCCCAATTTTTTATCATTGTAAGATTTGTCAACATAAATAGAACCTTATCTGTAAATTGTAATTTCAGAAGTATTTCATCTGTGGGATATTAGTACTTGAATGACTTAGCCATAATGCAAAATTAAATCCTACCCCCCCCCCCCCCAAAAAAAAAAGATTCAGAAAATACAGGTATTCCCGAGTGAACTTTGTAAAGGTTGTATTCTGCCATCACATATGTATGTGCATCTAAAAGTTAGACAAATAAAAGATTCTAGTTTTTGGACTCCTCATCTCCTCTTGAGTTTTACCAGCACTGTTTAATACCTTTTTATTACCTTTTATTACCTTGAATTATCGCTTGCAGTAGGGAAGATTGATCTCTATGAGTAGAATAAATGGTTACGTTGCTCTGCTGCTTTGCTTGTTCGATGCAGGTTGGTGTGCGTGGCAAAGATCTGGTAGTCCTGGGTGTGGAGAAGAAGTCTGTTGCTAAGCTGCAGGAGGAGAGGACAGTCAGAAAGATATGTGTTCTAGATGACCATGTCTGCATGGCATTTGCTGGTACGTTGGTATTGGTTTCATCTTAAGCCATAGTGTGTGTCATAGTTTTTAAGGTCAGTAAGCTATTTTGCCAGACCTGTGTCAGCTCTAACAAGAGTGAGCTCCTGTTAGTTTTAAGATTTAAAATGTAAAAGGGAAAAACATACGTTAATGTGACTTTCCACCACAATTTCTTTTGAAACCACTCATTCGCTGTAGAAATATCTATCTGTGTACATTATATTTATGGAGAAAATAGTACATGAAGGTTTGGTGCTGTTCAATGCAAAAATTTGTAGACATGCATCCCTATACCAAAATTAAAAGCTTTTCCATATGAAAGACTCTTCTGTTAAGAATAATAATTACATTCATAATTTTTATGCATCAGATTATTTGTAATCTCAATCTTATTGTCTGGCATAAATTTTCCACCTTGTTCTCTTTCAGGTCTAACTGCAGATGCTCGCATCCTCATCAATAGGGCTCGTATAGAATGCCAGAGTCACAAGCTGACAGTAGAAGACCCAGTCACAGTGGAGTATATTACTCGCTTTATGGCTCAGTTGAAACAGGTTCTCTTTGTTTCATTAATTGTGTTCCGATAATGCCTTTTTCATATTATGCTTATAGCTAGTCAATATCATTTTGCAAATTTTAAAATAAGACACAACTGATATTTTTAAAGAAATTTTTGGATAATAAATGGTAGTAATCTTAGAATTTCCTCTCTGAAAAACATAAATAATAAGGAAGTGTTAGTGTAGCAACTAAACCTTTATTTAAATGTGGTTGTTCAGTTCCCGCAGTTGTTGCATATGACAGAAAGAAGATAAGCATACATGGAAGAAAAACAAGAATTACTGTTTTTTTATTTTTAAAGAAATACTTTTAGTGGTATATATCAAATATATGGTCTCTACAGTTGTACAGTTATCAACAAAGTCAAACCATCAGGATCAAATTTTTTACTGTTTTTATTAAAAACTCAATTTTCTGCTGTTCACCAAAAGACAGAGATATGTTATAACTTTCCTTTCATTTTCATTTCATTCTACAATGTATCAGCGCTACACACAAAGCAATGGTAGAAGGCCTTTTGGACTGTCAACTCTGATTGTGGGTTTTGACTATGATGGCTCTCCCAGACTGTACCAGACAGATCCTGCAGGAACGTACCACTCATGGAAGGTAAGAAACTAGAATTGTCCCGTCCTTGAAGTTCCCTCACTTCATCATGAAATTCCCTAACTTTACCATACTCACTAACCAATTGAACCTTTCATTTTCGTTCATGTCCAAGTCGATCAAGTGATATACGATGGAGTTAGTGTACATAATACAGGAGACATACAATCAGTAATGTCCGTAATATTTTGCCGTTGTTTGTTTCCTATTTTTGTACCTGCTTTTCATTTAGAGAATTGTAAAATATTGATACTTTGAACAAGATTTTTCACAGGTCGTGATTGTCGTCAGTTTGTAGGGGCATGCGACATTAGCCAATCAGAGTTGTCTGTCGTATAATAATAGTAAAACAAGCATTTTATCATTTGGAGAGGGACATGGCAGCCAGAGAGCAGAGCATCATATGACTTGCTGTGTGGCCTCTGGGCAAGTTGGCACCTGCAAGAAAAGTTCAGCAGTGAGCCATTGTGAAGAGTAAAAACAAGATGCACAATAAAGAAATTACTGTAAACTGTAAATGCTGTTTTCTTGTCAATATTCCAGGCCAATGCCATTGGTCGCAGTGCCAAGACGGTGAGGGAGTTCTTGGAGAAACACTACTCTGATGAAGTTGTCGAGTCAGAACGTGAGACAGTCAAGCTAGCCGTGCGAGCTCTGTTAGAGGTTGTCCAGTCTGGAGCCAAGAATATTGAACTGGCTGTCATGAGGAGAGGAGAACCACTCAAGGTAGGATTTAAGAGCAATGTCAGAAAATATAGGAAAAAGGAAAATTATATTAAAGTACTCTAGACATGCTGAAAAATTATTTCCATCAGATTATCATTTTCCATTGACCTGAGGCAGAGATATAATAATGTATCTAGCATAAGTATGAATTACCATTCAGCAGTGAATAGATTTTTTTTTTCCACAGGAACATTGATGTATATGTCTCACCTTAAATGTGTGCTTTTGGAATAGTAACAAATTGTAGTGAAAAAAAAGAGAAAAAATGAAAGTAGAGGTCTTCAAATTAGGACCCTTGCTAAAGCTGTGCTAATTATTTCCAAAGATCTTTGGAGGCTAATAGGAACTATATATCATATTGTTATATGCACTATACAAAAAAAATGTTATCATTATTGTAATCATTTTCCAGGTGAGGTTTACTCGGAAGAGTGTATGTGATCATTAAGTTGAACAAATGATGTATTGTAGGATCATTTGAGCTTGGGTGAATGGCTTCTTGTTATTAGTAAGATGTGCATGGAGGCTTACTAGGCTGAGACTTTTCAGACCTTCAATAATTCAATTACTGTGACCTGTTTATTTTTTGTATGAATAATCCTACCTTGGCACTGCCATTTTTCTTCTGTGTTGTTTGGTCTTTATCAGATGTATGAAGTATCAGAAGTGGAGAAGTATGTCACAGAGATTGAGAAGGAGAAGGAGGAAGAAGCTGAAAAGAAGAAGCAGAAGAAGGGAACCTCATCTTCATAATGATTGGTTGGAACCGGTCTTGTATATTTTTGTTGTTTGTATGTTTAATAGAGAGACCCCAACACAATAGGCATGCAATTTCTAACATTTGCTTTGGACCAAATCAAGGGAAAATGACAAAAAAGAAAAGAAACCTGGGTAAGCTCAAAAGAGATATTTTATCCAAATTGAATGGTTATGGTCCTATTATATTGTACTATCTGTAAAGTTTCAAAGTATACAATCCTCTGTAACAGAGATAACAATATTGCTTAACAAGTTTAAAGAAATTTTAAGGTTACAGTTAGGAAATGTGAGACCTGTCCCAACATAAAAAGCATTTTTCATGTTTTTCTTGTGATATCAGACATCAAGGTGTAAAATATTTACATTTTCCAGTGTTTCACTAGCATGCAGTTGCATCCTTCAGGCTGTTAAACCCTGTTCTAACTGGGCTTGCCTTATACATGCAAGTAAATGTCCTATAGCATCTAGATTGTAAGTCAAATCTAGATCTGTGTGGCTTAGAATGTAACAATACAAATTAAGCAGCCCCAATCAATTTTTATTTTAAGTAATTATAGTGATATTGATGATTAACTCACCCTATGTTGTGATAGATCATAAGGGGTTACATACATACCTGTCTAGCACCAACTTGATTTCATCTCCTTGCAAGCCTACTGTAAAACCAAAAATTTTTGCGTGAATGAATTTTTCACAGATTTCGCAAAATTTCGCGAGTGGTCGAGATTCACGAAAGTTTCTAGCCACAAAATAATCAATTCGCAATTGAAACAACATAAAATTATTGCAATTCGCGAAAAAATTTTGCTGCAAAATTGGCCGTTATTAACAATTGGCAAAAAGTTTCCCGTTTTACAGTATTTATGAATACAGTGGAAACTCAGTATAATGAGGTCCTTGGGACCATCAAAATTACTTGTTATAGCAGGAATCTCGTTAAATCAGGTTAAAAAACAATAAAATATAAAGAGCTGGGACCAGGAATATTACCTTGTTATATCAGGAATATTACCTTGTTATATCAGGAATATTGTTACATTAGACCTCTTTATACTGAGTTTCCACTGTACATTATGTCTTTTGAGCAGCGAGCCTTATCAAGTTTGACATTGTGTCATGATACTGGAGTATCACAAAATGAACATTTCAGGAAATAACATGTTGATCCTCCATATATGCTGGTCTCAGTTAATTCCTTGTACAGATGTTTCATAGGTGGGTCTTTTGTAGGGAGACACAATTCTTTCAAAAATGTAGAGAGCCTTTAAAGTATTTGAATGAAGAAACTTGACTCACACTAGTTGTACAGGGTTTAATACAAACATGTATGCTTGCTTTTGTGGCATTTGATTTTTCTTATAGGTTTAAGAACCTGTTAAAATAATTCAAAGGGTCCTTTCTTGTATCAATACCTGTAAAATATGTTGTGACCTTAACAATGAATATCAGTTGATTTATAGGGCATGTGGCTTGCACTCTTAAAGTACCGATGCAATTTTCATCCCAGCAATCATTTTCCCCTTTGAAGGCCAAGTCCAAGAAAAAGGTTTAGTTGTTGTTCCAGTTTCAGTCTGTTCAACCTGAAAGCCAGATGTGTGATAGTAGCTGAAAACCATCACTTTCATAATTGGATTGGTAGCAAGATTAATTAAGAACAGGATTAAGAGATGTAATATTTGGAATGTTTGATATACATGTCATGTATTATACTGTAGCAAGGCTCCTTCTTTTCCATGTACATGTATTCTGATTCATTATGTAGAAATGTGTCATTTTGCTAAGCAAAGAATTAAAAATTCTTTTCAACACCACAGTTTAGAGTGAAGTACTGTATAATTTTGTTTGTTTTTTTTTGTTTTGTAACTTTTGGGCACCCATTGTTGAAACAAACACTGAATACATGTACCTCTACTTTTATGTACATATATTCCACTAATTCGAAACAATGACTTGTTTTTGACAGCTATTTTTACGGCAAGTAGTTTTGGCAACTGCAAAAGTTAAGCTTTGAGATTTATGCGTAGTTATCAAGTGACGTTAAGTTTCTTCAATTATAGACATTTCATGAAATTCAAAAAAGTTTCTGGTTTCAAATCAGTGCATAATTTTGTCATGTTCTTGGATACCCTTTTAGTTACTGTATAAGCTGTTTTTTCGCGTACAGATATTTTCGCGATTTTGGACTATGTAGGGAAATTCGCGAGGGTTTAATTTCGCGATTTTTGTGATGTTTTTGTTACTATAAACAGCCATATATTGAAGTGGAAATTTTCGCGAGGACCGACTCGCGAAAATCGCGAAAATAAAACCACCGCGAAAATAACCACTTATACAGTATGTGTACGTGCCCTTCAAAGACGAATTCTAATTGTAAAGTTAATTCGGCTGAGGCATGTCCATTACGGTTTCATTACACAGGTAGTGAGGGTGGGGAGTTCAGAGGAGAAAAAACTGTTACACAAACTCTAAACAAATCACAATTTGTGAAATCATAGAGACAAGAGCCATGTAAAATTTCATTAAATGTCCCCTCACCTTTTCTATATCAAATGATAATCTGTGTTAACTGAAATGTGGTCATGCTGAAAAAAAAATAATGGCTTCTGGGAAGGCTTTCCTTCTTTGTCAAAGCTTCCTGGAGCACTAAACCTCTGCTCTTAAACTGAAATGACTGGGAGGTTCTACTTTTCTGGGAAATAAGATTGTATGGATGGCAACAAACTCAGAGAAATTTCTTGGCTAGAAAGTTTTTCTTCTCTTAACTTCCCACCCTCATTACCTGTGTAATGAAATTGTAAATGTTGTCACCCCCCCCCCACCCAATTAACATTATAATCAGTATTTGCATCTTTTCCAAGCCACTTTTGAAGGGGACGTACACATAACGAAAGGGTAGCCAAAACCATGACAGAATTTTGCACCCATTTAAAGATTAGTTGAGTTCTGGGCCCTCTTGCATAAAAAGTTGAGATTAAACGCAACTCAGAAAATTAAACACAAGTCCCAAATACGGGATCCTGATTGGTTGAAAATCGAGTTGCGTGTAATTTTTTGAGTTGCATTTAATCACAACTTTTCATGAAGAGGGCCCTTGTTGTGCAATTATATTGTGAAAGATACTCTAAGCAATTGGGAAAGGTTGATCATGTCTACAAAAGAATTGTTTTATACCGAGAGGTTTTCGAATCATCAAAATGATAAGAAATTGACCCAAACTCGCTGAAAAGCACATGTTCTGGACACAGAAATGGGTACATGGTACTGTGCACACAAGTAAGTAGCATGAATGTTCAGCTAAAACATTTCAGCTTTTTCTCGTCACATTTTTAATATGAGGGCTTTTGCAGAGCTATACTTTTCAGGGGACATTTCTAGTATAATGTTCTTCCAAACTGACATACATGTAAATTTCTTGCCACAATTATGGCTGTCAAAAACAATCTATGACTTTGGATTTATTCTAACTGCAGTTCAAATACAATTCTTCTAGATAAGATAAGATAAGATTTATTACACTCTATTGACCCCCTATCGGGAGCATGAGAGTCTCAACAAGAACACATTTACAATATATATATATATGTATAAATATACAAAATAATGAATACAACGTTGACAAAGTGAAATTAAAGATACACTCAGAAATGATTTACCAGTCAGTTTAAAACTTAAGCCAGCTGGTTAACAGGCGAGCCCACCAATTGTTGTTAAGCCCGCCCACCCACCAACCGGACAAAATCCTCAACCAACCGGTACATTATTTCAACCAGTGTTTTGAGAGTGTATGATCCCAATGAAAGTACATGTTGCAAAAAGTGTAGTAAAGTACAGTACAACATTAAAAAGACAAAATTGCAACTTGAACAACATAATTACAATGTAAGATGCATTGTTTGTTTTAACCACCCTACCACTGTAGTTACATTCAATCTGGTAACTGTACTATTATCAAAAATCCTTTTCTCAATAAATGATTTAGAAAAGTACAACATAATTATTCTTATAAGCTTAACAAGCTTTTTCAAATGGCAAGTTTTATCTGTATGAAATAATCTAGTCATTTGGTAAGCACACGGTCTTGTAAAATATTCTTTTGGTAAGTACATCTGCCTTTTTTTGCTAAAAAAAGAGCAAACAAATAAATAATGGAATTCATCTCCAACTTTCTTCAGTGAACATAACGCACAGAAATCATCATTCGCTACATCCCGAGAAAAACGATTTTTATTGACAGGTAACCTATGAGACCTGCATCTAATTCTACACAGTGTAGTTGCATCAGTATCATTTAAAACTAGGCAATATGTCTCGAACGCCAATTCATTTTTAAACATCCTATAATTTGATTTTGTACAAATACGATTTCACCACGTCGCGGCATAGTTTGCAGGCACAAACCCTGGTCATTCGTAAAAGAGTGTCTGCACTGTAAGACTACAATAGGCCATGTACTACAACTGCTCCTATATTGACACGACCATGTGTGTGTGTGTGTGTGTGTGTGTAATTGGGTTTTTACAGACGTGTATCAATCAGATATGATTATTTACGTCTGGGACCGACCTTTAACGTCACCATCCGAAAGACGTGACTCAGTCTCGAACCTGGGTCCGCTGAATCAGTTTATAACTTCCACTTTTAGCTGGATTACAGGCGCACGCCACAATGCCCAGTTGGTAGCTGGATTAGGCTCCTCTCAAGACACAATGATTTTCTGATAAAGTGTCAAATTAGGGTCTGTGCTTGCAGACTAGTTGCGGCATGCCAGTCTTGTTTTGACATATCCATTAAACACAATTTCAAGGCATTGAGAAGCCAAGCACTTCCCATTCCGTTCCCTTGGAAAATCAATAACATTTGATTTCCTTTTCACAATACATGTACTTAAATGATCATTTTAAATAATTTCTTAGAGATGTGTTTTCTTGTCCTTGAAGACATTAGTCAACAACTCAACTTCCTGTACAACTTTTCACTATCAAAATGTTAAATACATGTAGTACCTTTAGATCGTCTAAGACGAGCATGCAATTTGTTACCATTGATACTCATCATTACTTAGAAACGACATATGAAACATTGTTCATAATAATGTCCCTTGCAGCTTTTAAGTTGAGCTAACATTTCTCACATCTATTTCTCTGATGCAACATGAAAAAGGAAGTTTAATACAATGCAATTTTAAGGTTCATTTCATGATTTTGCTTTATTTTCACATTTGAGTAAAAAAAAATATAACTACACATTCAAATGTACATTAACACTTTGTGTTTGCTGGATATAAAATTTCTTGGTGTATTCCACTCACATTCAATTCAATATTTTAGACGTACATGTACACTGTTGTACATTTATAAATATTTTGAAGATGTATGATAATGATGATGTTGATGATTCAAATGATGATTTGACGATGATTTAATGAGCATGATGATAACTTGATAATGGTGTTGGTTACTTTGATGTTGATAGTGATGATGATGATGATGATGCTGCTGCTGCTGCTGACCCCAGCCCTAAACACAATGAAACATAAACCAGTGGTCACTGATATATCATAAATTCATCATATCAGTCAAACTGCAAATACTTTCAAATCAAAACTAAAAGCACATCTTTTCATTTAACTATTCATCATAGTTATAAGCACATCAAGAGCTCCTGCAGTGCAGTAGAATATATACAGAGAGAGTTTCTGCGCTTTATAAATAATAATTATTATTATTATTATTATTATTATTATTACATAGACAAATAGCATGATAGCCAAATTGTCTCCTCCACATACACCAGTGTAACACTTTACTTATTCATATCAGATGTTTCTTCTAACGGCCCCTATTAGCACATCCAAAATAATTCATTTGTTTTATACGACAGGATCTCTATGGATGGTCTATCTTTTACGTTGTTGCTGCTGTTCAAGCAAGCCTCTGACAATTTATGAGTCATTCAAGAGCATCCTTTGTGTATATGTGTATTGGGAGTATGCACTAACTTTTAATACATTATCACACTGGTTTATTGCATTCATTAATAATTCAATTCAGTATTTATTTCCGAGTCATTGAAAATGATACAAACGAAAACAAACAAAACAAATAAAACATGTTAAAAACATGTAAATAACTCATCAACATAGACTGGCAAACAAACAAAATAATGATGAAATAGTATTGGTACAACGTACATAATGACAATATAAGATGAAAATAATGATGTCCATTCATTCAAACTCAATAATAATATTATTTCAAGTATTCTTGTTAAGAAATCTCCACTCAATATTTATTACAATAAACACATACAAGATGAATTATATCTTGACCTAAAGTAATAATTATGAGATCCTCTGAGATCTTCACAAAAAATAGTCAGTGGAGGTGTTGTGGTATAGTGGTCAATTCACTTGACTATCAATTCAGAGGTTAAGGATTCAAATCTTGTTACGGCACTAACATCATTTGGCAAGACATCAATTGTAACAGACCTGAGTGTTACATATAAAGCCACTTTATTTTCATCGTCAGTTTCATGATCTTTTTCTTTATGACCCCAAAACTGATTCAAGAAATGTTTTCTTCTTTCCCACTCAAGCAAAGCTTCTGTAATATCCCTTAAACAGTTCATCAATGATTTTCAATACCAAAATTTAAAATTTTTTTTTAAAAATTCTTTTTTTTAACAATATGACCCTGAGTCCTTCAAACTATTGCCTCTTTACCTCAAAATCTGATCAGCCAATCATCAATCCTTACCCAATCTGCTTTCAAGTCATCATGCTAAGACCATGCTACATTTTATTCCGCCTGTATGACCATGTGAACTCGGACATTTTGACCTAAAAATCAAATCAGTTTGTGAGACCATGCTTTTTTGCATGTACAGGGAAAACTCAACGTAACGAGGTCGGCTATAACAAGGTCATGGCTATAACAAAAATATTGTCACGGTCCCAAATTTACTTGCGTATAATTCTATGGCAGCACAATCCTTTATAGCGAGGTCGGCTATAACGAGATATCGGCTATAACGAGCTAAATTTTGTGCCTCTAAAACAAAGAAAAAGATTGCTAATCATTCCCATTATAACAAGCAAGCAAATTTCACTGGGCCTCAAATGGACAAAAATCATTAAGCTGGAGAATCTGTACACACACACGAGTATATAGTAAAGATATATTGGGGCATCGCGATGCGATGCGGGTGCGTCTTTTTATTTGTATCACACACACAGAGTGCAGGGCCAGTCTTTTTATTCATATCACAGCCCAGGGCGTGTCTTTTTATTCATATCACAGCGCAGGCCCCATTTTTTCATTCGTATTACAGCACAGGGAGCATCTTTTTATTCATATCACAGTGCAGGGAGATCGGCCTCCGAAGTATGAATGAGACTTTCGTTTTCATACCATGAGTACGCGCTATGCTGACCGTACAGGCGCAGTCCCGATCTCGATACACATGTATATTCAATGCGGAAATGTAATAGACTTAACCCTTAGTCAATAACTTCACGTCTGAAAATAATGCTTTTAACGCATTTTCCGACATGATCCGATAATTCATTAGCTAATTCAGATTGAGAATTAATATATTATTAATGCCTTCATAGCTTTCATATGAGTATATAAGCGGCGGCGGCAGCAGAACTAGGCACATTATTAGTATACATGTAGAATCTAGTCCCATATGTGCATTTTTATGTATGTTCTGAGATAACGAGAAAACGGCTAAAACAAGGAAAGTCCTTCGGTCCCGACGGCCTTGTTATATCAAGTTTCCCCTGTACATGTACTCTTCGTTCACAATAACGGTTCTTAACATGCTGCTGTAACAAAATGTTCATGAAAAATAGAAGACAAACAGACAGACAACTTGAAAACATACTGCCTCTGGTATCGATTGTATGGCATATGCTCTGGCGACATTTGCTCCCAGTCGATGCTTTACACTACCCAAAGTCCTTACGACATCCCTGATCCAATACTATGCTGACCTCTAACCTATAACCTTTAACCTAACAAAACCAAATCAAAACCCAAGACCTAGCACAATATACAGTATTATACAAAATAAAGTCCTGAGCAAATACTGGCCAATTAAATGTCGGATCACCCTTGCATCACATTGACGGAGACATGACAACCTGAAAGTCCTCTTGCACATTCTAATCACGGTCTATGAAGACTGTTATATGTCACTTTACGTGTGGTCAATTCCAACTGCTTCTGACACTGAACTGAAACCATCTCTCCTGTGAATAAGACATTTAAATAAGAAGAAAAACCTGAGACATTAACTTTGTTTTCTTATGCACTGATAAATCACTTACACATGCATGTCTCATTATCAACATACCTATTAAACACTTTTTTCTCTTCAAAACATACATCTTTGATAAATCTTTGTGTCATATTTCCCACTAATATTTCACTTTTTACAATACTGTAAAACCAGAAACTTGTTTTAATGTAAGTTTTGTTCACTAGCATTTTTGCTGGTGATTAATTGGTGATTCCTGAAAAAAAAGTCTGCAAATGTGACCAGGCAACACAAAACCACCAAAAAGTCGCCAGATATGAATTTCTAGCTATGGTCTGGTTCTGAAAGAGGAGATTCTCAGCTTTAAAATGATATATAACTCATTAGCATTGGATGTTCCTAATCCACTGTACAAAGAGTAGAATGCCCAGTCCCACAGAATGTTACTTATGAGAAATAAGGGTTCAAAGTTTGCAGTCTATTGAAGCACTCTGACTTGCGAGGTATTGAGCAAAGGTTGCAAAAGGAATATAACTCAATAGAAATTTCTATGAAGGGATTATCAAACTGTCCTAAAACTTAGCATACTAATTAAGCAAATCCTGTTCATCAAAGTGGACAAGTATCAAAACAAGAACTTACTCTGTTTTAAAGTTATGGGGGATCAAAATGAGATAAGTATTCAGGGTCGTAAAAAAGAAAACTAATACAACAAAATCCAGAGAAGACAAACATAAGTCCACTAAAAACTGTCAAAAATACCACTTTTAGATTGTTTGGAGCCTCCAAATTTTTAAATTACTTAGAAAAAAAGTATACTCTTTCAGGAAATACCCAAAACTAAAATTTGACCATGCCAACCAAAAACGCTTTTATTGAGCTTTAATTGAAAATCATGCGGTGCGACTTTTTGGTGGTTTTGGGGTGCCTGGTCATAAATTATGAACCCAAACTGCCAAACCCCACCACAGCTTGTGACAATACAATTCTGATATTAGCATGATTGGATGAACCAAGGAAGATCGTATAAAATGTATCCCTCCTCTTCAAAAAAGTAACTTTCTTTGATTCCTGTACACCTACATTTCTAATAAGTAGTTAATAAGCTACACTATCAAACTGGATCTAGTTTTACAGCTTTCATCAAATTCACAGCAATTCATTGGATTGTATGAGAAACTTACCTCAGTAACTCCGCTAACTCTCTCTTAATCTTTGATGGAAGAGGTGGTCCTTCGTATGCAAATGCAGTGTAGAGTTGAACCAATGAGGCTCCAGCTTTTATCTTTTCATAGGCATCTTGACCTGTGCTGACCCCGCCACCACCAACAATAGTCATTTTACCTGAAGAATGAAATGAATGGAGAATATATTTTCTGCATTTCAGGATGTATTGAGTTCTGGCAGTGGAAAGGGAATGGTAATTAACTTGTACAACATAGTCTTCAACAAAGTATCAAAAGATATACATGCATGTACCACATATTTCCATTCCCAAGTTGATGAAAGTTGTCATTATAACAGTAGACTACGAGGTCCGGGGTTCGAATCCCACCACAGCACTAGCGTCCTTTGGCAAGACGTTGATCTACATTTGCTACTCTCCATCCAGGTGCTAAATGGGTACCCGGTAGGATGCGAAAGTTAATGTCATTTGCTTAGCAATGTGAGCCCCATGGCCCATTGCTGGAATACACCCCAGGGAGAGGAGAACGTGCATACATTGTGTGCGGGCAAGCCAGAATCCGATGACCGGGGTAATAATATATCTGTAAAGCGCTTAGAGACATCATAGATGTATTAGGCGCCATATAAAAGCGAAATATTATTATTATTATTTAGTTGTTACAATAACCAAACCATTTGGTATTAAGACTAGTGCTGTAATATCTCGGTTATTTCATTTTCCATTTAATGAGGGCTAAAAACCAAAAGGTTTTCAGTTAAACACACTCTCATATATGTGAGGTTTTAACAGTTGGGTGATTCAATATGATTTTGAACACACGGTACACAAGCATAACAAAAAAGAGACTTGCTACAAAAGCCATTATTTTCTTCTTTTTAATCATTATAGTGATAAAAAACATATATTCCCCTACCAAAACTTGAGCTTAAAATGTCTTATTTATTGATATTTTGTAGTTTTCCAAGTTAGTTTAAGCTTAAAAATGTTGACAGGTCTAATAATTCCATTGTATGGTGGCAGCCATATTGTCTATCAGATCCCTGCATGTAAGATCTGAGGAGAGGGCACCAGAGAACTTCACACAGAGCTGGTTTTACACATATTTACATAAAGCTATTCATGAGCACTAAGATGGCAGCCCCATTGCTGAACGATTATCGGCATTTGAAGTTAGAACTGGCTTTTAAACCACAAAATAACAAGAAATAAGACATTCTAAAATCATATCATGGTAGGTAAATTGATACTTTTTAGCACTGTTACGAATAAAGAGGAAAATTAGTTTTATGTTTTGCTTTTGGACATTCCCATGTATTAAAAATCATGTAGCATCTTTTCACAGCTAACTGAAAACGGTGAAATCCATTTGGTTCTTGGACCTCACGGTCGTTTTCCGGACGTTTAACCATTTCGATACAGCACTAATTAGGACCCATCAGCAATTGCAAATAACTTAAAGTGATTGATTAACTTTGTGAAAAATTGTAAAATCAGCTCAAATGCCAGTGAATTGTGTGCAGTCCTCTAACTACATATATAATTAAGGATATGTGAAAGTATGAGAGAAAATGGAACCCGTTTACTATCCTAAAAAAGAGAAAATCGCGATCAATCGCTAGCGCAAGTCGCTCGGCTTCTTCGCTGCGCTGCAGTCACAAAAACCAAGCACCAGCGCTTGGCGATTTCAGAGCGGGTTTCCAGCCCGTACGGTATTCTGTGATAGAGCGAGGTATGCCAACCGTAAGAGTTCTTTAGGGTTCGGTGGTACTCTATCCCGACATCAATGTTCAATCGTAAATATCTTGATATATAAACGACCGATCAGCTTATAAAACTCAGGCGATTCCTGATTGAGCTAAAGGTTTGCAATTATGATTACAGCATTAGCTGGAACAGTGATTTTTTTTTTCAATCCTGGGCAAAGTTAATCAATGCCTTTAAGTACAAAATATGTATCTAAAGTGTGTGCAGGAACATAATAATGACTAGGGTGACAATATTCATAAATACTCAGGAGACAGATGTATCAAGTGCTAAATATATCTGTATTATTATCAATATAAGTACTGACTCCAATTTCTATTTCCTGTATGCCAAACTACCATTGTCATCAGTCCTACATGGGGCACATTCTTAAGCAAAGGTTCATGAGGATGACAACACCAACAGTTCTGGTTATGTGAACCTTTTGAAAACTTGTCAGAAAGTTTCATGAGACCAAAGGTTGACATGACTTTAAGTTTCGGTCTCACAGACCTTAGACCTTCCATCTCCGGGCCTGCACTAGTTTCTCACCTTTTGTTAATCTGTATATATCTCTGACTGTTGCTGTGGACATGTTCTTCAGGGGGACACCACTCAATCCACCAGTCTCTCCCTTATGTTTCCCCTCAAGGCTCTCAGGACGAGTTATGGTTGTGTTGGTTACAATGATGCCTTCTACCGCATCCTGATAAAAAAAAAAAAACACATTCTTTAAAGTTACAGTTTATTGAATCTTCTAAGGTGGGTTAAATTGCAGGGCCTACATGAATAATAATAATATATTTATTTCTTATAGCACCTTTTCTTACTTTACAAAGTGCTTTACGTACAGATACAAAAACAATAACAATGCCAAAGACATGACAAACAATTTACAATATGTGACCCGGCACCACAAAACCACCAAAAAGTCGCACCCGTGATTTTGTGTAAACAGCTGAAATGGAAATTTGGGTGGGAAAATTTTATTTTGGGATTTTTGGTTTTTCTGAAAGATCGTTCTTTTCTGTACCTTATATCAAAATCTGGAAGCTTAAAACACAGTAGAAGATGAATTTTTAACAGTTTTTCTAGATCAGTTTTTTCGCACAGCTTCGGTTTCTTCCTAATTCTTCACCTTCCTGTATCATCTTTTTGTAATCAGTACCGCTCACCCTCGTAAAATCACTGCAATCTCACAGGCCTTAAATTACCTTTTCCCCAATAATTTTTATACTGATAGAAAGAATAAACTCTCAGCAATCTCATCATACTGATATTACAGTTTACCAATTGTCCCAAAAGCAAATTACAGAGCAGTTTTAAGTTCCATTTCGATGACGAAACAGTGTCTGAAAAAGGACGAACGATCAAGTTTATTAATGTGAGCAAGGAAAGAGTATGTTCTACGTCAAACATATTGCATAGGTTAATCAATGTGAACAAGAAAAAGCGTAGGTCCTATTCAAGTTAATTAGTAACAGGGAACAAAGAAAGACATCCCAAAGGAGTGAATAGGCATTGTCTGGTGCAGGTGTCAGGCCACCGAGGTGCGCTTAATCTCCCATTAGAACACTCTCATTTGCATTATAATAACTTTCGAACAACTAAAGTTCACAATTTGAAGTCTTGGCAATAGGCCGGTTTACTAACATATTCAAATTTTATGCATGCTTTTTAAACAAAGGTTGTTCTTGACAACCTGAAAGCTTGCCCGATGCTTGCCCGACATAGCAACAAGTAATGTATGCAAACTGGATTCCTAGTATTGTAGTCCATTTATTAATAACAGGTTGGTGGAATACCTGGTCACTAGGTCCTCCGGAAAGAAACATCCATAAATTTGAATAACTTAGTAAACCGGTCTATAGAATGAATAAACTACATTGTATGTTTAACATTCCTACCAAATATCAACCTAATCCGATAATTCATTCATAGTGGGTGCTATGGCCTTTTGATTCACTCTCCATTGATTTTCTCTCTTGTTTTCTTACTCTGCACGCTTGAATAGGCCTCAACTTTAGAGCTCATTTCCTCGAGCTCCCTATTTAATACCAGCAAACCTCTCTTACAAGCTCCTTTCATTCGCTGAATTACAAGGGTTAGAAAGTTTCAATTATAATGAGTCATATATCATTTTAAAGCTGAGACTTTGTTCTATCCAAATATGATAAAATCAGAAAAATTATTTTTTGCGACTTTTTGGTGGTTTTGTGGTGCCGGGTCACATATAGTAACACAGTGAAGTAATGAAATAATAACAGTAGCTTAAATTAAAGTCATTAAGTTATACAGATTACAAAGGTAAGAAAGACAAAAGATAAATGAGGATAAGTGGGCACTAGCATGTATCTATGCTGAAATATTGAAGGAAAGTTTTATAGGAAACATTGGAAAGTTTCAAGCAAACTGACTATCAATCTACAGGCAATACAGATTTTACCAAGATCATGGATCTGGTGAAAGTATGTTTTTCATGCAGCATCTGGCTAGTCAAAATCCTAAAAAATTACCTACTTTCTCAAAATTGAGAAAGTTTGTATGCACCATTTGTATATAGTGGATACAAACTGCCATTTTTATACATGCACTGCCATATTAAAGTTTGTAGGCATCATTTCTAATGGAGCATACAAACTGCCATTTTTAAATGCTCTATGCTCTGTGATTCATTGTTGATTACATTCCTCCTTGTTTACAAATCCACTCCTCAGTTATTTCTTGTAGATTTCTTCCCTCCTGTAATTTACAACCTTGCCATTGTCACACACCTGTAATAGTGTTAATTTCATACCAGCATGTGTAACTTTCATACCTCCATGTGTGAATTTCACCCTAAGCATGTCCTGTGTAATATACAACCTGTCCATCAAAGTTACCTCAGTAGAAACGTGACCTATATCTATCTTGAGCCACCTTCAGTTCAATAATGCTGCTGCAATTGATCAGTATTCAAACTTTATACAGTGGAAACTCACTATAACAAGGACCTTGGGACCACGAAAATTACCTTGTTATATCAGGAATCTCTTTATATCAAGATAAAAAAAAAAAGAACATTAAGACCTGAGACCAGGAAAATTACCTTGTTATATCAGGGATCTCATTATATCGGAGCTCTTTATAGCGAGTTTCCACTGTATTACATTTAAATTCATCTTCTTCTAAAAGGAGTGCCTAGAAATATTTATTCTGGGAGACTTTTTCCTAAGTCTAACTGTAAATCTTGTATGGGGGGATGCACTGTACATTGAATTCCATATCGGAATAGATATTGATTAGGATCATTTTTTTCTTACCTTCTTGCTCATGACCACTGCTGTTATGTCTTCTTTTTCAGCATCAGTTAAGTCAGGTGCTATCTTGACAAGAACTGGAGGTTTGGGTGTACAAGGTAAGAGATCTCTTGTGGCTATTACCTATTGAAAGAAAAGGTGTAAATTTATGAGAAAAACATTATTCATTTGAATTGATGTGCCCATTAGAAGAGAATAAAAGGAAGGGGAGTGTAATAATCTTTTGATAATTTTGGATCCAAACACTAAAGGGCAATCCAACCTTTGTATTAATTTTAATTGTTCGAAAGCAGAAAATCTGAGAAGCAGATTGGTGAAAGTTTTAACAAAATCAGACAACAAGAAAGTTGTGATTCTTTTAAAAGTTGTAATCACTATACATACGGAAATTCAAATTGGCCGAATCGGTACAGTCACTGTGATGTAGCGGCGATCAACTTTCCCATTCTCTCCAACACACAAAATTACTAAGATGTCAAGTTTTTTCAAAATGTATAACTCTGTAGGATCTTTTTCTTTTTGGAGGACCTAGAACAATGTGCTATCTGCACTATATTTGGAGTACTGCCCTGAGGGAAAAGGCGCTCAGGAGAAAACCGGAATTTAATGATATTTTGGTGTACGATAAATGGGAGAGTTGACCGTCACAATCAATTCAACAAATTACCAATTTGATGTTCACATAGATATGGTGATCTCACTTTTCAAACACTTATAACTTTCTTATTCTTTGTCCGATTTCTTTCAAACTTTCACCATCCTGTTTCTCTTACTTTTCTGCTTTCACACAAATCAGCTTTATAAAAAAGTTGCATTTCCCTTTAAGAAATGAAGATCATGTCCCTATGATACTACTAATACTGGTAACTGATTTTTGTAATGTCAGTTGTTAATAACTTCATCATTCCTTACATCACTCAGGATCTAGGGAGCACAGCCAGCACGTGCCCCCCCCCCCCCTTCAAATATTTTACCCAAAAGGTACCTGAGCAAAATCTGAAATCTTGATCATTGTCTACAGATTTTCAGAAATCTGCCCCCCCCCCCTCCACCACTTCCCTATACAAAAACCTGGATCTGCCCCTGCCTCTTATTTTCACTCTTGGGATTTAGTAAACTTATTCTTAATCACTCTCCAGTCTCATTGCATAAAATAAAACTCAAGCCCTAAACATAAGTGTTCTGAACAAATCTGAATTAGGGGAGTCTCAAATGTGGAGAGGGAGATTGTTCCAAAATGCTATTGGAGTGCTGGTGAACAGACAAACCTCGTTCATGTAGAAAAGTAGGCAGGGCTCTTGCTTCGCTCTCTATAGGCCTACAGGTAATACCAGTTGGGCAATCTTGACAATTGCTTGGGTTGCTACATATGTCATTTGCAATGGATTGCACAAAATTCATATTTAAACCATAATGTATGAAGTTTGCAAGATTTTACAGTTGCCGTGTGAGCCACAAAGGTGGAAGCTTATAGGTTGTCGGGCGAGATTCTAGGGGGGTCAATAGCATTGTTGCAAGCGCCAATTACCAGCCTTGGTTAGGGCAAGATAAAAGACACGATACCTGATCAATAAGCTCTGCTAACTGTTGCCTTCCCTGCATAGCCCTAAGGCCTGGTGTGTTTGGACTGGACACGTTGATGACCAGATAGTCTCCAAAACAGCCTAACTTCCTAACACCATCTACATAGTCCTGGACCGGGCTAGGAGATGTCTTGTTCTTGCCAAGGTTCACACCAATAACTCCTTTTTGATCTAGCATACAAAACACACATAAAAATTGTTATTTCATAGGATTCATTCAGTGCAAAAGTGATATGATGGTGGTACAGTGATCCGACATTTTCTCAGGCGACAATTGCTCAAGGCTTTAATTTGATAAACATAAAATAGGGTTAAGTTAGGCCTGCAATTGGGTTTTAGGTTAGGTTAGGTCCAGGATTAGGGTTAGGGTTAGGGTTAGGGTTAGGGTCAGGTATTTAGGCTTTGGTTCAGGTTGAGGAACTTAGAACTTTGGTAAATGTAGGTAATTGACCATGAAGCAATTATCACCCGGGCATGTGTCATTCAACCGGTGCTACATGCCTGCTATTGAATAGAACATTACTACAGATGGAAATTCACATTCAAATTCAGAATTCATTGTCCACTTTGTGGGACAAAATAAACAAGCGATATCTCCACGGATACTATATTATTCACTTTCTTGAAAAAAAAAGTTGGAAGTACTTTAGTTATTTTGTTTATATAGTTTGACCAGTACAGAAAAATATTGATCATTACCTTGGGATAGATGTGCTGTTTGCTTTTGTCGTTCCTTCAATCTTTGAAGAACCACATCATGTCCGACACTGTTAAAGCCGTACCTGTGAGTAGGAAGAATTACAATCCTTTCCTTTCAGAGTTATTCTTCAAATTGATATCTTCTCATCATTCTTTTTATCCTATCTCTCTACCTTCTTTTCCTACTGATTCCAGCTTCCTGAAACTATTTCTTGCTCTTCCCAACTTTCCCTTTCCCTCTTTCTGTTCTTTTCTCTTTCTCTTGAATTATCATGGGGAAACACAAGCAATATTTCTTTTCAAAATATATAATGAAATAAAAAGCAGATTAACCCTTTCAGGACAGGAATTATTTAAGGGTTAAATTGATCACATTTTGTTCTTCAAATTGGCAACAATAATATTTTCTTTTAGTGCTACATAGTTCGAATAACTTGTAATGTCTTTGAAAAAATATACATGGTTAGGAATTTGCAGTAAAGTTTTAAAAATTACCAATTTTGATGAAAAAAACAATGATTTTGAACCTCATAGTGTTTTGCCAATTTAAGGATCTCAAAGTTAATTCTCCTTTTTAAAATTCCTGGCATCAAACACAATATGGTCATGCAATAAAAATGGACATAGTGTGTGTAGAAAATTTTGCTCTTTCACCTCATGCATCTGGTATATTTTTTAGAGCTCTGAATAAAAAGTTATTAAGCCAAACCACAAAATGTGGTCAATTGTCTTGAAAGGGTTAATGAATTATGTAAGTAAATTATTTCTGAAATAGGAATCACATAAAGATCACATTTATATAGGATTTCTCATAATTGTCCATAATACAATGTACATGTATAGCATTTCACTCAGACTGTCTTATCTTATCTTATCTAAGAATATAAAACACAGTGACCTATATCATTCCAATAATACCAATAAGCAGTCATATTATCAAGAAATCTACCATCTATCCAGAAAAATTTTGAGGGCACATAAAAAAAAAAAGTAAAATAGAGAGTTTATACTGTACAGACCTATTCCTGGCATTCACATACTAAAATGTAAATTTTGTTTATTTATTTTATTTATTTATTCATGCATGTTCATAATGTCATAATACAGATACAACAGACACAAAATAGAGTACACAGAGCCAGAGCATACATGAGGAACACACGAAGGTGCTGCAAGCCTGCGCAACATAAGCTTATAAAGCTTGATTAGTTGTAACACCTATATAGGCATAGGCCTACATTAATCATATCTCATGGATTAGTTCTTTGAGTTTTAAAAAAAGAGAGAGAAAGAGAGAGAAGTTTATTTACACTATCAAAGGGAAAGCAGAAGCAGAAAAGAGGAATCAGAAAGGTGAAGGGGTGCCCTTATGTTGACCAATAATATATCAAGTCTTCGATAAGAATAGTAAATAAAGTACAATACATAAAATATCGATTACAATGTAAACACAAATAAAAGCATCCTTTGAGTTATGTACCTTAGAATTCATGCATCTTTGAAAGGAGAAGTCGCTTTACGGCCATTTTAAATAAATGTGGGGTTTGCAAATTACGGTTATTTTGTGGAAGAGAATTCCAAACATCTGGGGCCTATAACATAGAGAGATAAATCAATCTTACGATTGATATCAATCGTAAGTCTATGGCAAACCACGCACTGAAGAGTTACAATTGATCGTAAGATATCTTGTATCTCTTTATGTTACAGGCCCCTGGACAGCTATGTCTGAATGATTTATGTGCGGGGATTGACTAAATGATGTTTGATGCCGGGATTGTGGGATAGGAGTGAATAGTGCTGTTAGGCTGAAACATAGAAGAAAATGCGTCCGGCAAAAGTTTGGCATTAAAACAATACATGAATAAGGCGGTTTGCAGGTAATTTAATATCTTCAACCTTCAAGCACTTCCATTTAACAAAAAAAGGATTTGTGTGGTCACGAGGACCAGACCCAGTACATATGCGAACGGCTTTCTTTTGCAGGAGAAGGATATTGTTAGTTGATACCTTGGATGTAGCCCAAAGTACATTGCAATATGAAATGTATGACAGTCTAAGAGTATTGTATAAAATCATTAAAATTCTATCTCGAGAAATTGGGGTAATAATGTGAGCCACATGGTCACTTCAGTCAAGCTTCTGATTGATAGACACAATAGGCCGGAGTCATATCGGTTATTTTGTAAATCGGGGATCGACGGCTTTGTGCACCGGTGCACCGTTAAATTGATGGACCAAGAATATTTTAAGTAAGGTTTAGCATGTTTAGCATACATGTCCATTTGACTAGCTATATTTAAGTGCGGTACGTTGGTAATGTTGTCATTGGTACATGTTATAATGGCAATCAGTCAAATTTGACTATAATCACTAACAAACTTTCATTATATTAGGAGTTTTGTTTGACTTCTCTCTTAATTTTTTCCATTATTTTTTTTGGTAATTATTATTATTATATTTAAAAAGATATACAGTATCATGACAGGTTACCAAATCCTGCCCGTTCTAACTTGGCACCGTCCTGACAAACCTGCAATGGTTTCTCGGAAACAAGTTTCCTATGTCTCTCGGGTGCAGACAGGGGGCTCCCTTTGGGATACCTCAATATCTTGAAATTCGAAAGAAAGATAAAAACCAGTCTTGGTTTGAAATCAAAGAAAAATATCTTTCCCCAGGAAATTGGTTTCGCGTGACTTTGCTAATATCAAAACAGTATAATAAATAACAACAGTTGCATATACTTTATTTATCTCCCTTCTTGTTATTTTTCAAATGCATCAACCGACAAAAAGGAGCAAACAAAATATGGGCTTTTCATCATGATGTGCAGTTAGTGATAACAAAAACAAAACAAAAGAAACAAACAAATAAAATTCATACAAAATAAGAATTATAGGCATGTGATATATGCCTATTGTAGATTATTCATAATCGGGTACATGTATATACATCAAATCCATATGCAATAATGTATACTCTCTTTCCTTTTCTTTCAAAACAGTGATGTCCCTATTAATAGGCCATACATAAAAATACTAGATGTATTTTATGTTTAAAAAACAAACAAAAACAGCACAACTAAAATAGTATTTGCAGATGCGTTTTGCATCTCCAGTATAGCCTGATGTGGGAGAGAATAATAATACAATAATATCTAACTTTTCTGGTAATTTTAAGGTGAAACCAAACAAACAAACAAAATACTTGCAGTTGTATTCTGCTTTACCCATCATTTTGGGTCAAAACGTTTCGTTTCAAGAACGAAACAAACAGTAGCATTTTGTGTTTTAGAATCTGATAATTTAAAAGTCTTAGAATTTCTTCAGGATTCTGACAATTTGTTTCAGAGAGGAGCATAGCTCTTTCTATGATATATCTTGGGCATTTCGCTATATAATGTTCAACAGTTTCTATCTCAGGGCATGAATTACAATGTCCCGTTGGGTGAATTTTCATTCTACCTAGATCTACATTAAGTCCTATACATCCTAGTCGTAATCGACGAATAATCTTTTCTTTTGTCCTCTCTAATTTACAAATATAGGTCGGTGAAACCGAGCTTTGAATTGTTTTGTAGTGCGTAACTGGAGAGTTTTGCCATCTTGCTTGCCATTGTTCTATAAACATTGTCACTAAAATTCTGTTTACTTCTGAAAGTGTGAGGAAATTTGTTATTTCAATATGTTTACCGAGAGCTGCCTTAGCAAAAAAGTCTGCATATTCATTTCTCCTAATATCAAAATGGGAGGGAACCCAAGTCTTGCATTTAGTTTTAACATAAACTTGGCCATGTAAAAGTTAGTTAGACACTTCAAAAAAATTGGCTTAAATTTCACTTTAATTGTAGCTCAAAGCTGAAAACTCATGCCACAATTCAATCTCCAGTAAAAGACATTTGTATTCTTTTATTTCATTTAATTTTCTGTTGGATTCCTGTTTAAAGAAGTTGGTTTTGGTGTAAAAATATTGAATATCTTTGAATATCCTTCCTTCTCAAACACGTATTGTCACATGACTCACTCACGTGATTCGTGATCTATGAGTCATGTGACTATACATGTTTAAGAAGGAAGAATAATCAGAGAAATTCAATAATCTGACACCAAAACTGAATTATTGCAACAGGAATCCAATAAAAATTCATATTAAATGAAAGAATATAAATATCTTTTACTGGAGAATGAATTGAGGCATGAGATTTCAGCTTTGAGTTAGAATAAAAGTGAAATTCAAGCCAAGTTTTTAAATGTCTAACCAACTTTTACGTAGTAGAATTTATGTACATATTAAATTTGCATCCCAACATCAACTCGCAAAATTCAATACTTCAATACTTCAATCCTTCGCTACTTCTACTCTTTCATCATTTACATAAATGTCATTGATGCACCGGTTTCACCAAAACAGCACCGGGGATCGATAGCCTCGATCAAGGACCAGTTTACAAACCGATATGACTCAGCCTTAATACACACCAAGGAACTTTGTACGTGTCTTTCTCTCTATCTCTATACCATCTGGCATCCACCTTAATATTTGTTTGTTTGTTGCTAGTAGATTTCTTCCCCTGAAAATGAATAAAATTGCTTTTCCCTATAGAGAGAGCAGGTTACTCCTTAACCATAATGTCAACTTTGGAAGTTCTGAGTTCAGTTTGTGTTTAAGAGTTGGGATATCATAATGTGACAAAAAGACACTCGTATCATCCGCAAATAAGGTATAATGCAAATCTGCTGAAACATCACAAATATCATTAATGTAAATGAGAAAGCAATAGCAGGGCTGGAACAGATCCTTGTGGGACACCACATTTAAAAACAGAAACATCTGAATTTGTACAATTGCAATGGGTATATTGCCTTCTCATAGATAAATAACTTAAAAACCATTGTAGCATAACACCCTTTATTCCATGGTGCTCCAATTTAGAAAGAAGAACTGAGTGACCAAGTGTATCAATGGCTTTACCGAGATCCATAAATACGCCAACAAAATGCTCACGAGCTGCTAGGGCAGTTGACACACAGGGTCGTAAAATTTCAACAGTGCAAGGTCGGTAGAATGGCATCGCCTAAATCAATATTGTTCAAAATTTAGGTACTTGTGATTATCCAAAAATTCATAGAGCCTATTAGAAGGAAACAATGAGAGATTACAGATGTGTACCATTGGGGTTATAATTAAGCCAATAATCTGCTTTAACAGGGATGTGCTTAATTCATCATGACCACAGGAGTAACTATTCTTAAGCAAACTTACTATATATCGAAGATTTCTAGTTGTTTGGCATGAAGAAGATAGAAAATTGGGATGAATTGTGTAGATAATTCCTAAAATTGTACTGTCCTTATCAACTTTGCTTAATTTGGACCAACATTAGTAATAATAGTTGTTAAATGCATTTGCAATATCTCCTACCGAAGTAAACTCTTTTTCATCATGAGTGAAATTTTCTGTGGTAGTATTGCCATGCTTACCTACATAATATATCTTTGACAGTTTTCCAAGTAGAGGACATATTGCCCCTTGCATGTTCAAATTGTGTGCAGTAATATGACTTACAGGAGTAACGTATAATTGACATCAGTCTGTTCCGATATTTCTTGTATTTGTCAATATTTTCAGGCATTGAATTCTTAATACTACATTTATAAAGAATATTTCTCATTTTTACTGATTGGAGAATACCCTTGGTTATCCATGGATGTAATCCTCTTTTCTTGTTTTTAGATTTCTCATATGGAAAATGTTTATTGAAAAAGTATTGAAATCTGGTCCAAAATATGTCATAAGCTCTATTAACATTATCACTGGCAAGAACATCATCCCAATCTTCTGAAAGTAAATCTGTGTCCAGATGAAAGACCCCATCATCAGTAATTCTTCGCTTTCCTTACATCTCTTTTCTTAAGCCCCTTTCACAATTGGTCTGCGACCGTTTGCGACCATTTGGTCGCACGACAGGCTGCAACAGGCTTCAATCGCCATCGATCTCATCAGGTCGCAGAAAGGCATTCACAAATGCAACAGCGGTCGTAAAACAAAAGCGACTAGAAGAGACCGTTACACGAGTAAGTCGCATTTGCTCGCATATGCTCGTGCGAGTGGTCTTGCGTTCACATGCGAGTGTTGCACAAGTGATTGCGAGTGGCTTGACGCCAATCACAATAGTCGCACGATCGATTGCATGGTCGTGCGAGTGGATGTGAGACCATGCGATCGCTAGTGCGATTGAATGAGACCGGTGCAAGTGGTCGTGAGAGTATTCGTGCGAGTGGCGTGGGGTATAAAAACCCCCTCGACAATTGACCGGTAGTCAGTTTCAAGTTGGCCTTCTTAATAGTCAAGATGCCAAAGAAGAAAGTTACAAAGAAGAGAAAGTTGTTAGAGGAGGGCCCTGTTGCAGAGGATCATCTCCATAGTCCCCCTATATATACCCCCGAGGAATAGTCGCATACAGTCTCATACAGTCGTGCAACGGTAGTACAACGTTGTAAGATGTGCTGCGATCGGTCGTGCAACAGTCTCATGGTCTTAGCACAATCGCACCCATTCGCAAGACTGGTCGCTATAGGTCGCTAGCGCACGTGCGAGTGTTGCACGACCTCCAACCCACCCACTGCGACTATTGAGTCGTGCGAACTCTCGCATCTAATCGTGCAACGTTGTGCAACACTCATACGAGAATCGCACGACTGGTCGTACGACCTAATGCGAGTGAATCGATCGCATCTGGTCGTGTCTGGATTTTGAGCATGTTCAAAGTTCAGATGCGACCAGTCACGACCACCTCAGGTTCGTGCGACCGCCTGCAACGACTGCGAGTGGTCGCAAGACACCAAGCGATCGGTCGTGCAACATCCCGAAAAATCTGTTGCAGGCGGTCGCAAACTGGTCGCAGACCAATTGTGAAAGGGGCTTTAGGAAAACCATGAAATATGCAAAACACAGGAAGATGGTCAGATATTTCAGAATAAAATAAGCCAGACTGGAAACAGCCTTGAGATGTCTTTATAAAAATGTTATCTAGCAATGAAGACGAGTGATCACTAATCCTGGTTGGCTTATCAATCTTAATACTGAATGCATTTCAATCTAAAATATTTTGGAAACGAAGAGAGTGAGGACTTTTGTTTAGCAGATCAATATTAAAATCACCCATCACGCAGACAGATTTACCATAGGAATTGGCGGTTAACATAAAATTTTCCAGATCATCAAGAAAATTAGCCACATCTGCTAGGGGTCTATATACAAGACAAACTACAAAGTTCTTACCCTCAGGAAGATCAACCTCAACAGATAAACATTCAGCAGTACCTCTCAGGAATGAGAGGTCATCCCTAGGTTTAAATGAATGAAATGATAAATCCAATATATACAACATTACTCCACCACCCCTGCCATTTGACTGGTCTTTGGGAACTTCTTTGTAACTATCAAATGCAAAAAGAGGTGGTGAATTTGAATTTAGCCAAGTATCAGATATACCAATAACTGAGCAGTTAAATTGCAATGAAGATAAAAGAATATCAACATTTTCATAATTCTTAGAAAGACTTTGAAAATTGCAGTGCAAAACACTCAAATATTGAGTTTGATTTTCAATCAATATAATTTCTCTTCAATCAAAATATTCGAATATGATTCCTAAAATACCTATTGATGATGGCCTTGTCTTCTGTCAGTCTGAACACTCTGGGTTTGGGGTTTCCCTCCTGGGGTTCAGGGGTGACACTGCCAATCTCTACGAAACCAAAACCAGTCTTGAGTAGACCATTCATGGCCTCTGCATGCTTGTCAAAACCTGCTGCCATTCCAAGAGGGTTGGTGAACTCTAGACCCATGGCTTTGCAGTTCTGGTACGGAAGGAAAAGCAAAACAGCTTACAAGGAGTGCACAGAAATACATGTGTAATTCTGTTACTAACAGATAGATTTGTAAACTTTTTTTTTTCAGAGGATACAATGCACTGAATACTATTATCACCTCTCCTTCAGACAAGCTTCTACTGTAAAATCAGAAACTTTCGCGACTTGTTAATGACAGCCAATATTGCAACAAGAAACTTTGGCGAATTTTTGACCACTTGCGAAATTCGCGAAAGTTTTATGCACGCGAAAAATTTCTAATTTTACAGTATGTTAATGCACTAAAGCAATCAAGGAATTTTTCCTTACCAGGCAACCACTTACTTCACTAGGGTTGAGAGTGGCAAATGAGTATTAATGCTTTCCAAAGAAAGTTAGTGCTGTGGATGACAAATGAAAATAACTTGTTCATTATGAGGTGTTTGTGGTTGTCAAATGTACTTGTAGAATACCATTATTTATATATTTTAATTAATAAACTAATGAAAACAAATTTCAGCAAACAAAAGAATGAGGCTAGATCTCCACTTCATACAAAACTATGTATCTTCCTTGAAAAGGTGCTCACTGGACTCAAGGGACCATCACTATATGGGGCTGTGTCGATTTTGGCCTGTCACTACCTCTAAGTTGAAGAGGTAAAAGCACCAATATAATCAGCAAAATTTTGAGAAAATACTTCCTTCTACATTTTAGAATGATAGAATATCTAATTTCATGTCAGATCCTTCAATAGGATCTTTATCATCTTGATCAAGTGAAATTTTCAGGCTGTTTTTGGTCGGTGATCTTGCTCCTCTCCCGCACACATATGAGCAAGATATCACACACTTGCCGATGGGAGGCAATTGCTCACGTATTGAAGGTACAGAGTGCGAGGTTATCTCCAATAACCTCGCATAAGTGTGAGTGTCACTGGACACAGGACAAAAAAAAGGAAATTTACAAGCACAGGAATGATAATGAATAAAATTGAGTCTCAATTTTTGTGGATTTTATTTATATGCAAGAAGACCCTCTATAAAGGTGGTTATTAATAAAGCAGGTAGCTGTACAAGGTCACAGTGATCAATGATTACCAGTAATGGAGGATCTTTGTATTTGCTTCTTGGTACCAGTCCCCAGGCTGCAGCTTTCACAGCTAAGACATGCGCCCTCTCAGGGTCAATCCAACGGAATGCTGGCATCACAAAGTCATGGTAGAACTTCTCATTGCCATTAGCGATTGAGATGCCACAAAACATCACAGTACCCCCTCCAAGGATGATAGCAGCACCTTGAACCTTTTTCTGAAATCAACAATTGAAAAAAAGATGAAAGGTAATCAAGATTTATTTGTGCACATGATCAACATTAAGTGTAACTTGTATATATGGGACTACACATGCAAGGTAAGATTTTTAAGAAAAAATCTGATCACACCTGCCGATTTTTATGTTTTTTCCCCCTTTATTCATTTGATTTTTACAATTTTAGTTCAGCCTCGAAGGTAACCCCTTTAACAAACTCCGAGAGTGGTTTGCATGGCTCACAGTATGTGGGAAATGGTAATATTTGGATCTAGATTTTTTGTTGATATCCCCCTCCACAATATGCATCCCATCTGCAGCTCTGTGTGCCAGTACCAGTACCAGATTGATAAGCCACGGAGCTCATGCAGCTAGTATAAACAGAAAAATATGTCTGTTTGGAGGAGTTTTATAACATTTTTTTACTTTTGAGGTTCTCCTCCAAGACAGTAGGAGAGAGATTCATTGAAGCCGGACATAGTCTCAGCGGAGCATATCCTCGAACGAAATAGACTGATTTTTTTTTGTCTACATCCACCTTTAATTACCACTAGGCCTATCACCACCAGTACCAGACCTAGCTGTACGAGCTCTGTGGCTTATCAATCTGGTACTGGCCACAGAGCTATACACTCCATGCCTATGCTGTGTGTGGAGGGGGATATCAACCAAAAAATCTAGATCTAAATATCACCATTTCCCACATACTGTGAGCCATGCAAACCACCCTCGGAGTTTGCTAAAGAGGTTACCTTCCAGATCAACTAAGATTGTAAAAATTGAATGAATAAAAAAGAAAATAAACACAAAAACCGGAAGGTGTGATCAGGTTTTATTTACCTTGTATATATGGGACTATACATGCAAGGTAAGATTTGTGTAGTCCCATATATACAAGTTACACATGAAAGGTAAAAAAAACCTGATCACACCTGCTGATTTTTTTTTTTTTTTTTTTATTCATTCAATTTTTACAATCTTAGTTCGTCCTGGAAGGTAACCCCTTTATCAAACACCGAGGGTGGTCTGCAAGGTTCACCATGCATGGGAATGGGTGATTATGCAATTGAGGCATAGTATTTCTGTGTTTACCCTCACCTCCATTAGCATGAATGGCATGGGCTGTACAACTCTGTGGCCAGTACCAGATTGATAAGCCACAGAGTTCGTACAACTATACCAGACCCACTTTTACATGTACAAGCTTATCTGAGGATAACCTTGTACTCCAGACTAGCTTTTATGGGTGAATAGGCTTCAATAGCTTTTGTGTGTATCAGCAGGCCTTTTTCCAGTCTAGACAATTCATACATGAGAGGAAAATAATTATTTAAAATTTCATTTTCAATTCTGAATCCCCAAATTTGTGGCACAGTAAGAGATGAAGAGTCCCTGAATCAGGTAATCTAGCAAATTTAAGAAAATTAAATCTTCCTTAGAGCAATTTTGTATGACTGCTGCAACAGTGAATGTTGGACACAGTCCCACTTAGGCAAGGGCCTATAAGTGTACCAGACCACTATCACCATCATTAATTATCATCAATAATATCACTAAAACCATTATCATCATCACATCACCATCAGCCGTCTGCTTCAATCCCCCTCCCCCCCCCCCCCCCCCACCATCATAATCAACAATACATCATCACCATCACCACCACCATCATGTCATGATCATCATCACCATAACAACATCATCATCAATCATCAGACATCTTCATCAAAACTTTCAAATTCAAGTTGAATGTTCTGTTACAACATGACTCATGAGAGTGAAGTGATTGAACTTCAAGCAAGTTCAGGTTTTGGACAAAAAGGGGTCTAAAAATTATGGCATTCTCGTGAAATAAGCCACCCCGCATTCACTTTGTACATGCAGTTTATTGCGTGTAAATGTCTAACTCTAAAACTAAAAGTTAGACTCTAACTTAGTTATGAGGGTTCACATCCTCCATTGACTTTACACGGCAGTGTGTGTGTACACACTCGATGACCGGTGGCTTATTTCACGAGATGGCCAAAATTATCAGTATACCAAAAATAATACACATTTTAACACAATATTCCTACATATATCAAAAATGCAAAATTATAGACCTTCAGTGACATGATTCCTCTTGGACGAATACCCATAGGCAGTGGATCGAATGCACGTGTGCAAAGCTTATGAAATTACGCGCGGGATAGCCTTTTTCAGCTATCAACGAATAATTTATATACTCTTAATCATTGTATAAATTTAAAAAATATAACTAATATAACATAATAATAATACTAAATAGCAAAATAAAAATATCTTATGCTTTTAAAATAACCTTTTATACAAATAAGAATGAGAAAATAATAAATTGATTCAATAAAAGAGAAGGTATGTATAAAACACAACTACGACAGCTCCTGCAGGTCACCTGATCAAATTGCATAATGGAGTTATCGGAGTTATCCGATATCATGTGACATGACGAAACAACCTGCGTTTTGTTTTCAACACAGTACAGTAGTAGTAGTCGTAGCGGTAGACCTGGCATTTCCGTATTTCGTTTTCCTTGTTCTGCTGCCTGAGATGAACAGATGAAACTTTTCTATCCTAAATACTGCTATTTAGACAGGCTAACGTTTTACTTGGAAGATTTATCAAAAATATTTACATCTCGTCAACTGCAGCTTGAGTTCATTCGGGTCCTTGATTGATTCGTGCCATGAATCGAGACGGTGACCGTCTTTTACTTTGTATTTTGTATTTGTCAAATTAAACAGTCAGTGCAGTGCCAGAGAGAGGAGGGGTCTACAACAAGTACAACACCATTGTAACTTTCCTCTTTTCACGAGCTGAGCAGCATAAAAATACGAGAGAAAATGGGTGTCGTCACACTTAGAGCATCATTTCATACATATTCATGTATTTTGCTTGTTTCTGTATTTCTGCAGCAAGGTTCAAATGCCATATACCTGGGTGAGAATAGTTCACTGAACTTTATGGTACTCGCTGACTGGGGTGGACAATCTGCTGCTCCATATTACACTGACTGTGAAGTACATGTAGCAAAGCAGATGGGGATCCTAGCATCAAGTTATGCATCCCAGTTTGTCCTTGCATTGGGAGACAACTTCTACTATTATGGAGTGAAGAGTGTTGACGATCCTCGTTTTAATGAAACTTTTGAAGATGTCTTCACTGCAGATTCGCTTCAGGTTCCATGGTACGTGGTGGCAGGGAACCATGACTGGCATGGTAATGTTCAGGCTCAGATAGACTATTCCAAAATGTCCAATAGATGGAACTTTCCCTCCTTGTACTATACGTTGCATTATCAGATTCCATCCAGCCAGGAGACTGTTACTTTCATCATGATAGATACTGTCACATTGTGCGGGAACACTGATGACGCTGATGTGCTGCAGCAGCCAACAAAGCCCAAAGACTTACTGATGGTAGCTAAGCAGTTTGCCTGGATTGAGGATCAGCTGAAGGCAACCATGAATGACTCGTATGTCATCGTTGCAGGACACTACCCTGTATGGTCCATCGCAGAGCACGGTCCAACATATTGCCTTGTCCAGTCTCTGCGTCCCTTGCTAATCAAGTACAATGTGAATGCTTACTTCAGCGGTCATGACCATAATCTTCAGCACATCAAGGAAGACAACTCCAGTGTGGAATACTTTGTGATTGGATCTGCTCACGTTGTTGATCCTTCAATAGCTCACAAAGGGGATGTGCCAACAACCTGGGTGAAGTTCCACTATGCCGATGTGGCTAGCCTGGGAGGGTTTGCCTATCTGGAAGCAACACCATCAGGAATGGACTTTACCTTTGCTGATGGAATAGCAGGCAAAAGCCTTTACCATGCAACCATCAAACCAAGAAAGATGTAGGATTGTCTACTATAATACTTGTACTTAATAATACATTGCTCTTTCAGTTTCTAAGAAATGAAGAATTACATGTTGGCAATTGATTAGCTGAAAATTATTATTGATAAGCAGCAAAAAATACATACATACATACATGTATATTATATGTGTATTTAATTTTCTTAAATTTGCTAGATTACCTCATTCAGGGACTCCAACTCTTACTATGCTACAAATTTGAGGTTTCAGAGTTGAAAGTGAAATTTGGAATAATTATTTTCCTCTCATGTATGAATGATCTAGAATGGACCATAGGCCCATGCACTTACACAAATGTATATACACAAAGCCTATTGAAGCCTATTCACCGGTAAAAGCTATTGTGCAGTACAAGCTTATCTTCAGATAAGCTTGTAACCCATAATCTGTCCCCATGCATTGAACCCACTGCCACAGTGCTAATACTGCATAAACAATGAGGTAATTTGCAATTGTTTGGTGTAATTAGGGAAGTATTCGTGAAAGATGTTTGTTAATTTTACTGAAGAAAAAGAACAGATTTAATACAAATTTTCAGTTGTGTGTTTGAATTTCAGATATTTCATACATGTAATTGGATAAGGTGTGAAACCTGCTGCTCAAAAAACAAAAGGGTGTAATATGCATTCCTGTCAATCGTGTGTTGTACTTATTTCACTGTATATGATGTTCATTATGTTGCTGGAAAGTGGAAATAAATGCTTTATAATACATGTATCTGTTCAGAGCCAGCTTGGTCACCCTTGTTGCTAATTATAAATGTACTGTATGTAGAATAAATGCTATCATCATGCAAATAAGAACTGCCATGGAAGGCTCTAGTCAAAACTCTTACTCGAGGTGTCGTGACTAGGACTATTTTCCTGAGGGGCACAGCCCTGAAGGAAAATGTTCCTTGTTACTTTACTGAGTGATATAGGCAGCATGCATGTACATTTGGTTTATTTCTATAATTTTAGCCAAAGTCTAGATCTACCTCTGTAGTCTAGACCTAGGTCTACATCTGTTCCATGATGACATCATCACCCACTGGTGCCTAAAACAATATGTATATAGGCACTAATTTATGACGTTACTATACACTTTATACAGTATTCTCTTATACCTTGAATAATACTACTGTACACGGATTGTGACAACATACCCCTGATGGCGAATTGCTCTTTTGCATGAGGGCCGAGTAAATAATTTTTTGTCACAAGATGTGCTATGGACCTATAATCTGCACAGATTCTTTTTATAATAGATTTTAAACATGTAGTTTATTGTCCTTCTGACTTCCAGCTGATGATATGCATTATGTGTCTACACATGAAATTGTAGCATTACACTGCTCAAGTACTTATACATTAGTATGTGTGCAGTGTGCAGCATCAGCATGAAATTGGAATGGAATAGTGTGCAAACTCCAAAGGATGTAAGTATGTACCATGCTTGAAATGTTAAAGGTGTTCTTTATAAACAAATTTATGATGAAATAGATCTTCAAATATGAATCGTGTGTTTTCATAAGTGTGTGAGATCAAAACATCAGGATAAAATGTACACATGCCATTTGAAAAAGAAAAAAATGTTTTGGTATGTATACATTAGTATAATTATTTTTTTGTCAGTTTTATTAAACCTCAAATGGCAATTCATCAAATGTAAATCTGAGTTCATTTATACCCATTTACTTTATCCCCCTGAAAGTAGAATTTGAATTTAGCAGAGAGATGCCAAAATATATAGATTACTCTAATTGCCTTCCCCCTTTTTTTTTTTTTACACCTCTTACATGTTTTTAGAGAGTGGATTTCAATGAATCATTTTTGTTAAGTATCTTCATTTCGATGAGCATGATTTTTAACATTTTGTACAAGTAAGAGTACATGATTTAAGAATGATTAAGAGCAGTGTAAATTCATTTAAGGGAACTGCCAAGGAGTCATTTTGGATTACCACAAAGCTGAAGATAATTTTTTTTTTTTTTTTTTTTTTTTTTTTTTTCCAGCTGATATACAGTTTGTGATGGGATGAGGGATTATTTATGCATAATTATAAAAAACGGAATATTGTAGCCCAGTATCCAAGAATTGAAACATATATTTCATTTGATTTTTTCCTTTTTACAAATATCTGTTCACCAGGAGCTTGGAATAATCTGAATAATCTGATCTCAAAGATGGTTTGTGATGTATTAATGCTGTGTACTGCACAGTACTCTACACATGTACATGTAAATAGTGGGAGCAGTTACAATAATGATAATATTCCATGTTCCATAAGGAGTCAAACCATGTTTTTCATTATTGAAGCAAAAAATTGAAATGTATGATAGTTCATATAATAAAATACATAAGGAAAAGTGAGTGTGTGACATCATCAGTTCACTCATTTGCATATCGCCCATGTTATGCATATCACTGTTTCACGAAATAATGCAAAACTTGAAAATGCCGTAACTTTCTTATTTTACATCCGATTTCAATGAAATTTTCACTTTTATGCTTGTTTAATTTTACTCTATTTGTTTAAATCAACTTGATATTAGTGTGGACTTGGCCTTTAACTGTGGAAAATTAAAAATGAGCTGTTGCATCATTTGCATGTGATTTTCAATAAACAAAGATGTCCCTGGCACTGTGCCAAAACTATTAAGATATCTTACTTCCTCTGCCTAACACGCACAGAGGAAGTTCATGTTTACTGTCAGTTTACATTATGATGCATGTACATTCTATGCATTTGTTTAATATACTTAATGAATACGAAATGCTTTGAAACAAATCTATTTCCAGTAACTGGGCTTCCTTGTTCATATTTTCACATTCTTATCCAAAATATGTTAGTGATGTCATTTAAAGAGTTACCTGCTTAAAGAAGATATTATTTGTGTTCTCTGAGGTGCCTGTCTTATTGTTTGTGATACCATATTGGATAATAATGTACCAAAGATACACATGTACAATCGTTGAATAAAATTTATTTCTGCCTCATTTACTGTGCCTTTTGTGGAACAGAATGTTATCCCTCATTTCACAATTTGTAGCACAGATGTATATTTGATCCCATGTTTTACATGATTTTTTAAAAATGTATAACTACATGTAGGCTTAAATCCAGATTTGTTTGCAGTGTCATAGTGTGAATGAAAGGTACATGTACTGTATAACAATTTTCAATGTCTGTAGGAACTTATAAATGATTTCTTTTTACATTTTGCTAACAAAGTAGTTTTAATGTTATAACTTTTTTTTTACTGTGACTTCTTTGTTGACTTTCACGTATATATACAGTATATTGATGAATGCTGTAATCATGTGATGTACTAGCCGTTTGTGATGAGTGATTTATTTCTTGTATTTTTAATAAAAAATATACCTTTTATTTTGATTGAAGATGCAGTTGTGCAGTACTTATATTTTATTTTCCATTGTATTGCGTTTAGATTTCCTAAAATCATTACAATCTTATCTGAACAGGGCCCTATTGCATCAAAAGTTGCGATTAAACGCAACTCAAAAAATCAAATGCAACTTGATTTTCAACCAATCAGGATCGCGTATTTGGGACTTGCGTTAAATTTTTTGAGTTGCGTTTAATCGCAACTTTTTATGCAAGAGGGCCCAGAATGATTTTAAATGGAAACCGAAAATGTGCTCATTAATGACATCATTGCATTACAAGGTGATCTCATGATGGGCTTGGTGATAAGCCTTGATATTGATGATATTGTTAGCAGTAACATTTAAAGACCATCATTCCATAATTTATCATCATAACCAATCATATCCAATAATGATGAGGACCTTGTATGCCCGAAATGGAAACATAACCAGATAACAGTCATTGCCCCTAAAACTTAAGAGTAACACATATAAAATTACTGCAGTCTCACACCCCCTCCCCCTTCACCCGCCCTTTTAGCGTCTTGTGTTTAGACGGCATTCATGTGCCGATATCTAAGCGGCTGTAGTAGTTCTTTAAAAACTATCAAAAAGAACGGCGGTGCGTACGAAAGACTTCGTCGCTAGCAGTTTACTGTCTAGGAATCTTGCACAATGTCTCATTTTTTGTTTAAATCCCTCCTGATGGTTTCCATGATGGTGCATTCGATGGCCCAAATGACCACGCTGTCATCTCCTGATTCCAGCCATGATGTTCCATCGAATACAGGAACGTCAGATGCTGAACAAGGCCCAATAGGTCACCCTAACTGGAGGCATCACTTCAACCCAGTTAATAACATTCAAGTAAGCACGTATGATGGGAATACTGTATGAACTTCAAGAGTATAGATTCTCAACCAGCAATAATTCAGTTTGAAAGGAACGTGTATATAGAAATACATTTTTAATGTAATATGAACTTGATTATGTTTAATACTGCGTATGCCACAGAAGGAATATTATATATAATATTATAGTGAAAGAAATTATCACTATTAGACGATCGTAGCTTTTATTATCCTCCTTTATTCGTAGTCGAGCTTTCGATCTGTGATCTTCATCAGGACTCTATAAAAACACAAAATGACGGATGACAATTTTACATCGGAATATACATTTGAATTTCTTACTATATTATATACAAGTGTAATGAAATAACATTACACAACAGCTTTGGAAATAAATACATGTACAATTGTGAGAAATGAATATGAGAGAATAATGGATGTGTATAGCTGAAATCAAAGTTTCCCAGAGCTGCATGTCCTCCCTTTGGAAATTTTTGCAAAGGTTGAAAATATGTCTCCGCCGGAATCGAAGCCGGGTCACTTACTTAGAACGCCAATGCCTTAACCACTCGGTCTTGTAGTCCTGATGAAGATCGCAGATCGAAAGCTTGACTACGAATAAAGGAAGAAAATAAAAGGTACGACCGCCTCATCGTGATCATTTCACTATAACTATGCAACAGTACTATGAATGACCACCTTCGTTGTGCGGGGGAACATTGCTCACAATATATGCGTGTGTGGGCGTGTGTGCGTGTGTGCGTGTGCGTGTGTGTGCGTGCGTGTTTGAGAGAGAGCAAAGCGAGCGAAGTAATACTATCCACTTGTGTTTTGCATGTTTGTTTGTTTTTTTCATTTATATTGTGTTAAATCACAAGTCTTTATCCATTATCACAAGATAAATTGAACAATAATTCTTATAAAATGTTAATGAATGCATACTTCATATAAACTCATATAAACTGCATCTTCCCTGCTAGCGTCTCCAAGACAAAACGACCATGGGGGGATAGAGCATTCAAGTCAGCAGCTCCCAGGTTGTGTAACGGACTCCCCAAGGCAGTGAAAGATTGTGAAAGAGTAAATGACTTTAAGGGTAAACTAAAAAAACACCTTTTAACAAATATTTTCTCTTGAACATGTTGTACTGTAAGCACTATTAGTGTATTTTTAATAAATCTTAGTTTGATTGTAAGCGCCGTAATTGAGCAGCCTTTTTGAGTGGATTCGTTTGCGCGTTATTTTCTGTATTACACTGGCGTAGACGGGGGGGGGGCCAGGGGGGCCATCCCCCCCCCCCCCCATCATTCAGCCACTAAAAAAAAAAAAAACGAGAGCGAAAAAGCGGGGGAAGTGAGAGAAAAGGGCCTAAAAAGGCGCTACAAGCCGTTATCTTTCTCTCAAAATTTGCTAAAACGTCAAAGTTTTCGCGCTTCGCGCGGGAAGAGGGAAATAACTCCCCTCTCCCTGCACCCACCCTTGTTGCATACAGTGAAATGTTGCGTCCATATAATTGAAAAGGAGTCCGGGCGTCGAACTATAACTTTCCGCCTAAAAAAATTGTTTGCTACGAGCCGTTATCTTTCTCTCAAATTTGCTAAAACGTCAGAGTTTTCGCGCTTCGCGCGGGAAGGGGGAGACTCCACCCTCCCTGCAACCACCCCTGTTACATAAAGTGCAGTATTGCGTCCAAATAACTGAAAAGCAGCTAGGGCGTCGAACTAAGTTTCCGCCCAAAAAAAGGTGCTAAAACGTCAAAGTTTTCGCGCTTCGCGCGGGAAGAGGGAAATAACTCCCCTCTCCCTGCACCCACCCTTGTTGCATACAGTGAAATGTTGCGTCCATATAATTGAAAAGGAGTCCGGGCGTCGAACTAGTATAACTTTCCGCCTAAAAAAATTGTTTGCTACGAGCCGTTATCTTTCTCTCAAATTTGCTAAAACGTCAGAGTTTTCGCGCTTCGCGCGGGAAGGGGGAAACTCCACCCTCCCTGCACCCACCCCTGTTACATAAAGTGCAGTATTGCGTCCAAATAACTGAAAAGCAGCTAGGGCGTCGAACTAAGTTTCCGCCTAAAAAAAGGTGCTAAAACGTCAAAGTTTTCGCGCTTCGCGCGGGAAGAGGGAAATAACTCCCCTCTCCCTGCACCCACCCTTGTTGCATACAGTGAAATGTTGCGTCCATATAATTGAAAAGGAGTCCGGGCGTCGAACTATAACTTTCCGCCTAAAAAAATTGTTTGCTACGAGCCGTTATCTTTCTCTCAAATTTGCTAAAACGTCAGAGTTTTCGCGCTTCGCGCGGGAAGGGGGAGACTCCACCCTCCCTGCAACCACCCCTGTTACATAAAGTGCAGTATTGCGTCCAAATAACTGAAAAGCAGCTAGGGCGTCGAACTAAGTTTCCGCCCAAAAAAAGGTGCTAAAACGTCAAAGTTTTCGCGCTTCGCGCGGGAAGAGGGAAATAACTCCCCTCTCCCTGCACCCACCCTTGTTGCATACAGTGAAATGTTGCGTCCATATAATTGAAAAGGAGTCCGGGCGTCGAACTAGTATAACTTTCCGCCTAAAAAAATTGTTTGCTACGAGCCGTTATCTTTCTCTCAAATTTGCTAAAACGTCAGAGTTTTCGCGCTTCGCGCGGGAAGGGGGAAACTCCACCCTCCCTGCACCCACCCCTGTTACATAAAGTGCAGTATTGCGTCCAAATAACTGAAAAGCAGCTAGGGCGTCGAACTAAGTTTCCGCCTAAAAAAAGGTGCTAAAACGTCAAAGTTTTCGCGCTTCGCGCGGGAAGAGGGAAATAACTCCCCTCTCCCTGCACCCACCCTTGTTGCATATAGTGAAATGTTGCGTCCATATACTTGAAAAGGAGTCCGGGCGTCGAACTAATATAACTTTCCGCCTAAAAAAATTGTTTGCTACGAGCCGTTATCTTTCTCTCAAATTTGCTAAAACGTCAGAGTTTTCGCGCTTCGCGCGGGAAGGGGGAAACTCCCCCTCCATGCACTTACCCCTGTTGCATACAGAGCAGTATTGCGTCCAAATAACTGAAAAGCAGCTAGGGCGTCGAACTAAGTTTCCGCCTAAAAAAAGGTACTAAAACTTCAGAGCTTTCGCGCTTCGCGTGTGAAGGGGAAAACTACCCTCCCTGCACCCACCCCTGTTAGATAGGCCTACAGTGCAGTATTGCGTCCAAATAACTGAAAAGCAGCTAGGGCGTCGAACTAAGTTTCCGCCTAAAAAAAGGTGCTAAAACGTCAGAGCTTTCGCGCTTCGCGCGGGAAGAGGGAAATAACTCCCCTCTCCCTGCACCCACCCTTGTTGCATACAGTGAAATGTTGCGTCCATATAATTGAAAAGGAGTCCGGGCGTCGAACTAGTATAACTTTCCGCCTAAAAAAATTGTTTGCTACGAGCCGTTATCTTTCTCTCAAATTTGCTAAAACGTCAGAGTTTTCGCGCTTCGCGCGGGAAGGGGGAAACTCTCCCTCCCTGCACCCACCCCTGTTACATACAGTGCAGTATTGCGTCCAAATAACTGAAAAGCAGCTAGGGCGTCGAACTAAGTTTCCGCCTAAAAAAAGGTGCTAAAACGTCAGAGCTTTCGCGCTTCGCGCGTGAAGGGGAAAACTACCCTCCCTGCACCCACCCCTGTTACATAGGCCTACAGTGCAGTATTGCGTCCAAATAACTGAAAAGCAGCTAGGGCGTCGAACTAAGTTTCCGCCTAAAAAAAGGTGCTAAAACGTCAGAGCTTTCGCGCTTCGCGTGTGAAGGGGAAAACTCCCCCTCCCTGCACCCACCCCTGTTACATACAGTGCAGCATTACGTCCAAATACTAGTAACTGAAAAGCAGTCAGGGCGTCGAACTATAACTTTCCGCCTAAAAAAAAATTGTTTGCTACGAGCCGTTTATCTTTCTCTCGTTTCTCTCAAATTTGCTAAAACGACAGAGCTTTCGCGCTTCGCGCGGGAAGGGGGAAACTCCACCCTCCCTGCACCCACCTCTGTTACATACAGTGCAGTATTGCGTCCAAATAATTAAAAAGCAGCCAGGGCGTCGAACTAACTTTCCGCCTAAAAAAAAGTGTACCGGCCGTTATTTTTCTCTCAAATTTGCTATAAAACGTAAGAGTTTTTCCCCCTCTCTACACCCACCCCTCTTTACATACATTGCAATACTGCGTCCAAGTTATTGAAAAGCAGTCGGGGCGTCGAACTATAACTTTCCGCCTAAAAAATTGTTTGCTACAAGCCGTTATCTTTCTCTAAAAATTTATAAAACGTCAGAGCTTTTGCGCTTCGCGCGGGAAGGGGGAAACTCCCCCCCCCCCCCCTCCTTGCACCCATCCCTGTTACAGTGCAGTATTGCGTCCAAATAACTGAAAAGCAGTCCGGACGTCGAAATAACTTTCCGCCTTAAAAAAGGGTGCTGCATGCGAGCCGTTATCTTTCTCTCAAATTTGCTATAAAACGTCAAAGCTTTCCGGGAGGGGGGGGGGACCTGCATTCACCCCTGGAGATGCTCATAACCAATTTCGCACGCTTCGCGTGCTCAAAACCGCCCCCTAAAATGAAATCCTGGCTATGCGGTTGGATCCTTCACGTCTGCCCCCCCCCCCTTATTGAAAATCCTGGCTACGCCTGTGCTGTATTATTTATTATTATTATTATGATTTGTTTTC
The DNA here is from genome assembly GCA_025618425.1 of Heliocidaris tuberculata. NCBI lineage: Eukaryota > Metazoa > Echinodermata > Echinoidea > Camarodonta > Echinometridae > Heliocidaris > Heliocidaris tuberculata. The sequence goes on along the minus strand of CM046845.1, from coordinate 3,198,671 downwards.
CTCTTGTCATCAAAAACTTTGAGTGTGCAATGTGTGTGTGTGTGTGGGGGGGGGGGGGTAATATATTACACTTACTTCTAAAAAGAAACTTGGGGGTACATCCCCTTGGACTATTCTCTCCGACATACTTATGGACGTAAATCACCGACACTGTTTATTTCATATACGCCCACAATCATGCGATCTGCATATCTCATATGCATTGTACTACGTAAAATAGTTCATTTTACGAGAAATATTTTTTCTCGCAAATTTACATTGCAACCAGTGGAAACTTTCAAGAAACAAATAAATCACATAATGCGATTGGTACTATAAACTCATTTGACTCAGTATTGACATTTGGGTCACTGATTAATTTTTTTTTTTAATGTTGATTATGTTACATTGCATTTCCCAGATCGAAGGATGTTGTGATACTTCAGCCAGTGACAACATGGTGAATCTGACTCGCACAATTTTGGAGTTCTTTAAGAACCAGGCACCACCCTGCAATCCTGCACCTGTTGCCGGTAAGTGTATAAAAGGAAATCATGATGTTCATCGAGGGGATAATCGATCTAAGCCGGTGAGGTGTAAAGAAAGTCAGAGATAAAAATGTCAGGGGTAAATTTTCTGAGGTAAACTTGTCACAGGAAAAAATTGTCAGACAGAAGGATTTCTAGAGACCAACAGCCCTGAGACCGACAAGATAGGTCTGGTAAATCCTCAGAAAAGTTGTCAGAAATCCCGTTAGAAGTTCTGACTACTTTCCAGTTGTAAGTTGCCCACGAGACTGACCAATGTCGGTCTCGTGGCTAACTGACTACTTTTCAGTTGTCAGTTGCCCACGAGACTGACCAATGTCGGTCTCGTGGCTAACTGACAACTGACAATGACAATGACAATGACAATGACAATGACAACGACAATGACAATGACAGTGACATTGACAATGACATTTATTCTCATATATCTATGTAATTATATAGCATATTAACTGGAGTAAAAGGAAGTGATTGGACAGTGGTAATGCCCCCCTCCCCCCCCCCCCCACCGTCACATTAGAATTTTTATATATTTTTAAAATATTTTTGTCTAAATTCCTTGAAGGTAACAAGTAGTGTGCGTGCCTCAAAAATTTACATGAGCGACGTAAAAATCAAGGATGCCTTGCACTATGAGTCGGCATCAGTGTTATGTACTCATCATTGTATAGGTCGGCACCGATGTCATCTTTACATGATAGATCGATATCCTTATATACGTCTGTTCTTGTACCTGGGCCCTCTTACATAAAAAGTTGCGATTAAACGCAACTTGACTTTCAACCTATCAGAATCGCGTATTTGGGACTTGCGTTAAATTGTTTGAGTTGCGTTTAATCGCAACTTCTCATGCAAGAGGGCCCTGCAGTGAGCAGCAGACAGGTGTGATATTTTAATAATGTTCCATCTGGATTGACAAGCGCACCCCACCACCCCACCTCTGATTCTCGTTATTTTACCCTCTTTATTTTATTTTTCTAAATTCGTATATAATAATTATGTTTCTCTTTAAAGTTGCTCAGCGCCCACGAGACTGCGCCGAGGTTCAGGCAAGCGGCGTGACCACCAGCGGTGTCTATGGCATATTTCCCGATGGGTCTGGTAGCCCGTTCTTTGTCTACTGCGATATGGGGACCGATGGTGGTGGATGGACGGTGAGTAAAAGAAAGTTGGTGTAACCATGGACCCCAGTGGGCGGATTTAGGGGGGGCACATCCGGCCCGTGCCCCCCCCCCCCCTTTGGAAGAAAAGTATGCATTGTGCCCTCCCTTTTTTTGATTATGCCCCCCCCCCTTTTAGAACGAAAAACCTTTTTTGTTGTTGTCGTTGCTTGTCAGAGAATTATAGAGGGGAACTGAACCCCCCCCCCCCCCACTGAGCGAATTTTTGGAAGGCTGGCGAAATTTTTTTTTTATCGCCACCCCCCTCCCCCCCCCCCCCCCCCCCCCCCCCCCCCCCACCCCCCGAGCGACTTTTCGAGTGCTGGCGAGACCAAAACAATACGGGTCTCCCTCCAAGCATGCAGTTTCCAAAAAATGACAAACTTGCATTTGTGTGCCTCCCCTTATACAAAATCCTGGATCCGCCCCTGATGGACCCTACCACAAACTTCCCACTCAAGTACGGTTTCGTAAATGTCCGGCATTTTATAAACTAACCTTCGTTACTTGCACTTTATATCTAAGTATTGCAATAGTAAAACATTCGATGTCTCCACATGAATTAAGTCTGTTGGGACATTGTTATATATACAAAACGATGAATACTGCAGACATATACCACGACTTGATAAAGTGGTGGTTTGTGTGTGGGATGGTGAGCGTGTGTGTGTTCGTCTCAGTGTGTGTGAGTAGGCGTCTGGGTGTGCGTGTGTGTGTGTGTGTTGATGAGTGAAATTCGATGTCTCGATGTCCCTGCCAAATTAATTGAACAGTACTCTTCCCCTTTCCTCCAGTTTTTGATCATATTGATAGGAAGCATGGATAATGATAGGGGTGAGTACACCTTTTAAACACAATGCTGTTCTTTCTATATTTTCGCATTTCTTTCTCTTTTCCTCTCTCTCTCTCTCTCTCTCTCTCTCTCTCTTCTTTCTTTCTTTCTATCTCTCCTTTCTCCTGTTTCTTTCCCCCTTTTTTAGTTGTCTCTTAATTCTTCCCCTCTTTTTTTTCTTCATTCCTCCCTTCTTCTTAAAGGTCTTTCAGCGCAGACAGGATGGTACTGTAAACTTCTTTCTCGAATGGACCGATTACAAATATGGTTTTGGAAGCGTCTCATCTGAACACTGGCTTGGTAATGACAACATTCACCGCCTTTCTACACAGAAGACGTACGAACTACGAGTCGATCTCGAAGACTTCACTGGACAAACCCGCTATGCTAGCTATAGCAGTTTCTACGTTGCCGATGAAGCAGCTGACTACGTGATGACACTCGGTGGTTATTCAGGAAACGCAGGTATAGACCTAAAGTGCGTATAAAAAATAACCAACTTCCATAGCTTCTTATGAAAATGTAATAACCTCTCAATATATGACCTTTGAATCTATTTCATAGTTAAGGGTAGCCTAACTTGCGTTCTGTCTAACTACCTTATGACTTTGCTGGCACGAATGACTGAGCTCTGTCTTGACCATGATTTTTTTTTTTTTTTTTTTTTCTTGTCAAAATCTTTGGGTCGAAGCGTAGCGTGTTTGTCAAAGCCATTGTTCATTTCCTATTTTCTTTCTGAAAATAGAGGCAAAATTTTATTATCCTTATTATAATGACACAATCTTGGCTTCTGCATCCCTTATGTAAGGTAAGTTTTTCGTCATTGAGTCATATATAGTGGACAAAATTCATTTGCGATGCTACATTTATCACGAAAGTCCACTGACAATTATTAGTTGTATTGTCAGCACATCCATTGGAATAACTTTGTCGTTGAGGAGTAAACCAAATTGATTTCATGTGCTCTTCGAGACAACAGAATTGTCAAATATATTATGTTAAATGAAGTGACACGATGCTCTCTTTCTACCATTCTGCAGGTGACAGTCTGACGTACCACTCCGGTCACCCGTTCACCACCAAAGACCGTGACAATGACAATTATGGCACAAACTGTGCTGTTTCTTTCACAGGGGCGTGGTGGTATTCTACTTGCCACAATTCCAACCTCAACGGCCGATATCTCCATGGGAGTAACCAAGAAAGCGGAAAGGGCGCGGTTTGGAATGGCTGGCTCAGCGAAGATTACTCCCTCAAAAAGACGGAGATGAAGATTCGTCCGGTGTAAACAAGCATGCATATTCAATTCATGGTTTAGAGCATTATCTTCGCAGCCGGATAGCTGAATCGAGACAGTTTTACAAAATAAAAAACATGCAAAAATTACAATAGATTAATTTAAAATTACAATGAATATATAGTTTAGCACAAAAAAGAAAAAAAAATTAAATACAAAATAGAAAAATAATTTTAATCCTGCTCAATTGTGAATTATGCAGGTTGCAGAAACTAGAAAATTAATGATGTGGATTCTATAATAAGAAATAATTTGCACCCCCACAATGTCATTATCAGATTGGTTATCATCTAATGATTTGTAAAAACATGAAGAATACTGAAAAGCTGAAAAAATGTGCTGGCAGCCTGTTAGGCGCACAGTATAATTGTGATTGATATATAAAATATCTAAAGCAAGAGTGAAGGATGGTCGATGAGATCTCATTGGTGAAAAGGGATATCTCAATACAAATGGGAGAACCTGACACCCTCTTTGTGATTGCGAATCTTGTATATGAATTATCAATATTATTGATATGACAATTTCAGTTATTCATTTATTTACTTAGTCTTGTTTTACTATAGGGTGGCTTCATCAGTGATTTTGACACTGGTTTATACAAGAAGGCCCGGCAAATTAACTAAATATAACATTGACAATTATAATACATGTAATACAAGATATGAACATTAGAAAAATCATGATCAAACAAAAAGTCAAAATTAATTTACAATACAAATGTACCCAAATGTGATTCAGCAAGTATAAAATGAAAAGCAAATGATATTAAATTAAATTTGAAATACTGAGACTGCATGTAAGAAAATATTTGGATTTTTAAAAAAAATGGTTTTGAACTTTCAAATCATGGAATCACGGATGATGTTAAATAGCATCGTGTCATTTAAACACAAAGTGAATGCATCATAGGCTATCATAATGTTTCAGAGCATGATAATATAAGTTCAAATATTCCCCCCCCCCCCCCCTTTCTGTTTGGTTATAAAAATATTTTTGAGCTATCTATTCTCGTATATAGAATAATAGCAGAAGCTGTGTAAATATGTTAGAGTTTCGTAGTCATGCAATAAATCTCCCATTATGTAGGTTAGGGGATGGTTTTCAAAATCATTTTGTTGACTATTCCACTGATATATTATATTGATATAGTTATACTCTTGGCATATTGTTTTCTGTGTACATATAGGCCCTTGTTACTAATATCGGCATTCAGTAAGCTGTTCATTATGGGAGAGCAAATGTTTCAATTCTTTTTATGTGGCTACTGTATATATACTGGTGCAAATGCATTTGAAACTGGACGATATTATGACAGTCTCACCCTTTTAATGTAATGTAATATCTGTAAATGAGGAACATTATAGACTGCCATGGAACCTCAAGAATTAAAAACATGAATAATATTCGTTTTGGTGATGTTGATTGGGCAATATTTAAAGCAAATAATCTAATAACCCTATATGATTTCTTAAATTAAGGTAATGTTAACAAAGTTCTTTGAACGAATTTACAATAATTATACATGAAATAATAGGGAGGTGCGAAATATGTTGAAAGGAGGTAGTTGCTATCACATAAAAAGATTTCCAGGCATGCACAAAACGTCAAGAAGTGGCAATTTAAATCTCATGAAGTTAACCATGTTACATAAGATAGAGGCTTTTTCAAGAGAGGTATATTACTCCTGTAAGGGCAACCTAAAATCCCATTTGTTCAATCTTGCGTTTTGAGGACAGATTTTTTTTTTCTTGTTATTCATTCTCTTGTTATGTTTTTATAATTTTCTTTATGTTGTAAAGCGCCTTGAGCATTTTATCAAAATGGATAATGGCGCTATAGAAATCTTATGTATTATTATTATTATTATTCCCTCTCCGTGCATTATGTTCTCATCTTGATTTCCATTCATCATTGCTTATTTTGAATATGTAGCCCTATGTTCTTGGCCCCTTAGATCAGTGGCGGATTAGGGGGGAGTATTCCCCATTTTGAAACCCAAGTGGCATCCCTTAAGTACACCATGCACTCCAAGTTTGTGGCCCACCCCTTTTGAGCTGGTGATCTTTTTGTTGGGGGAGCAGAATGTTGTCAGAGAATTCTGGAGAGTAAAAAGACACCAAGCAAAATCTGATGACCCTTTTTTTTTTTTTTTTTTTTTTTTTTTTTTTTTTTTTTTTTTTGCTTGTCAGGAATTTTCCGACTATTGTGGCAGCCCCCTATTTTACAATACGCTGGATTCCGCCCCTGCCTTAGATTGTTTCTATTATGAAGAACAAGACAAGACATATTGCAAGACTATTATGATGAATGCTATTTTCATGGGCGTTGTAGAGAGGTGTGAGGGACTGTGACAAAAACTTCCTTTCGGCAAATTTTGAAATTTTCGAGCCTTGTCGTCAAATCACAAGAATTGAAAAATTGTCGAATTCTCTTTCTCACTCTCTCTTGCTTGTTGGAATTTTTAAAGTAGTTTAGAATTTTGATTTGACACCTTCCAAACGGTCTCGCAACGCCCCTGTCCAATGTTCACATTATATACTACTTATTGCTTTATCAGCATAAAACAGTAACCAAGTCCGTCGAACGATGTTCTGTTATATCTATGTTTCAGTTCGTAATTATATTTGTTATGTTCCTGTTCTTAATTTTCATAGTTCTGTTTAAAAAATTGTAAAAGATATATTGTGGAAATCAATAAATTTTGAGAATTTGAGACTCTGAGACCTCATCGGCCTTTCTTCTTCTTCTTCTTCTTCTTCTTCTTCTTCTTCTTCTTCTTCTTCTTCTTCTTCTTCTTCTTCTTCTTCTTCTTCTTCTTCTTCTTCTTCTTCTTCTTCTTCTTCTTCTTCTTCTTCTTCTTCTTCTTCTTCTTCTTCTTCTTCTTCTTCTTCTTCTTCTTCTTCTTCTTCTTCTTCTTCTTCTTCTTCTTCTTCTTCTTCTTCTTCTTCTTCTTCTTCTTCTTCTTCTTCTTCTTCTTCTTCTTCTTCTTCTTCTTCTTCTTCTTCTATAGGAGTAGTCTGTTTACTTCAAGCTTGAAGATTCTTGCAGAACTTTATGAGATATGAGACAGGATGCATGTGCCAATGATTTACAAACTCCCTCTGAACTAGTTGGTGCTGCCTTTCGTACCGTCAGTTGAAGGCGAAAGGCGTTGACTGAAGGGGCTGTCGCAACATCTTTGCTGGATACACAACCACAACTTGGTATGAGTTCGACACAATAGGCACAATGGCCGGCCCGTGCCCCCTCTTTTGAAACCCAACTGGCATACCTTAAGTACACAATGAAAAAAAATTGCCCCCTTAATTGTGTACTTTTCCGGCTCTGTGCCCCCTCTTTTACAAAATCCTGGATCCGCCCCTGAATAGGCACATATTTTAGTTGTTATAGACTTGCCCAGTAAAGCAACATGAGCCACAGTGTTTTACAGGCCCGTAACTAGGGGGTCATTGGGTTCGAACGAACCAACCCCCGTTGGCGAGCAGAGGTCCGCTTAAGAAAAAAGATAATTTTTTTTTTTTTTAAGTGAGGGGAGACATGATGGGAAGGAAAAATAACGTGATAAAATAGAGTCTTTCCGTCTATTTTAATAGATTTTATTTCGATTTTGTCCTGTAACTTCCTAATCTGGCAAATTTATAATTAATCAATGTCGTCTTTCACCAATCATTTTCGAATTTTGTATATTATGCCAGCATGTTGCAATCGACTTTTTCAAAGCGTCATTCAAAGAATTATTCAAATTCGTTTGTAGTAGGTCCATGGCAGGCCTGTAACGGGGGGGGGGGGGGGGGTTCAGAGGGTTCGAACCCCCCCCCCCCCCCTCTCTCTCTCCCCTTCGCTTCACTTCCTAAAAACTGTATTAATATGAATGATTCCTGGCAACAAGATGACCGGAAATATAGCTTAACATTTCACTTATTGGTGACTATGACATAAAATTTTGCCATTTAAAACTACAGTTTTTATTTTTCTCTCACTCGTTTTGCTCGCTCGAAGTATTTGGAATCCTACAAAGTGGTAGTATATGTGGGCTTCACATTTGACCCAACCCCTGTCAAATAATTCTGACTATGCTCGTGCCCAGGGGCGTAGATAGCGGGGGATGGGGGTATGCATCCCCCCAACTTTTCAGGTGGGGGGGATAGTTTCACCCCCTCCAAACCACCCCCCCCCAAAAAAAAAAAAATGGTGGAAAATATACATTTCTATTATATGTTGCAGATACATATAATTTGATATATTATATTTATTGATATTATTCAAATTTATATATTCTTTATTTCAATATAGATAATTATTATTTATTTATGTACAATATTGTAGATTTATATGAATTTATTAATATTTATCTACAATTCTGTCGTTACTTATGATTTTCCAGATATACTTTTATACTACTAGAAAGTGAAAACCATCTACTTCAAATTATACAAACATGGGTGTTGATCTGGGAGGGATATGGAGGTATATTTTTTTTAATGAAGCAGGGGGGGGGGGGTGGCCAGTGTTACCATTCCCCAATATATTTTGAGGTGATTTTTTGTCAAAGCCATATATGCATCATAATGCAGAAAATAATTTAGATTAAAAGTACATGTAATTATTCTCGATTTAGAGGGTTCATTCGGTAACTTTCCTTTATAATGCAATTTTGCCACAACTATGTTATTGGAAATACTAACAATTTTCAAAATTGAAATGAAAATATAGTCAAAGGAATCGAATGTGGTGAGGAAAGAGGGAATACAGCACCCCCAATATTTATCGAGGATGATGACCTGTGTCATCATCACACAACTATACACAGAACTTAGAAGAATGATGAAATGATAATCATAACATGTAGACCCGGTCAGAAGCACCGCTCCGGGAGTTGCATGTGGGCACAGTGCCCCTACTTTTCAGATAAGTACCCCCATTTTTCTTTCCAATAAGTTCCCGTTCCATATTCTTATAAGTGCCCATTTTGATAATTACACCTCATCCCTCACCTTACCTTTGATAAATGATCCTATTTCAACAAGAGCATTTATCCCTTTTAATCCCTTTTATCCCTTTTAACCCTTTCGAGACAATTGACCACATTTTGTGGTTTGGCTCAATAACTTTTGATTCAGAGCTGTAAAAAATATACCAGATGCATGAGTAGAAAGAGCAAAAATTTCTGCACACAATATGTCCATTTTGTTGTATGACTATAATGCATTTAATGCCAGGAATTTTGAAAATGAGAATAAACTTTAAAATCCTTAAATTGGCAACACATTGAGAGGTTCAAAATCATTGTTTTTCATCAAAATTGGCAATTTTTTTTCAACTTTCAACAAAATTCCTAACCAGGCATATTGTTTTTAAAGACATTACACCTTATTAGAATCATGTAGCACTGAAAGAGAAACATTGTTGTTGCCAATTTGAAGAACGAAATGCGATCAATTTAGCCCTGAAATAATTCCTGTCCTGAAAGGGTTAATGTAACAAGTCAAATTTTTTTTCTTTGTAATGTATAGGCACTGATTTAATTTTTCTATTTTATAAGAACATTTTCCCGTTCTTATAAATGCCCATTTTCACCTCTGATAACTGTCTTTTCTACCTTTTCTACACATTCATTTATTTTTCTAATAAGTGTCCTTTTCCCCATGATAAGTACCACGTTTCCCTTTCCCATAACATGTGCCCCTAATCCAAAGTGACTATTTAGAGCCAATATTCCCAAATGCTCGCTCGCTACGCTCGCTCCTATTAAAAGTATAGCTTATAAAATAAATTTTCATTGTGAAATTTTGCAAATGAAACCCCATCAGAATTGTGTTTCCCCGTTTTCATATTACAATGTAGTTGCGACCTCACAAATGTTGAATATTTTTTGCTCGCTCGCTTGATATTCAAATCATACTACAAAAATGCAAAGCGTGATGCTGAAGTTGTATCTTTGGACATGTATACAGAGAAAAACCAAATACAGGTTTACACACCCTCACCCCACCGGGCCTACATATATATATTTATAATTTCCTTTCACATTGTATTAATTTCACGAGAGTTGCCAAAGCTGTTGCATATGTTATTTCCTTACAATTGTATATACACCCACACACACACACACACACACACACACACATGTATGTATGTATGTATGTATATATATATATATATATATATATATATATATATATATATATATATATATATATATATATATAGTCCTTGAGGGAAATCATACCCCCACATATGAGGACCTGTCTATGCCAATGCTCGTGCCCATAGCCTTGGAGGGGCACGCCCCCTGACCCCCCACCCGCCACCCCTGGTTTTAAGCCTCGTTTGTATTCTCCATCTAATATTGGGTTCACATTGTTATGTATTATTTTGTTGTGAAGTATCTATCTTGCTAATACGATGATTTGTGTGAAAGCAGAAAAATAAGAAAAACATGATGGTGAAAGTTTGAAAGAAATCGGACAAGGACTAAGAAAGTTATGGATGTTTGAAAAATGAGATCACTACATATATGCGAATCTCAAATTGACAATTTGGTGGGTCGATTATGACATTTTTGTGGACAACTCTCCCATTTGCCGTACACAAAATTATCATTAATTTGCAGTTTTCTTCAAGGCGCTTTTACCCCCGGGGCAGAACTCAAAATATATTGGAGATAGCATATTGTTATAGGTCCTCATGAAAGAAAAAGATCCTACTGAGTATTGCATTTTGAAAAAGTGACATTTTAGTCATTTTGTGTGTTGGAGCGAATGGGGGGGGGGGTTGTCCACAGCTACATCACAGTGACGTCATTACCTATTTGGCCAATTTGAAATTCCCATATGTCGCAGTGATTACAACTTTAAAAAATACATAACTTTCTTATTGCTTGTCCGATTTCGTTCAAACTTTCACCAGTCTGCTTCTCTAATTTGTCCTCTTTCTTTCAAAGCAACTTGCTATTAAGGTAGGATTTCCCTTTAACCAGTGGAAGAAGAATTACTGTTATAAATAATGACAGATGTAGGCTATATCAATTATTTCAATTCATATTTACCTATATACTAGTACATGTGTACATATAGCTTAGCTAGCTGTGCATCGGGCAGTACTATGCTATGGTGCGTGCACGGCGCGCGCGCCCACGTCCACGTACGCGCGCACGTACGTACGCGCGTGTAATTTGTATTCGAAGATGGCGGAAAGTAAAGAGTCAGTGACGCTCCCGGACGGCAGGCCAATTGAATCCCTAAGAGTTGTTGATCTGAAACAACAACTGAAGAAGTATGGTGTATCACTCAACGGTAGCAAGATTCAGCTGGTGGAGCGACTTAAAGCGGTAAGGAACTAGCTGTGCAGAAATTGAATTAACATTAGTGAATTGAGCTTCAATTTAGTTGTTGCAACTTGCATGCCACTTTGCCAAGCAGTCAGTGCAGCTCTTCTCCAGCCAAGGCAAGCTGAAGCGAAACGCGTGGCCCGATATCCGATGCAACGCGCCTTATGTGAGCACTCGACTAAGTCGGGCCAGCCTCCTCTAGCTCGTCGGCGCCGTTCGAGCGATCGTCGGAGCTCTAACACTAAGTATAGTCAAGTATTGTAACTCCGAACAGATTGTATTACCGAACGTGTAAAGTTAAGCGCCTAAAATGGGTTTTCATACGCGTGGGATTACGCGTATGAAAATCACACTATTGATACCAAGGTTGTGTCTTTTTCCCATAGGTTTCACACGTTCGGAATTACGGTACCTTTTTCAAGGGACCAAAACGCCGCGTCGTTGGGAAGGGGTTCACTCGGATGGGAATATCGTATAAAATCTACGTTGTCTTTTTAAAATTCCATCAACTTCTTTTTTTGTAGGACTTTGAGCATTCAATATGTATAGTTTAACAGATATTCGTTTCATATTTTATTTGCTATCGTTGATTTTCTGAAAAGTGTTCGGACACTGGATCAACCACCATAACAGTTAGAGCTGTCGAGTTGTACTTCCTTTGGCTTTGCTTCGCCCTCCCTTGGCCTTGTGTTTGGCTTACCCCCCCCCCCCCCCCCAGGCACACTCAAGTTTTATGTTGATGGGGGTGTAACCTCAGCCAAAAACTGTGGGTCTGACTCTAAGGAACTCTTCGGCGCCATTCGAGCGATCGTCGGAGCTCTAACACTAAGTAACAGTTAGAGCTGTCGAGTTGTCCTTCCTTTGGCTTTGCTTCGCCCTCCCTTGTGTTTGGCTTACCCCCCCCCCCCCCCACGTCCCAGGCACACTCAAGTTTTATGTTGATGGGGGTGTTGTGTGCCTCAGCCAACCCCAAAATTGGGGTCTGACTCTAAGTCTAACTAAGGAACTGACTAGAACTGAAGTGATCTAGAAGCAAAAAACAATCTTTGGAAGAAGAAAAGAATCTTTGGAACGGTGGATCTATAGTTTTGGATGGATCCGGGCTAACTCGGCACTAGGGCGAACTCGGCCTTGGCGGAAAATTGCGGGCAAGTGAGCCCAGAGAGTTGAATAGGGTCCAGGTTAACTCAGCACTAGATCTCTAGACCGAAAATTCTGTCTCTCGTTCGTTAGGTCTTCACTCAGAGACAGAAACGGTCGTATTAGTAGGGACACCAATATAAAAATCTATCTTTTTAATTAATCCTTTCTGAAGGTCAAAATGGGGTTTAAATGAAAGGCAATGTCTTCCAAAGGCAAACTCACCTATTTGATGTATCCAAAACAGCCTTCAAAGTGAGATATTTTGCTCCAAAGTTGGCGATTCCAGCTACGCCAAATCAGTGCTTGTTGCCTTGGAAAACTTGCAATGTCATGGTCGATAAGTTACGTTAGAAATGAGAAAGGCCTTGAAAAGGGGGTGTGTTACCTAATTACAATAACAATCACAAACCTGCGCAAATTACGCAATTCAAATCCCCCGCGCGATCGACCCATCCAGCTCAAGTTTTGGTGGCTAGTCTTGAAAAATCCGTACACGGTATTTTAAATTTCAATATTATGAGACAGAGTACGAAATGGAAGATTTCGACCTCGAATTATGCTAAAAAAATTGATTATCACAAAAAGTTTGGGTTGATAGGTGTTAACAATATGATTTCAATATTTCTGTAATCTTACTCGCCTTATTTGTGGTTTCTCGTCTTGTCGTCAGCCCCGCACTGCCACCGACATGACTGCACACAGAGTTACATACGCACTGCATTGTGACTCAGCATATCACTGCACTGAACCTAACGGTTTCGCTCATATTCGCTAGATCAAGTCAGCTTATGTTGCTGATTTTATGTAGGTTGGTAAATTATGATTATGATTATGAGCATGCTTAAAAATATGTTATGACAAAAAAGAAGTCTAAAATAATAATAATCAGAAATATAAATATATTTCGTTGCTCATATTTTTTTATTATGAATTTATTTTTAAACAAAAATAATATTACAAGGTAAAAGAATGGTGTCAGCAAAACCGGCAACGCCGAAAAGGCACAAAGCCTCGTAACAAGGATTAGACATAATAAATTTTGGCAATGGGTCTTTGTCCCCATTTTGGACCCTTTTTCATGATTCATTGTCTCTCTGCTCGATGCCGAATGAACTAAACTGAACTAGTAAGCCGTCAAACAAAATCGACATTATAAAAAGGGAGAGGAAAAGGGGGGGGTGGGGAATTTCAAAAAAATTGAGGGGGAAAAGTCCATTGGACCTTAAAACCAACGCCTTAAACGCTCGGCCATCGTACCTTCTCCACAAATAAATAAGTGACAAAATAATATAACTAATAATATGTGATTAAAATAAAGGAAAATGAAAGAAGGAAAAAAATATAAGAGGAAAGTAAAAAAAAAGGGCAAGTGCACAAACCATTTTTTTAAAAACTCCTGCGATGTGTTCATTATTACGTAATCATCACAAGAGGTGGATGGTGCAGCAATGCTTGAGGGATGTTGTCGGGGTGGGAGGTGTGGGGGGAGGGGAGGGGCGGTGGGGCAGCAGTCTTACAAAGTGGCTGAAGAAAGATTTCATATCGTCAATGGTGTGGCCTGGTGTGGGAGAGGGTCCTACTTCTCTTTCATTTTCAGTTCAGTTCATTTTATTATCATTTTGCAGCCTCAGCTGAATTGCGGGACAATTTGCAATCAAATATTATTTTTTCAAAAAAATCACACTTCAACAACAATCTTTATTTTATACAATACATTTAAAAACAGGAATACTTTACGTTATTATATTAGTCAATCATATCTTCATCATTATCAATCAATTCAATTCAATTTAATTTATTCCACATTTGATAAAATTTACAATGATAAAATACATTACAATTGAAAATATCAAGAAATTAACGACAATAAAAACATGAAAATTCAACAATAGAGATGGGTACATGTACATCATACAATAAAAATAGTACCTACAAATAAACAGAATATATCTAAATATGGAGGGACAAACAAAATGCCAAGGGTCTATCAAAGGTTTGTCCCCCAAAATATATATTACATAAAATATATTATTTAAGAGAATTATTCCCCATTCTCTCTTTATTTCCCCCTATCTTTCTCTAAATTTAAAAGAGGGGCTAGGGGCATACCCTGTAGCTAATGATCACATATACGTCTTTGTTATACAGGTATACTCATGCGAAAGTCCCTTGCATTTTGCAGCTCATAACTGTAAACTGATGCAAAGGAATGTTGCATGCTTGAGTTCGAAACAATGAAGGCTCTGTCCCCCCGGTCTTGTCCCTAATTTATTTGTCCTCCACCTCTCGAAATGTATTGACCTCTGGGTGTTTACATATCTCTCTCTCTCCCTCTCTCTCTCTCAAAATGGGCTACGCTTCGGCGTCGGCACGCGCGACAAAAAATACACGACGACTCTTGTACAGTCACACACGACTACAGTCACACACAAGCTTCCAGCATGATACCACACATGCATGCCATGACACGTTTTTTCCCCTCTTCTCAGCACTTTGACGGTAAGAGTAGACTATTATTCAGTCATATTTACTAAATATCCTTTTGACACACTTTTCATACTCATTGGGTTAGTATTTCACTCTATGGACGAGCTTGACGCTGTGTGCAGTGATATGAGAAATGGGGTCTTCGTTTGAGACTAGCTATGTGACGGCCCTACGTATTTGTGTACGAAACTCATCAATATTCATATTTCCATACCGATATTTTACCGATATTTACCGATAATAGTCTAGATACTGATCTTTATTCATGAGTTACAGACCCGGTCGGAGCAACAAAATGACATCATTACTCACAGTTTTCCCTCTATTTTTGAGATGGCTACAGCTATGGAGCTTAAATCAAAGTACGGTTGACTTAAAAATTATGTTCTATAAATACCTGCATGTCAATAAAGTAAAAGTCTGAAATAAAAAAGATATCCTTTGTTTTCTTTATATTTTCAAGTCTATAGGGGTATCGTACATTGACATCTCATGCATTATTCACTATCAAAAGTTCGTTGGCTGAAGCTAGACACCTTATTTTTTGAGCCTACTTGTTGCCAGAAGATTTTTAGTGATCAAATTTGCAGCGCCCTCTAGAATTTTTGGCTCGTTACGCATAGTCGATGTGTGTGCGTTTTCCGTTAGCTGCTACGAAAATTATTGGATTCAAATTCGCTGAAATCTGCAACACCGTAACTCAAACGAGTAAGTTCTGTTAAAGATCGTCATTAAAGGTATGTTTTTGAGTGTGTCATTGTCTTTGTTTCATCGATTACTTAAGTGAATAGTTTTTAAAAAAGGATTTTGCAGTCCCCAACAATTTGCCAATAATTTGTCAGGGCGACGACGAGCACGTAAAGCGAAGCGTAGCTACGCACACTCAGCGTATTGGCGTCCCTAGTATTAGTATTACTCTGCTGTGCAAACCTACTACACGCCGATGTGTAGTTGGAAATATCGCAATAATTTGATTTTTCCTCATAGACTATATATTATAGATTTATCATCAACATAGATCTATTATTATTGAATTGGTTAGGCTTAGGCCACTCATGGGCCCTTGCCTATGTGGGACTGTGTCCAACATTCAATGTTGCAGCAGTCAAAAACAGACAACAAAATTATTGCTCTAAGCAAGATTTAATTTTCTTAAATTTGCTAGATTACCTGATTCAAGGACTCTTCCACTCTTACTGTGCCACACATTAGGGGATTCAGAATTGAAAGTGAAATTTTAAATAATTATTTTCCTCTCCTGTAGGCTGTATGAATGATCTAGCCTGGAAGAGGACCTGCTGAAACACACAATAGCTATTGAAGCCTATTCACCCATAAAAGAGCTAGTCTGAGTACAAAGTTATCTTCAGATAAGCTTGTACATGTATAAGTGGCCTAGGCTCTACTATTTAAAGTAGATATTCAAAGCAAATCACAAATATGCTCAATAATGTATCTCTAGAAACTATTCAATTCAATTCAATTTCGGTTTTATTAAAAAGACTCAGCAAAAAGTCCGAAGACTAACAGTGTGAGTTTACAATTTTTAAAAAACATATAAATATAAATATAAGTACTAAGGTGAAAAAAATCACAGACAAGATAAGTAATTTATACATATTAAAACTATTCAACTTCGTAAAAAAAAGAAAATATACATTACAATCTGAAACAGCGCTCCTACCGCGACCCAGCACGCATGCTCACTCCTGAAGACCTATCCCCCCCCTTGTGTCACACCGATCCGCCAAGTCAGCGCCCCCACCGCAATCCGCCGACGAGCACGCAAACTTCAACAACCTGGAAGCACTGAACCGATTAAGTTCAGCGCCTCCAGGCGATCAAAGCACGCAATCGCGCAAGCGGACCACCACAGGGGCAACCAACCCAAAGGAGCACATCGAACGCGGCAGGAGCTAGGCAAGCTTAAAAAATGGGGGAGAAAAAGAGCATGCCTGTCGAGCCACAGCAAAAGCACTGACCCAAAGGAGACAAGTACACATAAGAAAGAAATAGCAAAATGACAATAATCATGAAGGCAGGAAAATTGCACTGGCACATACAAAGCTAGGCCGGAACACCACAAATACATGTATGCAAAAGCATAAACATACTTGTCGTGTATTGGACATTTTTTGAACATTTCAAGAGACAAGGATCAATAATCATTAATCATTCATGCAAACTGTTTTAAATACAATGCCAAAAGAGCTGTAAAAACGAGTGTCAACGGTGAGAAGAGAGACACAGAGCTCGCTAGAGAGAGAGAGAGAGAGAGCCGGGGAGTACAGGGGAAAGGAATTAGAAAAGAAATAGAAAGATGAGAGGAAAGGAAAGAAAGGCAGAAAGAAAGGCAGAAAGAAGAAGCAGATGACACTCGTAACAGCAAAAATTGGAAACTTACTAGCACAGATATTTATAATTGCATGCATATTGCAAAAACAAAACCAAGGTTGCTGTAATTGTGATTACACTACAAAAAAAGGAATGTGGTGAAAAGCCAAGACAGGAAAGATTGAGAAGGGTGAGATGGTGGAGAGAGAAAAAGAGAGAAAAGAAGTTAAAGAGAGAAAGAGAGAGGGATAAAGAGAAAGAGAGAGAAAGAGAGAGGGGGAGAGAGAAGTATGAAGGAGAGGCCACATCCAAGTAAGTAAACATTGCAAACAATTATTGTCTGTAAGTGTAGAATTGTTGGTAAAATTGCACATAGAGTCTGCAAGTGCAGACAGCAACCAGGAATGTGATGAATTCCTTAAGAGGAGAAAAACTGAGAAAAGGAAAAGAAATACAGGAGAGAGAAGGATATACGAAAAGAGGAGACGAAGGGAGAGAGAGAGAGAGAGAGAGTTGAAATAACATCACATCCAGGTAAAGGACATTGCACATCAGCAGTAATCATGTATATGAATACATTGACAAAAATTGCATAAGTATGAATTGCACAAATAAAACTAGAAAGCTTGCAGATGGTAATCGTATAAGTTTTACGTTAACTGCGTGTTTGATGATTAAAAAATAGCACAAATAAAAACACTTCTCAGCATCTGGGATATCCGAGCGATTCGCCAGAAATATACCAATGTTTTCGTGACGTCACATCAGGTGCCAATCCTGCCTAAGCAGACGACGTCCTATATCAAGTGAACGTAACTGCAATGCAATTATTTTTAAATTATAAAGAGTTTGGTTTGTTTCACCATGACCGTATTTCACATCATTCTAAAAGGGAAGTGAAACCGTTTCTAGTAACTAAAATCTTTTGTTTGTAAAAAGTCATGATAAGGGTCAATGATCAATCAAAGAAATCACACCTTCGAATTGTAAAGCCCGCTGAATTATAGCATGGATGGTATTCGTTCCCTCTTGAAACGCCGACATGCCGCGGTGCATGCAGCTGAAAATACAATGGCATCTTTTTTTGTTTACAAGCGATTGATTCCTTTATTTTTTTAACGCTGCATTTTTCATCAAAATAATACCATGCAGGAAATTTAGAGTGAGGCAACAAATAAGCATTTATACTCACGCTAGTGAAGTAAGAGAAATAAGTGAAGATGAGATGACAAAACAGGCACTGAAAATGTATAAGATGTTATGGGGCATCGTCTGCTTAGGAAGGATTGCTCCCCGGTATGACGTCACATATCTCAGCAGCGTTCAAAGAGCTCTATAGGTGCTATAGCGGGGCTGTGTTATATCATTTTATAATTGATAATAATCATTACTTCAAATGTTTCCAAGCGTTGAATTTTGATAACCTTGTTCAATCTAAGCTTCACCTATGCAATAATAAAAATTAAATCAATATTCAAAATCAATGAAATTCTACTTTAAGGAGTTGGTTCAACATATGGTAGTGGATTCAGTTTCCGAACACTTTTCAGAAAATCAACGATAGCAAATAAAATATCAAACGAATATCTGTCAAACTTACATAATGAATGCTCAAAGTCCTACAGCAAAAGAAGTTGATGGAATTTTAAAAAGACAAAGTAGATTTAATACGATATTCCCTTCCGAGCGAACCCCTTCCCAACGACGCGGCGTTTTGGTCCCTTGAAAATGGTATTTCCGAACGTGCCCCTATGGGAGAAATTCCCTCATTATGCTCAGTCTAATCAACAAAAATATTACGCACGCACTTTTTGTTCGGCAGGTCGATCGCATGTTCTACACGAACATGCTTTAGATCGAGGGTTGCCAATATATAAACAACGGCCACTGCATGCATACGTTATGCAGTAATCACTCACTCTCTCTAAACGTTAAACAGGAATGGATCGGTCGTGAGGTTAAAGTTTCATTCAAAAAGATATTTTTCAGAATGGGGGATTTTTCAATCAATTATTTAATCGTTTTCATGGTTTCATGTGAAAATAAAATATTATTTACGTTTTTTTGCCTCATTTTATGATCTGCTGCCCTACATGTATGTTCTCTGTGTCAAATAGTGTGGAGAACATGTGCGTAGTCCCACGCGTATGAAAGGTTAAGCCATTTTAATGCGCCTGACTTAACTGTACACGTTCGGTAATACCATCCTGTTCGGAAATACAACGCTTGACTATACCAATTTGACTGAATAATTCATTTAAAGCTCCTTTTTCAGGTAATTCAGGGTCCAAGGTATTCTCCATTTGAAAATCTTGCAGCTGTATTCAAACTGTTGTTAGTGTGTTAGTCAATGTGTATTTGGTTTGCACAGCAGAGTGATATGACCGTTTCTATCTGAAGAGCTAACGAACGAGAGACAGAATTTTCGGTCTAACTCGGCACTAGAGCGAACTCAGCCTTGGCGGAAAATCGCGGCTTAGTGAGCCCAGAGGGTTGAGTTGATCGCAAATACTTGTGTTGAATTTTGCATTAATTACACATTTTAAAACACTTAAATTAATTTTTTAAATTAAAAATTACCAGTATGTGATATAAATGTGTAAAATAATTAGCAAAGAAGCAATTTTGAACATTTCAAGAAGTAAAATTATACAAAACATGAAATTTAAGGCTAAAAAACAGTACGGTGATTAAAGTGGACTTCAACTCTTGAAACATAGTCACAGCGCAGTGCCGAGTTAGCCCGACCCCGGCATTGATCATAAATATTTGTGTTGAATTTCATATTAATTACACGTTTCAAAACGCTTAAATTCAAATTTTTTTTATATCAATGTGTAAAATGATTATCAAAGAAGTAATTTAGAAAATTTCAAGAAGTAAAGTTATACAAAACATGAAATTTAAGGGTAAAAAGTGGTACGGTGTGTAGAGGGGACTTCAACTTTTTAAACATAGTCACCGCGCAGTGCTGAGTTAGCCCCCTCTTGGATGGTATTACCGAACACGTACCATTAAGCGTCTAAAATGGCGCTTTCATACGTGTATGTTCTCTACACTATTTGACACAAAGAACACAGGGCAGAAGATCATAAAATTAGGCAAAAAAATCATAAGTAATATCTTAAAACCTGCTCCCCCCCCTCCCCCCAGTCACCCTGTTGGCCCCAAATCAGGATAGGTTGTGTATCTTTTTCCCATAGGGAGCACACGTTCAGTAATACAATACCTTTTTCAAGGAACCAAAACACCGCGTAGTTGGGAAGGGGTTCGCTCGGAAGGGAATATCATATTAAATCTATGTTGTCTGTTTCAAATTCCACCAACTTCTTTTTCTGTAGGACTTTAAGCATTCATTATGTAAGTTTGACAGATATTTATTGGATGTTTTATTTGCTATGGTTGATTTTCTGAAAAGTGTTCGGTAATAAGATCCACCTCCATACCCAGCTGAGCGAAAAAACATGGTTTATGGAACTGCGGCACTTAGTGCGGGGATTCTATAGTGCATGCATATATATGCAATTGCGCACGCAAGTGAATGGACGTACGTACATGTACACGAGAGCTAGGGAACAGGCACACCGGGGGAAACAGAGAGAGAGAGACTGTAAGCGCTTTTGTTCCGGCCGGGTATCTTGAGAATGGCGATCGGCCTTTGAAAAGGGGGTTGTCAAAGCGGCACATACATGTACCCATCTGTCCAGTATATTGAGTGCCCCCCCGCAGCTGTGGAATTTAACTCTACGTTAACTTCCTTTGTGAGCCTTGCGGTGAAATAATTTTCCCTTCAAGTGCTCTTTATCTTTAACAATTTAAATATCTCATGCAGCTTTCATTTTGGGATAATGTTATGTTTTCTAATGACATACATGCATATATCCATGTACAAATTAATCCGGAAGTGATTTGTTCCGTTAAATTTGAGGCATGTTATGAATACATGGGTTTGATTGCAGAGTAGCTTGTTTCAATTATTAATTTGTTGTTCTACCACTGTTTGTGCACTGAGAATTATTTCTTTCTTTCATTATCATTAATATTTCAGCAAATCTATCTTGAGGAGTTAAAGCAAGCCCCTGTCCATGAAGGAGTTCCCAACCAAGATGTAAGTAGTGATTTACATGTACATGTATAACCTGAATACAATTTGGCAGCTCTATCAACATGTGCGCTGCTCTTCATTTATCTTGAGAGGAGATTTTTTTAAATTCAAAATGTTTGTAAGCTTATATAAAAAAAGAAAATGACTGATGCTACTTTTAACGTACCATTGAGTAAATAGGGTTGGCTTTCACGTGTTTCAGCCACTATCAGGCTTGTCTGTTCTATTCTATTTTATTTTTTGTTTTTATTGTAATAAGTTCATTACAAGCTTTCCTAGCCTCTCCCATCAAAAGAAAATACAATAGAAATTAGATGGAAATTAGTGCTGCAATATCTCGGTTATTTCATTTTCCGTTTAACGAGGGCTAAAAACCGGATGGTTTTCGATTAAACGCACTCACACATATGCGCGGTTATAGTTTTGGGTGATACACCATTTTGAACACATGGGACACAGGTATAACAACAACAACAAAATTTTACACCATATTACATACACTGATAGCATGTAAGGCCAGGCAGCTCTGTGGAAACATAGCTTTCCCCCTTTTGCAGTTGTTTTCCGCCTCATGCCTTTAGATGTTTAACAGGATTTTCTATTTTGTTACAGATTGTTGATGATGAGTCTGTTGGGTCTAATTCTTTCATCCAGCAGTACCTCAAGCAGCAACAAGAGCAGCTGAAGCAGAGACATGGTAAATACTCTGCCAAATAGTATACAAATATTTAATGTTTATGAGTGAGATGGTGAAAATATTTTGTTCTGTTCAAGGAGGTGGTAGCCAAGTTGAATGGAAAAATGTATTTTTCACCAAATTGAATAGTTTTCCCATCTCATTAATGAAAACTTTACTTATTTGTAAACTGCATATTGATCGAGTATCAATCCGGAGCAGTCCAAATATGGGGTCGTTTTGGAATATCTTCGTCGGGATCGTAATGGTTTTTGTGATTAAATTAAAAAGACCATTCTATGCCCATATTTCATGTAATAGCAAATCTTATCACCAAATGATCAAGAAATAACCACTTAAAATATTATCGTTTCCTGTCTTGTGTGATATCTGTCTAAAGCTTTATTGTTTCCTGTTGTTTGTATCACAGCCAGAGAACCTGTAACTGAAGGTACTGAAGCCAAGGCTGACAAGGGGGATATACCTGAAGGGCTTGCTAACCAGGTGGATGAGCTGAACGAATCCTTGAGCCGCAGTCAGTCTGAAGAGGCTGAAAAGGATTCAGAGGAGACGGCAAACAACGGTGAAAGCATCGCTGCAGACAAAAAAGCGGAACCAGCTCAAGAGGAGCCCTCCTCTTCAAGCAGATCATCCAGGAGATCCCGCAGACAGAGTGCCCAGCAGGAGGAAGAACCAGAGATGGAGACTGAGACAAGGAGAACTAGGAGGAGGACCAGCTCCAGGGGTAGAGAACAGGAGGAGGAGAAGGAGGAGGTAAAGGCACCACAGGAAGTAGAGCCGATGCAGACCATCAACGAGCTTGAGAAGAAAGTACAACCAGAGGCATCTCAGGATGAGGTACAGAAGACGTATGAACCTTCAGCAGCGGAGGATGATAAGAAAGAACAGGTTACCCCTTCTGAAGTAGATGCTGAATGTAAGGATGAGAAGGCGGATGAAGCGAAGCCTTCTCCAGATCCCACTCGAGATACAGAAAATGAAGGTAAAATGCAGATGAGGAAAGGAGATATTACCAAATTAGAGGAATCCACAGATAACAGGAGCTCTCAGGTAGAAGAGACAAGTGCTCCTAAAGATGTGGACCTCCCAGATCCTGCATCTTCCAAACAGACTGAACAGACAGTGGCAGGAGAGGACCAACTTACAGATAGCAAGGAAGATACAGTCACTACAAAGCCAGAGCCAAGAAAACAAACAGACGAACCACCACCTTCAGTAGAGGTTGCAGAGGACAGTGCCAACCAAGCCCAAGCCAACAAGCCAGTGCAAGTTGCACCACAGAAAGAGGCGGTTCATGAAGAAGCAGGCAAGGCTACTGAAGGCAAGGAAGAGCAGCAGAGTGAGAGTAAGCAGATTTCCAGTCAGAAGAGGGTGAAGCTGAACAGGTCTGCAAACCTCAGTCGAGGCAGGGGAACTGAGAAACCTGCAGAAGAAGAGGAGAAATCTGAGGTTACTGAAAAGGAAGATGTACCTACAAACAAGAATGAAGAGCAGGATGAAAGCTTAGCACAAGAAGTAATTGAGAAGTCTCCCAGAAAACGAATAACACCTACTGATGATCAGGTTCAAGGGGAGACCACTTCAAAACGCCAGAAGACGGAATCAGATGAGGAAGATGCAGGAAAAGGACCAGAGGAAGGTTCCCATCCAGTTATCAGTCCCGGGTAAGTCATGATTCTTTCAATGTTCTAATATAGATAGATATTAGAAGTAGTATTTTATTCATCACATATATAGTATAACATACAACAAAATGCAAAAAAAGAAAGAAGATAAATTAAAGAATTGTATCAAAATGCCCTGAGGCATTCAGCTCTATTACAGTTCATGAATCACATAACATCACAACACATTCAGATATATAACAATAAGGATCTTTATGAATTGTAAATAATTTATATTTATGAATTTTATGGAGGACTACTCTTTAGCCCAACTGCACCTGGTTATCAAAATTTCTTACTTTAGTCATTACGACCCATTAGCTGAAATAGATTCAACAAGGAAGTTTTTTATGAATATTTGAGCAATTAGCCACATGCCCCTGTCTATCTTCTTTCTTTCTTTCTTTTTTTTTTTTTTTTTGGACATGTTGAATCTACCATTAGAATAAAATCTCAAAATACAAACATGAAAATCAAAATAACGAAATATTTGCAAATTTCCCTATTTAGGTACAGTATGTGCTTGTATTTAGTTTTGTCTCTGAATTAGTGTACTCCTGGTTGCATGAAGCTGAAATCTGTATAAAATGCACTGAGCCATTACAAAGTGGTAATGTTGTATATATAAAACTGCTGCAGGTTACTATGTTTCAAATCATTTATGCAAGGGTTGGAAATTTGGGTAGTGCCTTCACTGATTTTCAGAGATGGCTGAATTATAAATTGAATATAGTTCCACTTTAAGAGATTAAGGTAGTAGGTGAGTATATTATTTTTAAGGATTTTGTTACAAAATGTACATGTGTATGTCAAAATCATTTTTTTAGTTATGGTGTACAGTCAAGCCCATTCAAAGAAAATTTTACCGGGTCTGTACAGGACTTTTATCAAAGCACCTGTTATCAGGTGGTGTTTCCCTTCCATTACAAAATAACATGTTTGTGTACAGTATCATCTTATGCAATGCTTGAAACTAACAGTCCAGCAGCATGGGCTCCCAAGAATCCCAAATTTCAAATCAGAACCCCCACCCCCCTCCCCCCCCCAAAAAAAAAATTAATTAATTAAAATTTAAACTCGGAGCCAGTTCATACAAACTCTTAAAAATTTCAATCCATACCTCAAGTAAAAATGTTAGTTTGGAGCCTGAATTTAACATGTGCCTTTTAAAAAAAATGTTAATGCACTGGACAACAAAGCGAAAGTGGATGCATAGAAGAAAATCAACATTATTTTTATGCAAGGATGATTGTACATGTACATTGTATATCACATGCAATTTTAAGAAAAAGTGGTAACGATGTGCTGTGTTAAGTTTGATCTTGATGTTTTGTATTGATGGAATGCAATGTACATTGTACATTCTCACAGAATTAAATGAAATATACTCTGAATGTTTCAGACTGCAAGTACATGTACATGTAGCTGCCAAATGATGTTGAGAGATGGACAGTTTTGTTATCTCACATTGCATTCACCATGTCAGACCAGTACCCTACCCCCTCCCATCCCCCATGACACCAGTGCATCTTGACGGTTGGACCCATGCTGTGCCAATGGCAAGCATTATTTTAAATGTTGGTTTATATGAACGAACTTCTTACATGAAACATATGTTTGGGTTTGGTTGGATAAGCAAAGGAGTTGGTCCAAGGTCTGTTTGTGTCTGATTGAATTAAAGGGAGCCACCGCTCGATGTCCATGTACGTTCAATTTCATTCGCTTGCCCCTATTGCAAGGCCGTGCATTACAACAATCTTGGAGCTGCGAACAAAATTGCCGTCGAGGGTGGGGTAGTTTGTCAGTTGGGCTGTTCAGTTCGTCTTTCTTCAGTCGAATGCGTATCACTGCAATTGCGTGCTCGTTTACCGAAGATGTACGGAGATTCCTGAATATTACCCGAGCCGGGCCAAGCTCCAAAACACCTCGACTGGCGACTTTTCGGTCCCTTTAATGCGTGCTCTGAAATGTTTTACATATACATCTGACTTGTTCCCTGATGTGCTGTAGTGTGTGTGCCATAAGCCCACCGCACACTAATATCCGATCGACTGCAATCCGATTTTGGAAGTACTAAATCGTAATAACATCAAATGTGGACATTTAAACAAATATAATCTTCCTGGTTCAGATTATGAACAATAACAGGAATACTAAAGTACGATCTTTTTGAATAAAGGCCAAATAAGCTTCTAATTGTAGTAGTGCTGGTATCGACATGCTTGATGTCGACACTGCTGTGAGTGCTGTCGACATACGAAGGATTTTTAACGTTGCCGACATGTCGACATGCATGCTCTGATGTCAACATAAAAGGGGTCTTATTCATACGTTCCAGTCACACACTAGAAAAGTGAAGATTACCTGAAAAGTTAGAGATACAATCATCAACAAAAATAAACGCGATTAGAAGGAATTCATCAGTGCAAATTCAACGACAATCGATCGCGGCATGCAGTGCTACATATTTAGGGCTCTCAAGTTGAGTCTCTGCAGTGCTAGATGCATGCGTAGTCAGCTCATTCATGGACTGCTCATGGCATATACATGTATATGGACAACTCGTGCACAGAGCTTGCTCAGCCGTACACAGATTTCAGTGCATGGGACACAGTTGTAATATTTTTCTTTGATATCAGTCTTGGCGATTTGACACTGAGATCCTTTTTTTCCGACACAACTCTAAGCAGAAAATTCAGCTCAAGTAAATACCGTACGGTTGTAGAAAAATGAACAATTTACGGATTCATCACAGTTATTTTCTTGTGAATCCAACCAAAATGAGGAATTTTAGGGAAAGTTTAGCAGATAAAATTTTCTCTTTGTAACCAAAGAAATATCGCTAAAATTTCATATTTTCCGGTTGTCAAACTTTGATTTTGCAGTATTGCTGTGAAAGATACATCCATATTCAATCATTTTTCAAACTTTATTTGTAAATAGTGGTGTTAAATACGTTATTTTTCAGATTGCTTTTGTAAATAACTTTACGTAGATCGTGTGAAAATGCAAGAATTGGCGAGGTCAAAGGGGGTCAACTCCATACAAACTGGCACTGTGTGTGTTTGTCTTGTGTCAATATAATGTCGACATCGTGAATATTTTTTATCGATACCAGCTCTAAATTGTAGACAGTCGTAGGACTGCTCCGACGTCCCTACGATTCGGAGCTGATATAGCCTTTCCTCTGATTAGAAGGCTTCCAGCAGGCAGTGACTTCGATTTTGCTATCTATATGACTATTCAGAACCTAAATTAAGATTGTATGTGTTTAAATGGGGGTAACCTCACTAGTCATAAGGACTGCTAGTCATAAGGACCACTTATTCATAAGGACCCTTATCCATAACGCGTGACTAAATGAATAGCGGTTTTGTATGAATACCAGTCCTACATAGCGAGCAAACCATAGACAAATTACCTTGCTATTCATAAGGCTTTCTGTTCATAAGGACCACTATTCATAACTATTCATACATGTAAGGACTGCTATTCATAACACGTGTTAAATTGTTACTCTGTCCACCAAGCGTACTCATATCTCCCCTGTTTTGCAGTCGCTACACTGGCTCCCTGTCAAACATCGCATTATTTTCAAAATTTTGTTGCTCACTTTTCACTGCGTTCTGCTCCCTAATACAATACCTCTTTAATTCAAAATTACACCCCTGCAAGATCTTTATGCTCATCCACTTCCAGTTCTCTTGTGATCCCTAAAGTCACAAAATCTTGGGGAAAAGATCATTTGCCCATGCGTGTCCTAAATTATGGAATAGCCTTCCTGAAGACATCAAAAAGTGCATAACATCTAATTCTCTTAAAAATCATGTAAAAGCATTTCTGTTTAATTCTTAATTTCTACATGCGCCTTGAGCACTCCACAGAGTGGATTTGGCACTATATAAGTTACATTTCTTATTATCATTATTATTATTAAATGAATAGCGGTTTTCTATGAATAGCGGTCCTTATGAATAGCAAGTGGACCCCTTTAAATGTTCATATCAGATGCTATTACACTTTCTTCTGAAATCGGATAGCAGACCGATCGTATAGTGTGCAGTGGGCTTTACATATACATGTATTGTACAGAATGGTGTGTGACTGCCTGGTGGGCTCAGCTAACATTCGGCATGACTGTTGCTAGATTCGAACTAGCTATCATTTGCTCAAATGCACACAAAATCTGGACCAAATGCAAAAATGTTCTTCATCGATATGACGATATGGAACAAAATAACAGTGACTTTAAACAAGTTTCAATAGTACATATTTCAACTTCATCTGAATATTTTGAGATAACGATAGGTAATGTATGAATCTCAAAATTGGTGAATTGCTTATTCAACAGTGACATATTTTGGGACAACTGTCCTGTTTGCTGTAACTTAAAGTATCATGAATTTTTTTTTTAACCTTTTCCCTCAAGGGGGGGGTGGGGGGGGGGTTGTAATGAAAATGTGTTGTAGGTTTTCTACAAAAAGAATTGCATTGAGTCATATATTGTTTTGGAACCAATGGATTATTCAACATGCTTGTACACTTCTTCACAGTGACATTACTGATCCATTAATTTGAAATTCCCATCAGTGATTACAACTCTCTCAAAAAAATCAACCTTTTCATTGTTTATCCTATTTGGTTCAAATTTAGTCAGTCAGTTTCCCTGCTTTTTTTCTTAGGCCCATCCCCCCCCCCCCCCCCACCCCTTTCCTTCAAAGCAACTTGCTGTTAAGGTTGGATTGCCCTTTAACCTTTCAGGACAGGAATTCTTGGGCTAAATTGATCACATTTTGTTCTTCAAATTGGCAACAATAAGTTGTGTTTTTTTAATGATCCATTGTTCAAATAAGGTGTAATGTCTTTGAAAACAATATACATGGTTGGGAATTTTGTTGAAAATTTAAGAAAATTGCCAATTTTGAAAACAATGATTTTTAACCTCTCCATGTAGTCTAATTAAGGATTTTAAAGCTTATTCTTGTTTTGTTTTGTTTTTAATTCCTTGCATTGAACTATATTGGTAATACAACAAAAATGGACATAGATTGTGCAGAAATTTTTGCTCTTCCTACTCATGCATCTGGTATATATTTTTTAGAGCTCTGAATCAAACGTTATTCAGCCAAATCACAAAATGTGGTCAGTTGTCTCGAAAGGGTTAAATAATGCAGTTTATTCTTGCCTGCCGATGCCCTATGGCAAAAGTACTTGTTGATATTTTGGACTTTCATGCTTCAATGTTCACTTTCATTTAAAGGGCCCCTGCCAACAAAATGCAAGTGGATACCTGTTGGTGTGCAATTCTACATATATCTCATATTAAACTTCTAAATACGTTTCATAGATTTTTAAATATTTTTTGAAATAATTTTTTTACAACCTGCTAAGCCCCACCCACTTAAAAAAATCCTCCAGACCATTTGCCCCCTGTGTCATCATCTGTCAATCATCATTGAGCTAATAGTGATTTTGCAAGTGAAACTGGTATTTAACTTTCTCAAAGCTGACACCTGTTACAATACAACATACAATAACAACATAGGAGTTGCTATGTCAGACATGCTGTAGCATCAGCAGGAAAACAAAGGCAGTGAGGAGGTATTGTATGAAGGCATGCAATTCTGTTATGAGTGTGTGCTGAGCTGGGGGATCACTGTCTATTGTATTGTAGAATAGTGGAATGAAGTGTATATGTAACAGGGGGCAAATGGTCAGGAGGATTTTTTTAAGTGGGTGGGGCTTAGCAGGTTGTAAAAAATTATTTCAAAAAATATTTTAAAATCTATGAACTATCAACTGGTCTCAAAAGTTCTGGGAAACAAGATTGCATGACTATGGGTGATGACAATCTGAATTTCTGTGTAATTGCTCTAGTCATGATTGATGATATCTATTATTTTGGAATTGATTGAATTGAATTGAAGGTTTATTATCATTTCATCGCTGCCAGTGGCTGAATTGCGAGCGATTCACAACATTGATAAAAACATACAAACCATGAAAACTTACATACTTGAAAATTATCATAAATGCATAACATGAGTGTAATAAATAACCTGAAATAGTTTTAAATTATCCTAGAGAAGAAAGTTTTATCATCATTGAATATGTAGTTGACGGATGATCTATTTAAAACAGAATTTTCAAGTTGATGACCGTCACCAAATAAGATAATTCTGAATCAAAAGATAATGCATTTAAACATCACTAAAATGAGACACTGTGCTGCTATGGGTTAAAGAAGGTTCCAGGATTACCGCTCTTTATTTCAACTATAATACACGTAATGATTTTTTAAAATTCTTTTTGTGCATTTGTATTTGTAGTATACAATAAAAACATCTTTTGATCAAATTGTGTACATGTAAGTCATGTATGTAGTAGTTTTTTAACCTATTCTTTAATACATGTAGGCCAACCAGTTGTCTATAAATCAGTAGTTGATACCATTAAAATTTCGGACTGCTCATAAATGATTAATTAAAAAAGAAAAAAGAGATTTTGAAATAATCCAATTTAGGATAGCTATCTACAACATGTACTGTACCCCTGCTATACCAAAAAAGTTCTCTCATATCTGCACAAACTTGTTGCATATTGATATTTCATCATAAAACAATTATTCCAATAGTACCGCAGGGTATTATCCTGTATATAAGTGAACATTAAAGAATATCATGTACTTTGCTCACTAATGTATTGTTGATCATCATCATGTATTGTACATGTAGACATTATTATGCTGCAAGGTGTGTGTGTATGTGTGTGTGTACAGGGGGCACATTTCCCTTTGTACATTATGCACCCGGTATAGTACAACACACAAATGCGTGGCATTTACGTTTTGTCTGCCTACCACATTCCTGTATATATACTGTGCTGCTTTAGCAAGCTGTACAACCCATGTGCGTATCAAGGTCTCCCTGCCCTTTTTATTGTATTGTGTGTTCTGCCATTCCACATGGTTCACTGTTATACTGTTCTACATCAGAATTTGAGAGATTACTATTTGACTGTACCTTCTGTGGACTGTTTCAAGTGATTGTATTTCATGTGTTGAATTTGGAAAATTGGTGTGATGAGGCTGTTCAGAAAGTAGGAAATGTAACTAGCATTTGGAGGATCAGATCTGTGGCGTATTGAAGCTTCTTGAGACTACGTGGGTCATCAAGTTTTGTACATCGGATTGTGTCATTTCCTTTCTTTTCTTATTTTTGTTGCAAATTTAAAGAGACCCTGTAATTCATGCTTAATGTGATTTTTAAATGACTGGAAAATGTGTAATGTACATGTTTATGATTTCATCTGTAGTCTGTAGATGTTGTGTATACATAATACTGTGCTATAATTTGATACCCCTATCCCTATGTACATATATAAGTGCCAGCTTGCTATAAACCTGGAGGGGGGGGCACTTAGTATATAGTGTGCGATGGGTATGTGCCGCCAAGAAGACCCCACTCAAATTTCCGTTCGAAAGCACCGCTTTTTTTTTTTTCACTCTCCGTCTATCCGGCCCATTTCGAAGAATATCATTTTTGGTGAAAAGTTGAAAAAGAGTTTCATTCCAGTTGCTTAATTCCTCCGGGCTTTCCTCATTGCTTCCAATCTGGTTCCAATCCACCCCAGAGAATTCAGTTTTCGTTCATGCTGATTGCTGAGCACATGCATGCGAATTAACCCCGCTTAAAATACACACACCATCGACTTGCCATGACACACAGCGTATTTAGCTAATGGGTGCTTATGGGAACCATTTCCGTAGCATCATATGTACATGTATATCTAGTTCCAAAGACCCCCTTTTTCCAAAATGTTAGTAGTTCTTAAGACCATCCTTTTCATGATACGCTAGTTTCAAAGCCCCCTTTTTTCTGTCTTGCCAGCAGCACTTACCTACCACTTTTGGGGTCGAGCGCCCCCCTCCCCAACCCTAACCCCCAGGGGACTATAAACATTATTCTAAGATGGAAAATTGATGTTTTTAAGTACGTCTACATTTTCTTAAAGCATTTATTTTAATGATGCAGGTTCAATTTATCAGAAATCAAGTTTTATGGACTGCAAATTATTGAGTAAACAAAGAAAGTCTTGTCAAATATAAATACTGTTTGACACATGTAATTGATGCAAGTTTAGTTTTGATGTGTTTGCCAAAGGAGTATCAAAAATGAAGAAGGAAAAAAAATTGGCAATAAATAGCAGTCTCTGTGAGGAGAGTCTTCAATAGGCTGATCAGATTTGTTCACTGCTGCTGAGATGACGTCAAACATCTTTCTTTTTTTTTTCACTACCATAACAAACTAAGTAACAAAAGGAGAAATTCTGAAGTTTCAAACTTTTGAAGTTTTACTGCATGTTATGGAACCTTTACATGTGTTGGTGTTCATGGGAGCTTCCCATAAATAATGTATGTGTATACAAGTACGTGTACATCAGTAAACCATCTCATAAGTCACAAGTTTGTAGACATCTTCAAATGCACATGCACTAGGATATCCACAGATTTATACTTGTGACAGTTTCTCGAGACGGGTCCCAGAAAATATCACATCCATTCATGTGCTATTTTTATGTACAAGCTGCATCTGATGTTCCCTTTTTTTTGTGTGTGTGTTAATTATAAAATCACAAGGAGCTTTTCTGTCTATTGAAGAGCTATTAATTACATGTACATGTACATGTTATGGCATGTCTTTTTTAATTTTTATACTGTACATGTAGGATGTATCATTGTATGGCTTCATTTTTGTCTTTGTCAACTGCACAATGTACACTGACATACAGTACATGTTCTTAACACAAAGAATGCATTTACTAAGGACAGCAGGACCAATGCACAGCAGTCACAACCTACAATGTACTGCTTTTGCAAGGTTTCCCTATTTTGTGAAATACTAGGTTTCAGTGAAATATAATTCCTATAAACAAGCAAAGCTCCTTGTTTATTTTAGGGATGATATGAAACAGTGATGATATAAAACATTACTTATGATTTGCATTCTCCTACTTATCTGCCCATCTCTTTCACAAGCAGGGAAGACGGAGCAGCTGCCTCTGAGGAGAAACCTGTTGCCATGACGATGGGTACTGATGAGGGAAAGGAAGCTGCATCCACAGAGACACCGGAGACGCCTGAGACAGAGGATGGAGAGATAAAAGAAGAAGGAGAGGTGATGGAAGCCGAGCAAGTGGTAGAAAACAAGGAGAAAGAAACCGACTCATCTCCTAAAAAGGTAATGTTAGAAATATTCAATAAAACAAAGCAATAACAACAAGAAATAAAGGGTCAAAAAAAGCATCTGATTTTCTATAAATCAAGGAAAGTGACACTTTGATATTGGCTCTTTTGGAGAAAGCATGATTTTATCACTTCTTGTTTAAATTTAACCCCCCCCAAAAAAAAACAACAACAACAAACAAACAAACAAAAACAAAAAAAACACTGCATGCCCCACTTGATATGAAGTGAATTAAAGAAACAAAATTGGATCATTTTGGCAACTCTTTCTTTTTTCTCTCGAATTTGTTATAAAGTAGCTCACAATATTTAAAGAAGTTAATTTGCTGTTTGGGCTCGTAAAAATTCTTAACATTTTTACTGCAAGGTGAATGCATCCATTATATAACCAAGAAAGAAAAAGCAAGAGAAACAATGTGTCTAGTCTACACAATTTCTGTAATATGTATGTATGCCTAACTATCATCTAGCCCCACAAGCTTAGCATCTGGCCTGTATTTTGGAGCTGTACTGCCCGGTTAGCCCTGGGAAGAAAAGTGCCCTGACCCTTGTCAAGAGTTATGCCAAATCCTGTGTATTCAAGAATCCGATGGAGCCCTGTCGTTTACGTCGTTTACGCAAAATAGATGAAAGTATGCTACAAGTAAAGCTGGAAATAAAATCTGCTCAAAGTGGATGCATCTACGCCTCGATTGTAAGCTGTAGCAGCATGAATATTGTGCTATGTTTATTGATGCTAGACATTTTCGCCAATGATCGTTTGCCGAAGTATGCATCGCTTGCTACTTGCCATTATCATCTTTCACATGGAACAGCAAGAGAGCACAAGGTAATGTACGCTCTGTCATTTTGAACACTGCATCAAAAATCGCCGATGGATTATCTTGTAATGTGTCCTGATAATATTTCTACGAGCACCTCAAGAGATCGATCACCATATACTTCACAATGAGTATTTGCTGCTTGAAGGCACCAATGATGATCTGCTTGTCACCACAAAAAAAGGCAAGTTTGCATCATATTTGATTTACTGGAGCCGTTAATGCATCTAAATCATCGTTTGATTGGACATGTTTTATCCCAACGTCCACTTGCATTCACGTTTTTTCGTGGAAGATGCTGAACCCCGCATAACACAAGGCTTCGTCATAACAATAGAAATGCAATATTCATCGCACATTTTGAGAAATACTTGTAGCTTGTTATGTTTCCTTGGAATTACTTTTTTTTCTACAAGTCGTCAGTTTGATAATCAGACTTATTCTATGCCAACACCTGCAGCAAGCGTTCTTCCTATGGTTCACAGATACCAAGTCTACATTTCTTCTGATCGACGTTTTCCATCAAGAATTTTTATCTTCAGAGGAAAATGCAATGTTCAAAGCATTTCTCAAAAAACATTTGCAGCTTGCTCGAATAACTGTTATCCTATAAAATGTGCTTCAAACAACAATCACAGATTAGCAATTTTGAAAAAGAATTGACTTCTTAGATGAAAAGTTCAGATAACTCACCAAGAACGTTGTCACTTTAAAACTGGATATTCCAACTTGGAGCAAGTGTTCAATATACTTGCTGCTGTCATGGAAACATAGAGAACTTAGATCTTCAAAGTTATTTCCTTATCTCCACACGAACTATTCATGATCTTCTTGCTTTGTAGTCACAAGAACCATCATCTTGTGACATCTCACCTTGTGACATCTCAACAGATTGCATCTAACACTTAGCCACCAGTATGTAAGGAAATCAGCCTCTATTGACATTCCAAAACACTTTCTTGCAGGAGTTAATAGCTTATCTTGGCTTTTATCAAGAGCTATTCTTGAATTTGAACTGTCACAGTTGTGTCGTGGAGAGATCAGTTTTCATCAAGTGGTCCTCAGCTTGCAGCTTCTGTTTCAGATATGACTTCATCACAACTATTTCTTCAATTTTGTACAACAGTATAATTCCGAGACTTCACAGTTAATGAAAAGATGAGCCTAGAAAGTATGAACTTCACATGCTCTACATATTCTACTCTGTGCGAAACTTTCATTTCAGCATTGTTCTTCAGTGACTTTTCTCCAATCTGTTATAGTACAGTGTGCATCAGTATCCTGAACTCTTCAAATTAATCAGCACTTATTTGTGATAAATTAGCAAAGCAAAGGTCAAAGGTGTTAGCTGCTATCGTAAATGCACTCCACAACCTTGTTTAGTCGTCCAGGGTTCCCCTCCAATGTGTCCTGTACTCCCCATCACACATGACGTTCCAAATTTTAGTAGGCTCCATCACAGGTCGAGGCAGGTCTTTGGACAGCAAACCACACTTTGTTTTCGCAGTGCCTGGGGGACAGAGAGAAAGAGAGGTGGATGGGGTAATACTGATGGAGGCCGGGCCTAGAGTCTGCTGCCAGCAATATTCCTGATGATGTTTCTTGTTCTGTCTTTTGGTTTTCTGTTCACTTCATGTATCTCTTTTATTCTGTATATTATTTCTATTTTATTCACTAAAAGAAGCCACCACTTTTTGCACAACGTGAATGTGCATGCCATTTCAGTTTGATTTTCCTTCTTTTAATTGGTGGGTGTAAATTTTGGAAGGTATACTATACATGAAAATCAAATTATTTGGGGGCCATTTTGATTTAAATTGTTATACTTGGATGAATTTGGAGAACTTCTTGTTAAGGTTATCTGATCTCTTACAAAAACAAAAATATGTTGTGAAATACCTGCAGATGTTTGACAAATATAGCTCTATTTTCAATGGAAATGCAAAAGATGGCTTTTTTCTTCTTTTTTTCTGTTTTGCTGGTAAATGGAAAAAAAAAATCCCCAAAATGATTTGAATTCACCAAGAGAGGGATCTTCTAATCTTGTGGTAGACTGACTTCCAGGCAACTTTGTTCTTTTTTTTTTCTCCCACATACAGAAGGTTTGTCCAATTTTCTATGAAAATACAGATTAGGAATCATAGTGCTAATTTTTTTACAAGTCAAAAAGCTCCTGTATCGTTGGAGAAAATAGTTTGACTTATTTTATTATTATGTAAGAAACTTGAAATTGCAGCTTATATGGTCATTTGCTTATCATGACAGTGGAGTATATCATGTAGTATCTTCCTTTGATGAATGGAATTTGAAAAAGGGTATCAAAGTCGTGGCATTTTGAATGACAGTCATTCTTCTTTTGGATCTCTTTGAAGGCGCAACAACCTTGTTCGCAAGAAAACCCTTTTTCCCAAAAAATTTCACCACGAGCAATGTGGTAGAGGTAATCTGGTGAATTTTTGCAAGATAAAAGTGAGGCAAATGTAGTAAATATATGGGCTGGTTTATGATAAAAATGAGCTCAAAGGAGAAGAATGGACATTGGACAAGCCTTCATTCAAATTTCTAACTTTGCTTATTTCCATTTTCTATTCTGCACCTTCTTCAACTTACCATTCCTAGTGAGATTCCCAGCATATCAGTGAGAAACAAATCTAATCCCTATATTTGCTGTTTTTGTGTATGATTTTCTCCCCATGAAGGTTGAGCAGAGATCCCGATCCAGGTCCTTCACAAGTGTGTCCTCAGCTCCGGTCAAAACTAAGAGACATTCCTTCTCATGTAAGACAGACTATTAGATCTTCCTTTTAAACCAAACTTGGAGCTAAAGTTGCAACTACTGTTGTTATAGTTACACTTGTTGCCTCAAGGGCCCTCTTGCATAAAAAGTTGTGTTTAATCGCAACTCAAAAAAAATAAATGCAAGTCCCATATACGTGATCCTGATTGGTTGAAAATTAAGTTGCGTTTAAATTTTTGACTTGCATTTATATGCAAGTTTTTATGCAAGGGGGCCCTTTTCTACAAGAAAGGGGAAAAGTATAAGGGATAGTATCTTGTGTATTTTTGTTCATAAGTTCAAATATCATACATGAATCTCACTTGCTTGTGCAAGAAATATCATCATCACGAAGAGCAGAACATAATCTTTCCGTAACTTTCTTGGCTGCAATTTATAGATACACAAACAAATGATTTTCTTGCAAATTCAACCAAAAAGTATGCCAATTTCTTTGAGTAATGCTGTAACCTGCATTCTATAAATCTTGTAGCCTTCCATGAGCAAGAAGTGGTATTTCTATAATTTAGATAGAATTAACAGTATAATTCTGACCTTACAATTATAAAATCTTGACTTTACAAATAACAAAAAAATATACAATTTTATTAGAATGCATGTGGAATTGCCTTATAATCACAGTGTAATACCCAGTAGTAAAACAATTTAAAAGTTAGAATGAATTCTACCCTGTCACTTCAAATATCCACAATATTTGAATGAAGAATGAATGCTTACCTTGTATATATATCTGGTGATATTGTAAATGAACCCCACAGCTAAGGACAAATCCAAGGAGAATGATGGAGAGGAAGAGAGATCAGAAAGCGCAGCCAACGCTCCTCAGGTTAAGAAAAGACGCTGGGGATCTACCAAGAAGACCACTACAGATGTCACGATGAAGACCAATGTCAATATCAGTACGCAGCTTCTCAAGGTACACCACCTTCTATTATATTATTTTAGAGTTCCCAAAAGCCCAGTTCTCCCGTGAGGGGGTGAATGACTTCACAAACATCCACAGAAAATGAAAGCTTTTGCGTAAGTTTATAAATCCCAATTTCGACAATGTCCCAGTCAACCCAAAGCAGATCAGAATTTTCTTATGGTCTAAATTAATCAGTTTTCCCTCTTCAAATTGGCAACAATTATTCTTATTCTCCACTCCTGTATAATTTGAAAAAATTAAAACGTTTATTAAATGAGTCAATGTGAATGAAAATTGCAAAATTTAACAGAAAATTTGCCAATTTGTACACAAAAAATTATGTATATATTTTGCACTGTGTCCTATCACAATTGTTTAGTAGATATCATTTATTGATGATCCCACATTTGCTCCAGGCTTTATGTCATCAAAGGTATAGGGTTGGGGTTTAGTTTAGTTTTAGCCTGAGGTTAGGGTTAGGGTTCGTGGTTAGGTAAAATGTGTGGTGCAGGGTTGAAACTGGAAATTCAATAGGAAGTAGACCGTGGAGCAATTTTTGCTCTAGATAGCTTTTTATTGTAGAACCCATTTTTTGTCGTTTTGAACAGTCAGTATAAGTTTAGTTTGATTCTGTGAGAATTTCTTTTCTGTCATCACTTGAACTCAGAACAGGGTTACCTTTATTGTCACTCGTGTTTCCCAAAATATATTTCTTCATTCCTAAATATATATCTTTTAGAAAATATACATCTTGAATACATTGTTTTCCATGTGTTTGTGTTTTCTAATTGTCTTCTTTGCTCGTGATTATCATAGGACATTATTCCAGAGATCAAGGTTCCATCATCCGATATGGAACTGGACCTGGAGCCAGAGGAGGGAGAGGAAGAGGCCATGGATGTAGGTGAGGCAAGAGAGAGCAAGAAGGAGGAGGAGGAGGAGGAGGAGGAGGAGAAACCGGTGCCTATGGAAGATGAAGAGGCCCCTCAAGAACCTCCGAAGAGAAAGTTCATCAGACAGACCATTACTGCACCGGTAAGCAGCCCAATATCAGCCCAATATCATCATCCTCATCCTCATCCTCATTCTCATTACAATGCATTTTTCTATAGTGCCTCAGTTAACAAGAAAGTGATCAAAGTGCTAGGGATGTGGAAAGAAGAGACCTGCCTGAACCCAGACTGGAAAACTTGCCAATTTATTTCTAGTATCAGAAATCAGAAAAGGGAAATGCCTATTAAAATTTAACATACAAGTGTTGATGCCAAAATGTGTATTGTTACAGCATTTCCTACTTAACTGCTGTGACGGCACACATAGAAGTATGAGCTTGTTTACAGATCCATCATATCAGGAAAATACTGAAAAGTATATATATTATATGTATTTTTGTCCCTTTTTTTTGTCCCTTTTTTTTGTCCCTCATCTTCGTAGGGTGCTCCTCAAGAGGAGGAGAGTGACATCGACTATGAGGAGGATGACGAAGAGGTAGTGACCAGGAAGGTTCAACCAAGAGATCAGGATGGAGAGGATGATGATGGCGAGAAAGAAGAGAAGGAAGATGGAAGTGAGGATTCCGATAGTAGCAGTGAAGAGGAAGACAATGAGGAGGAAGAAGAGGATGGGGAGAAAGCAGAGAAGAAGAAGAAGAAGAAAAAAACTGAAGCACCCAAAGAGGAAAGGAATGAAGAGAAAGAACCTGAAGTTAAAGGTAATTGATCTTATTATTCAACTTTTATTTCAACATATACTGAGGAATTCTGTTGCATTAATATTAACTGTAAAAATTCTTCTTCAAACTTTACATTATGTAGAATTACATTTGTTACAGCTTGTCTGCTTCTCTCTCATTTCTACCTATAGGTTTTATGTATTGAAGCCATTTACTAACTGGAAGAAATGGGAAATTGCCTACTGCAAAATTTTGCATGGCTTCATACAGATATATGCAAACACTTTCTACAGTAATACACTGTTTTCAATACAAAATGAAACTGGGGAATTCCCGAAGACGTCATCACATAAGAAGGTTAGGTTTTCTTCAGGATTGATGTGATTGCATAAATGTGAAGTGTTTCATTTTGATGCAAAAAATCCATTGTAAAGTAGGTTTTTTGTTTAGGTCGAGGTTTAGTGATTATTCCAAAGTATACATACTCTTATATAGTCCAGTTTCTGTGTAAAATTGATATAACTAACTGTATAATTCCATCTTTTCTGTTTCAATATTTCTAGTGAAAAAGGTGATCCAGATAAAGAGAGCAGTGCGTACGATGATCGATGAACCCATCCGCAAGAGCAACCGCGATGTAAGTCCGTCCAAACGTCCAACCAGTAACATTGTCCACGTCATCAATCTGGTACGACCTTTCACCTTACCTCAGCTGAAGGAGCTTCTTGGACGCTATGGAACACTGTCAGCAGATGGTTTCTGGATTAATAACATCAAGTCACATTGCTATGCCACTGTAAGTTTCACTCAAGATCTCTTGTACTTTAATCCCTTCTGTGTCATAGGTGATAAATCCTGCCCAAAGATTTCAGTGATGTATAATTTATTTGGCAAATTTTTGTTTTCTGATAAGATAAACCCTACTAGACAGACAGAATATAGAATTAAGATGATTAATCCTGCCTAAAGATTTCAATGATGTACAATTTATTTAGCAAATTTTTGTTTTCTAATAAGATGAACTATGATAGACAAAACTTCATGGTCAACAGACAGAATTTGTAATTTGAATAAAAAACATTCATATACATGTTGTGTAGTATTGTATGAGATGATATATTTATTGTGAGATTCGTTATGTGCAGGTACGTTATGAAGGCAGGTTCATGAATGACTTCCTAATGTCCCCTATGTGTCATTTTTCTTGTGTAATAGTTTGAGAGCTCGGATGAAGCAGTGGCTTGTCGCGATGCCTTACATGGTACTACCTGGCCAAGCAGTAACCCAAAGACATTACGGGTGGAGTTTGCTGACCTCAACGAGGTAAGGCGGTGTATATTCACATCAATAAACATTACCCGGCCATGTACTAGACTGCATGACCACAATCGTCTCCCCGGTTTGCTGTCGTAAATGGGTTTGTGGAGTCCTGTTTAAAGTTTTTTAAAATCATTTGTGAGCTATATAACCCTTCCGTGTCAGGGATAAATTAAGGGCTAAAGTGATCACGTTTTGTTCTTAAAGTTGGCAACAACAATATTTTTCTTTTAGTGCTACATGGTTCTGATAAAATGTAATGTCTTTGAAAATAATATACATGGTTAGGAACTTTGTTGAAAAGTTGAAAAAATGGCCAATTTTGATCAAAATACAATGATTTTGACTTCCTAATTTAAGGATCTTAAAGCTTATTCTCGTTTTTAAAATTCCCGGTATCAAACACAATAAGGTCATACAACAAAAATGGACACAGTGTGTGTAGAAATATTTGCTCTTTCTACTCATGCATGTGGTATATTTTCTAGGACTCTGAATCAAACATTATTGAGCCAAACCACAAAATGTGGAGTGATGTCGCGAAAGGGATAATAGGAGACAAGATGGTGCAGTGGTAAAACAGTGGTCTAATAGGTCAAGGGTTCTTGATTACACAAAGAGGAATTACTCAAATGGGGAAACTGACTAATGCATACATGTTGTGTTCCAGAGAATTTAAAACTATTGAGAGCAAA
The DNA here is from genome assembly GCA_025618425.1 of Heliocidaris tuberculata. Classification (NCBI taxonomy): domain Eukaryota; kingdom Metazoa; phylum Echinodermata; class Echinoidea; order Camarodonta; family Echinometridae; genus Heliocidaris; species Heliocidaris tuberculata. Next base: position 3,157,639 of record CM046845.1, on the reverse strand, counting down.
AATGAAATGAATCCTACTAGTATGTCAATTATGGAGTATAGTTGACCTAGAAGTGCTCGTACATATAATATTCCCTTTTTACTGTTGTGTTACAAAGAATTTTAGACTTTTGAAAGCAGAAATAGAATCAATCCTGCTTTATGAATAAAAGCTGATTTGGGAGTGTGTGGGTGTACAATAACATTGCCCTTCTAAGGGCTATATAAACTTTCTAAGCAGCTGATCATTTTGAAGGTTTATCAATGACCTTCATGATAAATGTGAATCATTGACAGTATAGATTAGTGCAACTGTCGATACAGTCAACTATCTAGAGCTCAGTGATAAATGACACATTTTGTAATGTAGTGAATAATAGTAGGTATAAAGGCTACATGAATTGCCATATGTTAGCATTTAAGTATTTTATTTGTAATGCACTTCACCCACTTGACTGATATCTGATACTGCAGTCTTTATTCCAGGCTTTTGCTGTACAATAGGAACTAGTTTATTCTTGCTGCATTTGGTTTACTTTGTTACCGTTATTGTACTATTGTGGTTCTTGTAATTCTGCTAGTTCAATACTTTGTCAGGATCTGGATATTACATAGCTCTAGTTTTCTCTTCTAGTTTTTCTCTTCTGTATGATGTCATTTGTCAAGAGTCAACAGGGCAATGGCTCTGTGTGAACTGCTATTAGTAAATGCCATTCTTACTCTCAGTAGATGACGTACTAATGTGCCTTTTGAATTGACAGTGCCTATTTCGAAGACCGTTTGTTTTGCTTTAGCTTAGTTTAAAAGCTATATTTAGAGTTTGGAAAAAAACCCTTCCCCAAAAAAAGAACAGTGGATTTCTTTGATTACTATTTTTTAGATAAATAGCGAGGACAGTGAAACACAATACTAAGTTGTTGGAAGGGTATTTGTTTCTCTGAAGTGGAGTATTGAAATAAATTAGGGGCGAAAAATCATCTTGATACATTGTTCAGAATCTCAGGTCAAGATGGTAATGTTTGTCGATTGTAACTCCTGCCCTGTCTCTACTCATGGTTTTCAATTGTTGTTGGGGATTTGTCTATGAGTGTGATGAACATGATCAAACTGTATTTCCATGTTGCTACTCATGACATTGTACATGACATTTCTTCAGGTGTGTTGACTAATCTAATCATACTTACCCACAGCTTCAGAGACACATGGGTGTAGCCGCCAAGAAGGAGGAGGTCAGAGCGGAGCCTGCCCAGGATCCGGCACGAGGAGCCGCCGCAGCCCGCAAGGAGCGCATCCTCCACCAGGACAGAGAAAGAGACCTGGAGCAGGAGAGAAGGACCAAGGAGCGGGAGAGGGAGAGGGAGCGTGCTCGTAAGGAGAGAGAATGGGACAGGGGCAAGGAGAGGAGTAGGAGCAGGACTCCAGAGAGAAGGAGACGCCCAAGATCTCAAGAGAGGAAAGACCGTCATGAAGGTAATACATGCTCTCATTTTCTTGTTCAACCCATCCAGGACACAGATTTTAAGCTGCTGGAATTGAACCAGCTTTTCTGTGTCAAATTGGCAACACTAATAGTTTTCTTATCCTTTTTTCTTTTGTCTGATATGGAAATGTTGATTTGATTGTATTTTAAAGTTAATAAAATTACTGATTTTTATGGGAAAATAATGATTTTTTCAAATATGTCAGTTTCGAAATTTGATTAATACCGATTTCCTTTTTCATAATCAGGGGAGCGTTTCATCAAGCGTTTTGTCAGTGATTTTTACCAAAAATTTTGCTCTCAGCCAATCAGATGCAAGGATTTCAGTAGCTTATAACAGTTGTCGGTAGAGATCACTGACAAAACACTTGATGATACGCTCCCATGGAGTGTCACATGATCTGAGGTATTGATACAACTTCTGCAGAAAGCAAATAATGTATTATAATCTAAATTTTTGATCCACTTACATTTAGGAGACAATGTCCAGTGTATGATCTTCATGCTGAACTCTATACTGGGATATGGTTAAAAAATTTGAGGAAAAATAATGGTGTTCTTATTTATCAACAAAGACTTTGCAAAGTGCTATTTTGAATATAGCACTGAGTGTTGCATTATAATATGTGTTTTTATATCACTCAACAGAAGTTAAGAAGGAAGTAGATGAGCCCCCAGCCAAGTTGTTGGATGATTTATTCCGTAAGACCAAAGCTACCCCATGCATCTACTGGCTACCTCTGACTGAAGAACAGGTACGTCTATGTGCTAGATCATTATCCTGTAACCCTGTGCTCTTATGTATGCTCTGGTGACAATTGCTCCGGGCTCTTGTTTTGTCCAAGATATCTGGCTAGGTTAGGTTTAGGGTTAGGCTGAGGGGTTTATCCGGCCGCATTGGGACCGGCACCCATCCGGATAAGTGAAATGGCCGGATATGAGAGAAATGTACATTTTCTATGCAAATGAATAGGGTAGGGCAGTCTATTGGCTGTAAAATTTATGTTTTCTTGGTGTAGTTGATAATTGCAAATGATCTTTTTATTTGTAAGAGATGAAATGAAATAAAATTAAACAGAAAATTGCCCATGGTGTTCCTGTTTCCAAGGCTTTTGGGTGAATTGCATGACGAACTGGTCGGAAGACAGGGCCGGTTAATAGAGATGGCTGGATAAGTGAGGTCGGACTGTATAGTGTTTGGTCCAGGGTTGAAGTGTAGAATTAAGTTAGCGTAAGAAATTGACACAAAGCAATTGTCACCGGAGCTTGTGTAGTACAACCTCTAGGATAATATGAATCGCAGCTTTCTTTGTAGCCAGTGTTGTGTAAAGCCTATGTCACACTATAGCAGCAGCTGATCGCTGACAGTTAGTTCATTGTCTGTGGTCACAGAAGGGTTTATGGTTGCATTACTTCCCCATTGAGCATTATTTCAACAGTGCAGTTTGTAAAGGTGTTCATTGGTAAACAACTGGTTGCCAACCAATAACAGATTTTTGACGTTGCACCAAAAACCTTCAGCTGACCAGTTTGGTCAGGCTGGTCAGCTGAAAGTTTTTCTGATCTTCAAGCAGTTGTATACATACAGATAGACGACCAGTCTGCAACCGATTGGAGACGCTTTGTGCAACCTGTAGGCAAAAAGTCACTGAGTGAACAAATATGGCAGATTTTGAGGTTTCAGTTCATGGTGTTTGTTTTTACAGCTTTTTGGGCTGTACTGGTCAGCAACCAGTCACCATTCTAGTGAGATTTAGGCTTACAGAGAAGGTTGAGTTCTGGGAAGGTTAAAAAATTATTTGTGAGCTTTCTCATTCTTTTTATGTTAGTTTGGAAGATTATCATAGTAGAAATATCCCCTGAATAGGGTTGCTCTTCAAATGCCCTCCCATTCAAAATATGACAAGAAACGGCTGAAATGTTCAGGCCGAATATTTGTGTGTGGTCCTATATACACATTTTTGTGTGCAGTGCATGTAACTCTCAGCAGGATTGAGTCAATTTCTTATCATTTTGGGGATTCCAAAACCTTACAGCATACATCAATTCTTATATGCTATGTAATCAACCTTTCCCGATTGCTTTGAGACAGTTTCTTTCACAATTCAATCTCATGACCAGAACTCAACTTTACCTTTTAAAAAACACACACTGCTCTCTGTACCTGCAAGGTTATCATTAGTCCCATGTGAAAGTGATTCATGTATACATGGAAGCAATATGAATTCTTAAGCACAGATAGCGAATGTAATATTCATAATACAGTTTCCTTCATCAAAAAATACAATACATGGGAGCTGAAAGCAGTTAAGCTCTGGAAAGCTCAACGATTACAGAAAAAGAATAAATACAAAAGTCATATGATGGAAATCTCACTTAGTCTATTGATAGTCCAAACAGAGCTCCCATGAGCAAAAAGTTATTCCAAAGGTAATTTCTGTACAGGACGTACATTATCGTTTCATAGATCCTTTCATGTTTCATGGATGAATTATGAGTAATCTGACTTTGTATGACTGTTTTGTTTTGACAGGCTATGGAACGAGAGAAAGCCAAAGCCAAACTGACTCTGAAGAGAGAAGAACTGCGCAGGATCGCTCAGGAGGAACGATTCAGAGATGGGAGAGATAAGTACAGGGAGGATAGAATGAGACGAGAGAGGGAGCGAGAACGCCCTCGGGCTAGAGAGAGGTCTTGGAGCCGTGAGAGAAGAAGCAGAAGTCGCAGCCGTGGCAGGAGACGGTAGATATTATTGACATTTATGTAATGGACCTGTTTACTGATGTATTCAAATTCATGTCGGCTTAAGATCCATGGTGTCATTTGTGATAGCATCTCAACGTTAAGATTTGTTGTTATGTCTGGCAAGCTGTCGGGTCATTCTTCGCAACGTCAGTTTCAGAGCATGAGTTATTGATATATTAGTAAACTGGTCTATGGATTTATATTTGTACTTCTGTGGCTGAGAGGTGTAGTATTAGTAGATGCTGCTATATGCTGCTTGACAGATGCTGGAACTATTGGATGAGTGAGAAAAAAAAATGTGAGTTTTATGCATAGATCTAGCGCCTTCATGCTATTAGCCCATCATATGCAAGCTATTTGTAAGAAATATGAAAGAAAAGAGAGAAATATGTAGAAGGAACTTGAACAGCATTTACTTACAAAAATCCTGTTGAGTGATGACTGGTTCGTTTGTACTGGTATTAAACAATTTCTTTATGTCGAATGTGACTAGACTGTAGCTCTTCTTCAGAGAGTTGTAATTCTTAAGAAAGGATAGACTTGGATAACTATTCCACCAATCTCACATTAGCTGCTTCATCATTGTACATGTACACCTTGGCCCTGTTTCATAAAACGTGTTATCAGTAACGTGTTACAACAGTTGATATAAGCTACTGAAATCGCTGCATTTGATTGGTCGTGAGCAAATTTGTTAGAGATGTTCAGCAGTTGTTACAGGTTATGAGTTTTATGAAACAGTGCCCTGCTATTGATCAGGGTTAGCCTGTTGCTCTGTAATGACAAACACATCTTTGTACGTTATATTATAGGCAATCGTGTAAATTCAAATAAGTATTAGCAGTGACTTGAAATTCTACTTGTAATTCTACTTGAAACCTGGGAAACCTGGAAAATCTGGGTATCAAACAGTTGTAGCAAAACGTCACATTGTAGCAATATACACATAAGTTGAAATTTGTAGTATTTGGAAGTATTAAAGTATGTTCAAAATAAAAAGTTTTGCATGCCATTTGTCATGAAATGGTTTTCTTGTACACTGTACTTTGAAAATAGATGAAAAACATTTAGTTTCAGGGACCTCAGTCACTGTTTTTGTACTCATTATAAATGTTTGAAGTCACAGTTTGAGTATTTTAAATGGGTGCTGGTTACCTGTGATCTATAAAAGCCATATTAAAAAGTATTTTTTGTTTTGGTCCAAATTGAGCATTCACAGTTCGTGTAGAGCAAAAGCATGTACAATTTGTCCTTAGAGGTGTTTCTTTTACTTCTTTTTTTTTCTTCTTTGTTGTTTTCTTTCATGTTGTAGTAGTAGTCCTTCATAATGGGTTGGCAAAGAGTAGAACTATCAGTGGGAAGGGTCATTTATCGTCTGCTGAGAGTCAGGAGGGTGTTAACACTGTAAAGGATTTGAGTTGATGGCTTTTGGCTGCTCAGCAGATGACATGATCTTTATCAATGTCATAGCAAAAGACCAGAAGTTTATATTTCCTTATTAGGAATTTCTGTGTGGAGTATGGAAGAAATAACAGAAAAAATTGCTTTCAGGGTAACTTGTGTACTACATTGTAATCCAGTGTATTGGTGTAGAAAATATGTGTCTGCCTGCAGCTTTGTATTTCTTTATTAATTCTTTTAGTACTCGTTAGAATTACCAAATTTATTTTGCCACTGCATTCTTCATTAGTTCCATACAATTTCCTGTTGAATTTCTTTGAATTTGTTTTTTGTATTTTTGTATCAAATTATCTGAAAGAAGGGTACATTTCATGTGATACCCTTCAAAGGTGATAATTGTTGAATAGTAAGTATGCCTTATTCTAGTCTTATTCCTGTTGCGAGTATTTTTGGCTTCATGATGTTCAGTGCATACAAGGCCCTCACATTGTAGTCCCATGCATGACTTAAGATGTTGGGCCTTCTGGTTGAAGATGAAGTAGCATCTGTAAATAGAAATCAGCCAGTTGTTTTCTTTGTCTTACATTACCAACTTTCAAAAACAGAGAAAGAAGTGATGGGGAGATATGTAGATAGACCAAGTAGAAAGTATTGTATTATAAGAGTGATCTATGTATGTTTATATCATCATAAGAGATATACAATAAAAAATGTATGTCTACTTTGCCAAATCAAAGTTGAATTAACGAACAGTTAACTGTTTACTTGCTTTATCAAACGTCTAGACTGCCACATTGGGTATGTGATACATGTGCACTGTATGTGTGCCGAAAGTGGACTGTGGCCGTCCACTGTTGTATTAAGGCCACCGCACACCTTACGATCAGTCTACGATCCGATTTCTGAAATAAATCGCTATGGCATTAAATATTGGCATTTTAACAAATGAAATCTACCCTCTTCAGGTTCTGAAAAATAATATGAATACTAAACGTAGGGTTTTGGTGAGCTTTCAGCTCTCTACAGGGAATTAGGGCAAAATCAGTTTCGAATCGTAGGCAGTTGTACGATTTTTTGTGATGTCACTACGACTCGGAACCAATTTGGCCATCGAGTATTATCGAGTTTACTATCTGTATGACTATTCAGACCTCAATCAAAAATATTTTTCGTTTTTAAATGATTTGTCAAATGATATTACATTTCTTCTGAAATCGGATGGCAGACCGATCGATCATAAAGTGTGCGGTGGACTTTAGTCCACCTAGCTGGTAAAGAGATAATACTGTTTGTTTATATGAAGAAAGTAAAACTCAAACATATTCGTTTTGATTTGATGATGTATGTTTCGTTTCTCTTGCTCGGGTTGTCGTGTATATATTGTCTGATTTTGTTATGTTAAAATGTAACTTTTTTTGTTGATACAAATTGTATTTTGTAAACTGAGAAAGTAAACCACGTTAAAGGTAAAGGGTAAAATACACTGCACAATACTATTTGCATTCGCAAGTAAAGTAAGTTGTTGAAAATATAGACTACTGAGAGCCAGAAGGGCATTACATCTATGTAATATGATACAACTTTAAGGGAGTCTTGAGTTCTGGGAAAAGTGAAAAATAATTTGAGCTTTCTCATTCCTTTCATGTCAGTTTGGAAGAACATCATAGTAGAAACATCCCCTGAAAATGATTGCTCTTCAAATGCTCTTATGTTTGAAATGTGACTAGAAATAGCTGAAATGTTTGGGCCGAACATTCATGCCACTTGTGTGTGTCGTCCCATATACCCATTTCTGTGTGCAGTACATGTACTTTTCAGCAAGATTGGGTCAATTTCTTATCTATTTTGATGATTCCAAAACAACACAGTATAAAACAATTCATAAGTAGACATGGTCAGCCTTTCCCAATTGCTTTGAGACAGTTTCTTTCACAATGTAATTGCATGACCAGAACTCAACTTTATCTTTAACACCCTTCTGGCTCTTTAATAGCAGTTATGTCCTAAAGGTAGCAAAATGAATTTTAAAAATGCAACATGAATAATCATTGAGGATTTATCTCATCCTGAAACTGACAAAAAGGGCAGAAGCAAAGTTCGTCTTCATCTTAAAGGATGAGTTCATCTGTTTGGAGCCAGAAGGGCGTTTACTCTGTACAAATGATGGGACTTAACGCCCTTCTGGCTCAAAACAGACAATTTGCTCTTTAAGAATGATTTGCTGTTTGTATAAGATGATGCAAGTGAAAAAGTGTGTAGTCAAAGGCAAATGTTGACATGGATCAGTGTAAATTTGAAGGAGTAAATTATGTTGTCATTCCAGATTTTAGAATGTACATACATGTACAGAGGGTGAATTATGGAGACTGTCCATGCCCAGATTATTCGTGGAGACATTTTCTAGGGACTTGGATTTAATTCCCCCAAATGTTCAAAATTTCACTTGAACTGTGTTGATGCATCATGGAAGAATTTCGCATCATTCGTTTTTCAAAGTGTGAGTTCTATTTTCATTCAATGGATGATTCTAGCAGAAATTAAAATGATTTGATATGAGATTGTTTCTGTTTTGTGTTATCACTTTGTTGTCAGTGTCGTATACAAAGAGAATGCCCTGAGCAGAGAACTTTTAAAAATATCTGTAATTCCCAAAATTGGCACCATCAAAACTTGAGCATTACACAAGCACACACACACACACCCTCACACACACACACCATGTAGAGTCCGTGCTGGTGCATTGCCATATTCATTAATGACAATTCACATTATTCATATGGAACCATACTAATGTTAAAGGGAATGTTGAGTTCTGGGAAAGGTGAAAAATAATATGTGAGCTTTCTCATTCCTTTTATGTCAGTTTGGAGGAACGTCATAGTAGAAATATCCCCTGAAAAGGATTTCTCTTCAAATGCCCTTATATTCGAAATATGACGAAAAATAGCTGAAGTGTTCAGGCCAAACTTTCATGCCACATCTGTGTGTAGTCCCATATACCCATTTATGTGTGCGGTGCATGTGCTTTTTAGCGAGTTTGGGTTGCTTTCTTATCATTTTGATGATTCCAAAACCTCACAGTATACATCAATCATTTAGACATGATCAACCTTTCCCAATTGCTTCCAGACAGTTTCGTTCACATGTAATTGCATGACCAGAACTCAACTTTATCTTTAATAATATTCGAATGAGCAGGCTCCTCCAATAAAGCCAGTAGTTATTCATGTTGTTAGGCAAGATTTCAAGTGCTCTAGACTGTCAATTTCATGAATAGAAGTTGGGAGCGAGGAGCAAAGGAAGAAAATTCATCATCTCCATATCTCTCTCTAAACGTGCCTAGCGATCAAGGGTCAATTTCTCGAAACAATTGTAAGTTCTTGGATATCCCATAGAACACATGTTGCAGAATTAACATGCATTTCAGAATTCAATGGGATGTCCTCGACGATTTCGAGAAACTGTCCCATGTTGTCTTTACTACTATTGATTGCATTTAATGTATTAGAAAAAGAAGTAGAGGTAACAAAGGGTGCATGGGGCCAGCAGTATAAAGTAGCAGTAGAAGTCACAAGGGAGATTGGGGTTAATAATAGCTGCAGTTGTATAGGTAACCGCATTGCCTCCCCTCCCCCCCCCCCCCCCTCCAAAAAAAACACACACACAAAAATGCAACCAAAGGTTTTTCATATGGTTGTCATTACTATTTGAGGTCATGAACGACATTATCTAATCTAAGAAAATCAGATTCATAGAAAGTTGCTATCTTAAAAATTGCATCCGAGTTTGCCACTAGTATATCAAAATAACCCATTTATTTATTTATCCCAGAGATGTAATTTTGATGTCGTTACCTGAGTATTAAGTGTCAAGAAATACATTTATACCTGTTAAAATTTGCTTTGGCTTCCAGGCAACCTGGAAATTCAAGATTGCATCCTTTATGGACGCCAATTCATTAATATTGCCACAACTAAGATACTGTTCTCAAGAGAGATGTTTTTGTTAAATTGACATTTTTTATGGGGTCAGAATATTCTTTAATACGAATACAAGTATCATCCAAGATGGCTAGTGGCACCTAAAAATACTGTCATTTTTTTTTTTTTTTTTTTTACTTGTAACCTGTAAAGAATGTATCAAACGACAAATTTGAAACTAAGAAAAATCCATGCCCAAACTACCGGTACTTGAAATTGTATCGGGGGGGGGGGGGGGGGGGAGGTGTACCTTAAATGATAATTTGAAAATTGTAAAAAATAAGTAATATTTGAAATAATACCAAAAGCAATAATAAAAATACTGGAAAAAGAGCCCCATTTTAATCTAACTTGAATAAAGATGGAGTCGTACATGAGAATACACCGGTCTTTAACTTTAGCAGGGAATATTGTAAGATTTGCATTTGGGACCCTTTTCCCTTTTCAGGTATATCGATAATACCACACTTACAAATCCATTAGAATTTGCAACCATTTATGATTGTGATTTTGAAATAAACTTTCTAAATCCAAATGAAATGGTACAGTAACACAGTAGTCCGGCAGGCTAACGAAAGTTTCAGAAAACTTTAAAAAAAAATTTTTTAGCCTCATTTCGTTACCTCAAAACGCCACGGTATTTTTACTTAATCTGATCATCCCCAAATCTAGTCATTTTCTGTATGTTGAACTTCGCAAATATTGTACATGAGTATTTATTCAGATTATGTGAGAAACGCAACATTATTCTACGTTAAATGTGGATTTACTTATTTTTGTAAACGATTGTCGTGTATAATTCCATGTAATAATGATTCAATCACGATCCAGGTAATAATTGTCCATAATTCCAGTACAATTGATTCAATCGTGACCCTGTTCAAATTCTCAGAACTTTCAACATTACATTTCAATGTACCATTACCGATCTGCATCTTGCCGATATGAATAGGAGAACTAACTTCGCAAATATTGGAAATTATTAGTCCTTTTCTCTGTGATCACGGGGGAGAGGTGGTATATTATCCTTGGTGAAATCACGGATATACTATTCGAAGTATACATGGTTAAATGTAGCCTGTTGCTTGCAGATGGTTATTGTCCACAATTTCATGTAAAATGATTCAATACCGACCCAAGTACTGGTTCGAAAGTTCAAAGCTTTTAACATATCTCACGAATGAACTGCATTTAAATGAATGAATCAATAACCAACTTCGCAAAGATTGTACTTCATTATTGTGTAAATGTACAGAATAGACGTCACGTTCTTGTACAAATATCATTCATGAATTTTGGGCAAAGAGGGAGAGAGAGAGAGAGAGAGAGAAAGGCGGCCCAGGGTGTTTTTTATTGTCCCATCTTTTTTTATAGCTTTGTTCTCTTCACCCCATCGAATTTTAACAACTCCCCCATTGAAAACCGGTAAACAGAAAAAGGAAGTACATAACCAAACGTATGGTATCCTCTGTGGAAAATATGCGAACTTGATATTTTTATGTACATTATTTAGAATTTGGCTCACGGTTTCAAGAGCCTCTTCTTTCCCCTGCGTTCTTATATTGCTCATTATAACTTGAGTTCCTTTTGGGGGTAATTTCTTGTTTGATTAAAACATTCCTGGACCCTCGGAATCAAATTGGTTTACAATCGCGATGTGTACCCTGGCAAATGGGGCCTTGTTATGTGGACCCGAGACTTGGGGATACATGTGGATGTACGCTGTACTCAGTTGAACTTCGACGAAACTGAAGTGTTCCAGGCTTTGCTTCTGGTGCTGTTCTACTCTGTAAGCCGAGAGTTTTAAGGAGAACATTGGCAGGATAGGTGGGAGCCGAGACGACAGGCGAATTGAAGTTGGAGATCAAACGTAAACACTATAGGATTGTGTGTCAGTAGAAATGTGAGCATGACAAAAGCACAAAAGAAAAGGGGGTATTATTTTACTAAAGACATTTACAGCCTTGTCGTGAAGCTAGAGCGAAAGCTGAGAGAGAGAGAGAGAGAGAAGGTGCGAAATGCATGTTAAGGATTGAGCTGGGAAAGAAAAGCATCCACAAGAGTTTAACCATGATGACTGAGGACTATGACTAAGGTCCCAGGAGAGAACTTCGAAAAACATCCCTATTCGGACCAACCCCAAAACAAATGAAGGATTACCCTATATACTGTTGGAACTACATAATGAAGTCTTGACACCTACTACAGTCGTCAGCTCATCTTTGATCCTTTAGAGAGGGGTAAAAAGAGTTAAAATGGAAGGGGAGAAGGAGGTCAGTGGGATTCGATTCCTGATCAGGAAGAATCTCCAAGCGGCGAACGAACAAGGGGTCTTCCTACTCGCAGTCAGGAATGGCAAAGGTGAGCTCAGTACAATCATTTTATTCTCCTGTATACTTTCCAGTAGTAATTGACATGTTTGTAAACAACACACTTTAGAAAACGATTCAATACCAATCTTGTAAAGATTTCCAGTAGATACGAATCAAATTATATGCACATGGATAAGTTGCGATCGATTCGAATCAATCGCGACTCTTTATCATGTTTATAAGACCATGAAGACGGTATACCCAAATTCATCGTCAACTCAAAAAAAAATTAACGGAAGTCCCAAATACTGAAACTGATTGGTTGAAAATCAAATTGCGTTTAATTGCATCTTTTTATGCAAGAGGGCCCAGGTGTATAAAGTCGGTCTGTTGCTACAGCTTTCCTTACTTTGTTTTAGTGCCCCTTGCAATATGCCTCGGGTGGTATCCCGACGTCGATCATCCACACTTTGCCTATATATATACATATATATATATATATATATATATATATATATATATATATATATATATATATATATATATATATGCATAATTACATAATCAGTACAAATGGTTCATCATTGTAAAGGGGAATAAACAGGCATATCGATGATACTAAATTCAGGTATGATGATAAAGTAAAAAGAGAGATATCAACGCTCAACCCTAAATTCCAAAACTTTTTAAAATGTTTATATTAGGGCACCACAAGATCCTGATGGATGTATATGCCATTGAGCAAAGCAAAGGGAGTTATAAATTTTAACAACCTTTTAAAAATGCTATACATGCACTAGATCCTACATTAGGGACGCGAAGTTGAGAAATATATTTTGCGAGGGAGCAAAGCGACCGAGCTTGAGAAAATAATTCATTTTGAACATCTTTAAAACGCTAATTTAAGCACTGGATTTGTGGGGCATAATCTTTAAGGATCATGCTTTTATCTTTCTTTTCTTCTCTTCTCTCTGTTGCGTTCCCCCCCCCCCCCCCTCTCAAGGGCCACCCGGGGCACGTACCGCTCTGCCCCCTTAGATACGCCACTCTAGTCCCTCGATACTGATTACCATTTCTATTATGATGCACATCAATAAAATGTCTGGGGTTCTGAACATTAAATCAATTTCAAGGATCTTTTAATGACCTTTGTTTACTGAAGGTCAACGATCGATCTGTACTATTTAATAGCTGTACAAAGTTGAAATTAATATGAAATTTTACGTGACACTTGTACCAGGGATCCACCTCTCTGCTTGTAATAAACAAATTAATATTTGCCAGGGTGGCATTGAACGAGTCACATTTTGGACCACGCCCCCATTTTCCATGCATTTTCAATGGGTGTTGTTTCTACTGCGCAAATTATTTTGAAGGAAATAATATAATATTATTATATAGTCACATGACCGAATAAGAGAGTTTGTACGATAGTTATCATGGTTATCGCAAGGTGTATCAAAACAAGTCGGATTAAGAGTTCTCGGGGGTCACGCTCCCTTTTTTCTTTCTTCTTTTCTTCTTTTTTTTTTTTCTTTCTTCTTCTCTTTTTTTTTTTTTGTTTATTCTTCTCTTTCCTCTTTTTCGTTCCTTTACTCCACATTCTGAGCATTGCTCTCCTTGTACGTTTAGTGAATCTGATACTTCTAATTCGTCTCGCTTTTTATTGCATCCCAATCAGAATTACTTACTCTATACGGGAGCCTAATGGTTTACAAGCAGTGCTTTTTATTTAGGCTCCCCACATTTTACATTTTTCTTCTTTTTACCAGTCATTCATATATCTATCGAAACTTTCTACCTATTTACTGTACATTGTACTTGATTTGAATTCTTTACTCGTACGTTTTGAAATTGACAAATATGCTTGTAAAATCGTTTTTGTAAAAATTGTTTTTGATGTAAAAGTGGAACAAATAAACTTCAAACTTCAAACTACCACACATTATTAAAAATGCGTGGACATTTTTTCCTTCGCTTGAGCATGCAAATTATTATTATGAAGGAAATCATAGTCACGTGTGCCAATCACCCTATCAGATTGTTTGTTTTGCTGATTCACTTGCCTATCCCATAAGGTATAGAAAGGAGAGATACAGGTGTAAATGTTTATTACGTAAATCTCCTGGCATCATAGACACATTATATAGGGGGAGTAATGAGGGAATGTTGGGAAGAGCTGAAGTGAAGAAGAAACTTATTGATCCGTTGGCTAAGGGTGAAGCAGATGTGACTTATGAAGTTAATACGGTAAGGACTGGAGAATGTGGCATTGACAGGAAAGATCAAAGGGAAGAGAGTTGGGGAAGGAGAAGCGTGAAAGAGTCTGAGAGGAGTGATAGACCAGGGAGTGTTGCAGACGGAGAAAGGCAACAAAAAAAAACACAACAACAACAACAACAACAGCAACAACAACAACAACAGAGGGTTGTGGAACAACGTGATCGGCAAAGCCTCACCTATAGAGAAAGATAGAGATGGACAGTTGCAATGTGGTATGTTAACATATCCCTCATTTGGTAACAATGTATAGTCGATGATTTAAGCTTCCTTTCTCTCTCTCTCTCTCTCCTATAAAAAATTCCTCAATATCTTTGTTATTTTTTAGCTCAGTGCTGATAGCCTCTTGTCAATGACGTCACAGCCTTTAGATTGCCTTAAGTTCAGTATGCCAACAAAGATTCTTTGTATGTATCTATTTTCTCCACTCTCATCATGTGTGTGTTTCCTCCAATCATGTTTGTTTTTGGTTATCACTTGTCTTACATTCGTATTCCATTTCCATTTCCATCGCTTTTTCTTTCTTCTTGCTGCATGTGGATGCCGTACATTTCCCTGTCTTCTATTTTATCTTCTTGATAGCGCCAATGCTTCTTTAGTACAGTTTTTATCCTTTCCGCCGAATGTCAAAGATGATAGATTCATTTTAAACCATGATGTCAAGCTCATACGATAGGCAATCGCTGCCATTCCATAGGCTTAGTGATGACGATTTCTTTGATTTACATAGACCTATCTATACCGATGATGCGTCTCACACTTCTGCTCATTCTTATGATAATCTTGTTATGGATAGCATCAACTTTTCATCTGAAAACTTGGAATTCGATTTTGATTTTGATGACCCAGCTCAACGTAGGATTACTAACTATATAACTATTAACCAACTTTCTAATGTATCGAAAGATTTTAATAATAATACATTTTCCTTGCTTCATTTGAATATAAGAAGTTTGAATAGGCATTTTGATGACCTTCTTTCACTTGTTGATAAACCTTTGTCAAACCCTTTTTCCTTGATTGGCCTCACAGAAACTTGGCTAAATTACGATTCCAACCACTCCTACCATATCAATGATTATGAGTTTATCAATAAAAATAGGCAAGATAGAGTTAGTAGTGGAGTTGCCTTCTACATTCTTAAATCACTTAACTACACCATTTTGCATGAAATTTCTGTTTGTAATACTATTGTTGAATCCCTTTTTATTGAAATTGCGGTTCCTGGTAACAAAAATATGATTGCTGGTGTTATATATAGATCCCCCAGCTCAAATGCTCAAGAATTCCTTCAATATTTGTCAAATTTATTACGAAATGTCAATCTTGACAATAAAGACTTTTTTTCTGATGGGAGATTTTAACATAGACTAATTGAACCATGAACATCACAATGTTTCTCAAGAATTCCTTGAATCAATTTTATCTGCCTCTTGCTTGCCACTCATTTCTAAGCCAACGCGTGTTGCAAATGCATCTGCTACTTTAATTGACAATATTTTTTTCAATGTTATCCCACATCCTGATTCTTATATTATTCTATCGGACATAACTGATCATTATCCTATTGCAATGCACTATCTGCTGGGTCAGTCTATTTATAGCAATGGTTCTTCAACTTATAGGCGTAAAGTCAATGCCGAGAGTTTGGCACGTCTTGGAATTGACCTCGAAAATACCGATTGGTCGCGGGTATACACCGACGAAGACGTTAATAGTTCATATGAAACCTTTTCCAACTTATTGAACGAACATTTGGACATTAATATGCCTAAACAAAAGATAAAAACTAATTATAAGAAAACACCTAAACTCCCTTGGATATCTAAGTCTATTCTACGCTCAATTAATCGGAAAAATAATCTCTTTTATAAATACAAAATAAAAGGTACTGAAAAAGCTAAAGCAAAGTATACATCTTACAAAAACACATTGACTCGAATTATTCGCCTAGAAAAGAGAAAATACTTTATAAGTCGTTTAGAAATGTTTAAACATGATACACAAAATACTTGGAAAGTTATCAAACAAGCAATGAACTTGGGTAATAAAAGATCTGAAGTTAATAGAATCAAGTATAACGATGAAATTGTTGAAGACTTTAAAGATATAGCCAACATATTTAATAATTACTTTTCCTCTATCGGCAATAATCTCGCAAAAAAATTCCCCCATCTAACAGAAATTATGCGGATTTTTTTAGGCCCTTTCAATCCAAATTCTATTTTTTTCCTCCCGACGAATAGGCAAGAAATCATTAATATTGTCTCCAATTTACAGAATAAGAAAAGCTCTGGCTATGATGGAATTAATAATGTTATATTAAAAGCCATGATTCCTTTTATTGTAGATCCAATGGTCCATATCTTTAATCTATCATTGTTGCAGGGTAAATTCCCAAATTCTATGAAACTGGCAAAAATTATTCTGTTATTCAAAAAAGGTGACAACCTGGAAATAGGTAACTATCGTCCAATCTCATTACTTTCTTCTTTTTCCAAAATTTTGGAAAAAATAATTTTCACTCGAATGATTTCTTTTCTGAAGAAATATGATATTCTTTCTAACTTCCAGTTTGGTTTTCGGGAGAAACACAGTACTGTTCATGCTCCAATGTCTTTCGTTGAGAAAGTTGCCCATTCAACTGACTCGTCATCTCACACTGTAGGTATATTCCTGGACTTCTCCAAGGCCTTTGACACGATTAATCATGAAATTTTACTTTATAAACTTTCTCATATTGGTGTCCGTGGAAAGGCCTTGGAGTGGTTCAGGAGCTACCTTTCTAACAGAAAACAATATGTATTCTTAAATGAACATGGATCTGATTTTAGAGATATTACTTGTGGTGTCCCACAAGGGAGCCTGTTAGGTCCGTTATTGTTTATTCTTTAAATAAATGATTTTCATAAATCAGCCAACTCCCTGTCATTCATTTTATTTGCCGATGATACAAATTTATTTTTTTCTCACAATGATCCAAATGTTCTTGTCGATGTAATTAATACAGAGTTGCGGAACATATTAGACTGGATAAGAGCTAACAAGTTATCCCTAAATCTTTTGAAGACGAATTACATTTTATTCAGCAATTCTTTAGTTTCATTACCCACTGATATTATTTTTGACAACACCCCTCTAAAACAAGTCTCTCATACCAAATTCCTGGGTGTTTTAGTCGACAGTAAACTTTCCTGGAAATTGCACATCGATAATATTTGTAAAACTATCTCTCGCAATATTGGTATTATTAGTAGACTTAGATTACACCTACCACAATCATCTTTGCTTATGCTTTATTCATCCCTTATTTTACCATGTTTAAATTACGGTCTTTTAGTTTGGGGAAACACGCATCAAACATTGCTGGAAAGAGTTTTGTTATTACAAAAGAAAGTTATCCGTATTATCTGCAATGCCCCTATACGCGCCCATACGGATCCTCTTTTCTTTGAACAGAACATTTTAAAAATTAAAGATCTCTACTTATATCAGCTTGGTGAATTTATGTTTAAATACAATTGTGGTACTCTACCATGTGTGTTTCATGATATGTTTCTTAAAATCGTACAATTCATAAATATTCCACTAGACAATCAGATGAATTTCATTTACGTCTTTTGAGAACACTTTCCGCTCAAAATACATTTATTTTTGAAGGACCTAAATTTTGGAATACTTTGCATATCGATTTGAAAAATTCCCCTTCACTCGCAGCATTCAAAAGAAAACTTAAAATTATCCTATTGATTCCATACAACACTTAGCTCCATTTGTGGTATATAGACCGCCTCTACATAAGATTATACAGAAATTGTTTTATTCTTCCAAAGATTTCGTCACCACTCGCCTACTCTTTGTTGTTTTTGCGCTCTCAATTTTCATTATGTTTGCTTACAATTGCCTACCTTTATTTAGTCCACTTGCGGACCATTTCTGTCCCTTTTCTCTCCTCTTTCTCGCTTTCACTCTTCCCTCATCATTTTGGTACACTGTGTTTGTCATTTTTGGGGTACATTTTTTTTCCTTCTCTCTGTTGGCCACTACCCTTCTTATTTTTTATTATGTAATTTACAATTCCTAATTACTGTTATTTGAGGGGTCCACAACTTACAAGCTCCGCTTCTCAGTGGACCTCTCCATTTCCAACAAAACAGATTATTTGCCTTAGTTTATAATTGCAATACTAATTTATCTATTTACTTTGAAATATATACTTTTAATGTTTTATATTGCATGCATTCTGTTCCAAATGTTTAATTCCCACAATATTTGTATATTGATTTTA
Organism: Heliocidaris tuberculata; assembly: GCA_025618425.1. NCBI lineage: Eukaryota > Metazoa > Echinodermata > Echinoidea > Camarodonta > Echinometridae > Heliocidaris > Heliocidaris tuberculata. Next base: position 3,139,175 of record CM046845.1, on the reverse strand, counting down.
TATTTATTTTGTTGGAAATGAGAAAAAATAAAAACTGAAACTGAAAACTGAGAGAGAGAGAGAGAGAGAGAGAGAGAGAGGGAGAGATTGGGAGGGGGATTCTCTCGCAAAACTATATCGTATGTCTTTATTATCTTGCTCCCAATATACGCTTTTCAATTTTCATATATAGGCTAGGCCCGGGGGGGGGGGGGGGCATGTCTCATTGAAACCTGTACATCATCCGCGTACCCGAAAACGGATAGAAAGGGTACTTTGTCAGCATTAGGCGCGTAACCCGGGTTACGCGTTTAGGGTATCAAAAACAGAAAAAATCATGAAAAAGGGTATCAAATTCAGAGATGATAGAAAAAGATCCGCGGAAATCGCCGTTAAGGGTATACAGATCAGAGATATTAGACGGGTTTCCATGTTTAGGGTATCAAAACTACTCCTACTGCAATCCCCGTTTGGCCGTTTAGGGTGCTTTTCAGAAAGTGATTTACGCGGATGATGTACAGGTCTCAAGGAGATCCCCTCCCCCCCCCCCCCCCCCCCCGGGAGGCTAGGGTATCGTATCAAGCTCATATGAATTTAATGTCTGTTCATTGCAAATTCATCTTTGTTCTATGTAGACCTATGCCGTATCCTGAAATCAAATCAAATTTTAGCTGTTTCTATGCCAGATGAAATCGGAAATAACATGAACTGGTTTGTTCATAAAAGGACGATTGCATTGTTGTTGAAGGACACCATTCTTCTATTTCTTTTGCTGATTGCCCTTACCCGAGGGAAGGAAGGAATAAAAAGAGGGGGAAACGAGTATCGGAATTGATAAATAACAATTGGCTAATGACTGAACTATTCAGCAAAATGCCTAGGGCTTTATTTTTTTGCACTATACTCCTGAATATATTCTTAACGAGCACATATACACGATCTGTATGAAACATTTTGGCTTGTTTTGGGGTTGGAAATTTTTTTAAACTCCCAAAATTCGGGCTTCGAATGACCTTAACACGATATCTACGACAGGCCCGGATCCAGGGGGGGGGGCCAGCGGGCCTTGCCTCCCCCCCCCCCCCGCGCCCAAAAAGAGTGAAGGAAGGGGGGGGGGGAGAGAAAAAAGAAGGCAAAAAAGTGGAAGGAGTCCGGGGCCGAAAGGGCCTTACCTCCCAGGGTGCAGTGTTGCCTGTTGCCTCCCCCCCCCCCCCCATAAAAAGGGAGAGAGAGCAGGAAGGAAAGTAGAAAGAAGAAAAAAGAGGGAAAGAGAGAAGGAAAAGAAGGGAAAGGGAGGGAGGAGAGAAAACTGAAAAAGGAAGAAAAAAATTAAAAGAGGAAGAAGCGCGGAGGCCGGGGGGACCGAAAGGACCTTGCCTCTCCGTTCTCCCTCCCCCTTCCCCTCCCCGGCCAAAAAGAGGGAAGGAAGGGGAAGGGAAAGAGGAGAGAATGGGAAAAGAAAAAAAAAATGAAATGAAAGAGGAAGAAAAAGGGGGGAGAGTCCAGGGACCGAAAGGGCCTTGCCTCCCATGCCCCCTTGCAAAGGGGGCCTGTTGCTTCCCCTCCCCCCCCCCCCTCGCAAAGAGAGAGAGGGGAAGAGAGGGAGCAGGAAGGAAATTAGAAAGGACAAAGAGGGAAAGAGAGAAGGGAAAGGGGGAGAGGAGAGAAAAGGAAAAAAATAGGAAGACAAAATGAAAATGGGAAGAAGGATGCCGGGCGCCAAAAGGGCCTTCCAACCCCCCCTCCATAAAAAAAAGGGAGAAGGAAGGAAAAGGGATAGATGAGAGAAAGGGGAAAAAAAGAGGGAGAAGAAAAAGGAAAAGGGGAAAGGGGGAAGGAGGCCGGAGGCCAGAGGCCGAAAGGGCCTTGCTCCCACGTTGTCTCATCTCCCCATCTCCAAGAAAAAACAAACAAAACAGAGCAGGGTGAAAGGGAAAGAAAAAAGAGGATATAAAGGGAAGGAAAACGCGGAGGAATAAGAAAAGAAAAGAACAGAAGGGATGTAAGTTTCCTGGAAATGAAAAAAAAAAATAATAATGAAATTTTCAATCCTGCCGAGACAACTTGGCCCCGGGGCAGAGTTGTTCCTGGGTCCGAGTTAGCCGCTTGCGCCTACGTGCAGTGCGTCCCAGAAAAAGTGTACAGTTGCCATCTGAGCATTTTGAAATGTTTTTAGGAAATTTTCATACTGGTGGATTATAGCCCAAAGACTCTTCTATCAGAGATTTCAAAAGAATTAAAAGGGTACAAAGCAGGGAGTCAGGGACAAAAATAATATTTTTTGTATCAGGGCTATTTTTCGTACTTCTTTTCATTCCAAATTCCATTTTGTATTGAACCTAATAGCAATTTATGGGGGCTCTTTTGCAACTTGCGAGGGCTATTTCTTTGTTTACATTTGGGGGGGGGGGTGAATTGCCTTTAGCCCTCGTGTAATTTTTTCCCTGGTACAATGTCCTCCGAGTCGAATCGGTTTATAACCTTCACTATTTGCTGGATTACAGGCGCACGCCACAACGCCTAGTTCTTTGTATCTATGTATCAACAAGATAAATGCGACTGCCTATTATGCCTCCGCCCTTTTTTTTTTTTTTTTTTTAAGATATCGCGATGTAATTTCATAATAACTTGGCCTCTGTGACCCTTCAGTTTTGACCTACTTCAAAATTTAATCACATTGTCTTCCTAGTCGTTTGATGCAGTTGAATGACCTCACATTGTTTATTTATCTATTTTGAAATGTTGAATTGGTTTTTTTACAGACGTGTATCAATCAGATATGATTATTTACGTCTGGGACCGACCTTTAATATCACCATCTAAAAGACGTGACTCAGACTCGATCTAGGGTTTTCTGAGTCTGCCTCAGTTTATAACTCCCACTTTTGGCTGGATTACAAGGCCTATTGCTTTTGCTGTGTATCTTTTATCATTCTTGTCCTATGTATATTTGAATTATGCTTTTATAATTCATCATGTATCAGCTATTAGCTGTCATCTTGAACATCGTTCAATAAAAGCGTATCAAATCAAGTGTGAACATCATATCTCTTATGAAATAGTATGCATACAGCATATTAGCCAGTGGAACTTTTTTTGTACTTGTATGAAAGAAACTGTTTGGAACTTATAGTGCACATGATGCAATTTCAGGTGCGATTTTTCTTCGTGAAACGCCTTGCCATTCTTGTGGAATACTGGAATACTCTCTTCTTTTTTTAAACATTAAATTTTGTTTAACCTTTTATACAGCAATACAAATATGTACAAGCCAACCACTTTTGGTTTTAATCATGTCAACGGTTATCCTTAAGACGTTTAGATACTGTTGATGATATTTCCACCTATTTTCAACAATATAGTGGAAATCAAATTTTAACATTTCTTCAAAATATTCATGTTAACAGTAACATTTTGCATGGATATTATATTAGTATTATTCTTTTACAGGCACAAAGAAACGCAATAATGATCATGCTTTGGCATGTAAGTGTATCATTATAATTACACTGATTGTTTTATTACATCTTGTGTAATAGTATGCATACCAGCTTGTGGAACTTTTTCGTACTTTTACTGTATGAAAGAAAGCGTTTGGAACTTATAGTGCACATGATGCAATTTCAGGTGCGATTTCCTTAATAGATATCATGCATATAGAGCATATCAATAAAGTCTATTTTTTGAATCATAATACCATTACCGTGTCCGATATTGTCTTTATTATCTCGTACGACAATTAATGACTGGTTTGCACAAAAAAATATTAGTGCTGTTCCTTTTGAAATTTGATTTACAGTATATGCCATTTCAGTCTTTTCAGATACATAACTGTTTGATATCTTCGCCGACTGTCGCCGAGGAGCCCTTAGTACGGCTCCTGGCTTCCTGCAAGAGCCGACGCATGCTAATAAGGATTCACGAAACTCAGTGTTTAGGGCGGATTTCGAGGAAGTTAGCGTACATGACCATAATGACACCATCAGAAACAGACGTTAGTTATTACCGAACAAAAGATGAATAAGTAGCCCCTCGAAATCATAGGTGTCAAATTGTAAATATTTTCTTTCGGAATTTAGAAACTTTAGTCATGATAATATGATCTGTATGGACTTTAAAAATTTCAGAATGTTCTTCCGGCGGGAGTGAAAGCCCTTTATATGCTTTTGCACCCCCCCCCCCCCCCCCGAGATCGAGCGTCAGATACGCCATTTGTCACCATTATTGTAGCAATATGTAGCTCACATGATTTGAAATTTGAGCCCCCCCTAAGAAATCCTGGATCCGCGCCTAATCTACGAGTAGGCTTTTAATGCACTATAGTGGCTGTCACCATTTGAAAATATTTGCTTGCTCACTCCCATTATTGTCTGATTTTTGGAGATTTTTTTTTTCATGGAGATGTAGAAAGCAAAAAAAAAAGAAATCACTATGGCTTATACCAGCAAAATACCATTTAAAATATAGGCGATACGTAAAATGCAATATTGTTGATTTATGAATAACTTGATTATGATAATATTATTATAGTCAGATAGTGTCCGAGATTAAAAACGTGATGAGGGTGGAAATCCATAAAATTGGGGTATAAATCGAAGAAGGATATTATATGAAATAATTTGTTTGTATGTAAGGGATTCGCAATAGTACGTAACATTTATATTGATTAATAATGCCATATGGATTTGTGATACGGTTTAATGTGAGTGTTCATTTGCAAAGTGCAGACTTTATCCTGAATAAAATCATGAGTAACTCTAAGCGTTGAGTTTTTAATCACCACAAAATTGCTGGTAGGGGCGTAATCAGGAACTCATAAACAAGGGGGGAATCCTTACCGAGCGGGACAGGGGTGCATGGGGGGCAAAATTGAAATAGGCTGCAGGAAGAAGCCCCACTTGTCGTTCTTCTATATACTTCAAAATTTTTCTTCTGTACCTTCACCGGGGGGGGGGGGGGTGTAAGCCGGCTTCTCTCTAGGCTGGATACACCACTGGCTGATACGTAAATTATATTCAAAGCAACATTTATTTCCTTCCTGTTATTTTTTTTCATGTACGTTTTACACGGCAATTACATAGCACTGAGGCCTACTGTAAATATGATCATGAATATAATTCAAGCATCCTCAAACAAATTAAGTTTCGCATTATCGGGTTTGCTCCCTTGATTTAATTGATAAAAATTAACTTTTAAAAAGCGATAACAATGTAATGACGTTTTTAAAAATCTATATAGGACATATCTGTCGGCAAGAATCATAACTATTATATATAGTTTGAGCTCCATTTACAAACAGCGCCATCACAAAACGCGTTTGGTTTTTTTCCCCCGCCTCGTCCACATCGATCGATGCCGGAGTCTGTATTTTTATCTCATCTTTCGTAAATGTAGTGAACGAAATGGGGTACTATTTAATCCATTCAAATGAAAATGAGAGCGTTTGAATCATCCGCACATCTGACTTTATATTCCTGTTAAAACAAAATCGTTAACCTCAATTAGTTTGTTATACAAGAAATTTGATTTTTCGATATTTCCTAAAATTTAACCGTTAAAAGACATGCAAAGTTGAGTGCAGGCTTTTAGATGATTTCGGTTTGTAATTCTAAAATAGTATAGCATGGATCCATTCATGAGGAGGGGGAGGGGTCGTTGGTCTTACTGTAGAATGGAGAATGAAGCGTTCGAGCAAGGGAAGGGATGGTGTAGTCGAGTCATATTCTTGTCTTTTCCTCCCATCTCCTTTTATTTCTCTCTGTTCTCTCCCTCTCCCCCCCCCCCCCTCCCCTTTCCCTCTTTCTTTCTCTCTCTCTTTCTCTCTCTCTTTCTCTCTCTCTTTCTCTCTCTTACTCTCTCTTTCTTACTCTCTCTCACTCTCTCTTTTTCCTCTATCACTTTCGCTCTAGTCTTTCTTTTTTCTCTCAATCTCCCCTCTCTCTCTTTCCCAATTTTTTTTTCTTTGGGGGGGGGGGGGTTGTTTGTTTGTTTGTTTGTTTTTTGTCATCCGATTTGGGGTACAGGAACAAACTCTGTTTTCCTACCTAGCTACGTAACTCATGTAAGACCGTGATAATTTGACACCGAGTGTTGCTAAGTATTTAACCGCTTTGGGCCCGAACCTCAAAGATTTTGAAAGAGGAGAATCACTAACTTCTAAGATAAACGAACATACAGTCAGTAGGGCTAAAGGCTACGAAGCTGAAATATTATCTTTTTAATCCGCAAGGAAAACATCTTACTTAAAATCTGGCCTTCAGTGCGTTTGGACCTTGCTAATACCATTGAAATAAACATGATAAGGCATTTATTCAGTTATATTGTAGCCCAATGTTATTTTTGAGGTTTAATCCTCCCTTGGATAAGCATAATCTTCTATAACGTAGAACTATACATTATGCATAGCTCGATAGTAACAAGCTGTAAATGTTCCAAAATTATCGGAATCTTCTACAGAAGGTTCACGAAGTATAAATAAAACTCTCGGTCAAAGATGCTGTCCAACTATGCTGTCCAAAAGAAGCGAGTGACAAATTTCGCGAATTTATCCGTTTAGTATCTCTTTGTTTTATTTTGAAATACAATTGAATGGACATTTACTTACAATTGGGAGCAGGGGGTATAGCTGGGATATATTTGTCCCTTATGTTTAGTTCATTTTCTGTATAGGAAGCACGCTCAGTATTTTCAAAGAAAATTGAACATGGAACTTGCGTCCCTCCCCCTTTTTTAACATTGGATCCCACCATCCAATTCCGTGGCGTGGCAACACGGGTATGGGAGGGCACGAGTGAAAAAAGTAGAGAGAAAAAGGGAGAGAGGAAGATAAAAGGACGAGAAGGGAGATGATAGGACTCCCTACTGCGCCCTCTCCCTACTCAGTGGCCTTGTTAATTCGCATTTATTCACCGAGCAAGACCCGTGCCCCCACAGTGTCTATATAGACCCATGTTACGCCACTGCCCATCAAAAGGAAAGAAAGATTCTTAACTCGTAAGATTATTTTTAAGATAATGACTTTGTACTGTGCCCCCATATCTATACTTAAATAAATCCACCTATTTTTAAAATTATTTATTTATTTGTCGCACTTGTGTAGGCTTATACTATTGTATAATCGCGTATTCTATCCATTGGCGTAAATCCATATTTTTTTTTTTTTGGGGGGGGGGTTGGGGGTTGAGGAAACAAATGAAGAAAATACAAGTGAAAGGCCTCATTGTACTTTGCACCAATTTTTAGCGTCCAGCAAATGTCGAACAAATTTAAATCAATGTTGTGCGCCCCTCCCTTGAGAAAAGTCATGCATACGTTCAGTGAGCTTTAGAAAGAAAAGAAATACAAATAAATCTCGCTTGTCTTTCAGCTAAGTGAACATATTTACCAGAATCCAAAGTTTATTGGGGTTTATTGACATAATTATTCTGCCCAGAATTCGCTCTCGATTTAGTTTCAACATTAACATTCAATGCAATTAAATATCTTGCGATTTTGTTGACACAGGTTTATGTGAGGGACTTGACAACTTCCGGAGCTAAAAATATAAATATGAGCCTAAATGCTATTTTAGAATAACTATAGTAACAATAATTTAACACCTTTAAATAGCTTTTTTTCTCAAAGTACATAAAAGGCATATTGTAAATGAAAAGAAAATGAGACATATTATATTTACAGAATAAAGAATGTATGGACTATTGACATAGTATATAATGCACGTCGTAATTACCAAGGATATACCCATGATATGAGTGGTGGATTTAGGGTGGGGTCACAACCGGCCCACCCATCCCCATCCCCCCCCCCTCCCTCATTGTGCAATTTTTCGACATTGTGTCTCCCCGTTTAACAAAATCTTGGATGCGCCCCCGCATGTAATTAGCCGATTGTTGTAAGCTGCACGAAACAAGTTGTTGTTGCTGCTGCTACTGTTTTTTTTTTTTTTGTGTGTGTGTGTGTGTATGTGTTTGTTGTTGTTGTTGTTGTTGTTGTTGTTGTTATTGTAGTTGTTGAAGCAGCTGTAGTTTAAAAGTTTAAAAGACTACTTCGGGATATGGTGAAGTATGTCTATAAAATATGATAAAGGATTAGACATTCACAAGACAATGTCCTTCCGCCCCTAATAGCGACATTTTCAGCAATCACTCATTGCTCATTTTGGTGAGTCGAGCATGCGAAATTTAATAGTGCGGATATGCTTGAACTTGGCCCGAACTTCAAATTGATTATCCAATGAAAAACATACGACAAAATATGAAAAGCGAATATACAATAATTATAAAGGTAATGTTGAAAATGCTTGGGACTTCGGCGTGAAGTCATTCTCACGTCAACTGATATATATATATATATATATATATATATATATATATATATATATATATATATATATATATATATATATATATAAATATATATATATATATATATATGTATATATATAATTTTTTTTTTTTTTTTTTTTTTTTTTTTAAGAGTGGTTTTATAGAAAATTTGCGTCTACCTACACTTGCCAAACGGAAAGTAAGAAAGGGAGTTTCTTTCAGGCTAATGTCTTACTTTCCCATACGACATAAATGAAATGTCACGATTCAACCACTTCCTGGAAAACGTAATATTAGATCTTTTTAAAAAGATAAGTTTATTTTGCCAGGTACTGTTCTGTATAAATCAATTTAATATCATAGTTTGTAGTGTTTTCGAGTGGTCAATTGAAAATACAACACTTTTGTTTTGTTGGATGGTAAACTTTTCCCCCGATATTCTTATTTCTCACTTATGAAAGAAATGAAATATAAAGTTTGTTTAAATCGCTGAACTATCGTCCATGCACCTACGTATTATTGTGCTCTTTAAATTCCTGCCCCCACCTCTTTGAATCGCTTTCTCAATAATGAAATGACAGACACTTTATTTTGAACTTCGGATCACGCGCGGTTGGAGACAAGATAAAGAATAAAAAAGAACGCCACTTGATCGTTAAACATATATTTGTTCATAACTGAGTATGCCATGCAAATCTGCTTTTATTTAATAAAGCTATATCGCAGTCACTCTAAGTTTGTCTGCGAGTTGATAGACATGGTGGCATACTATCTCTCTTCCTTATGCTGGATAGGTTACTAATTTCAGTAAAATAGTAATTATTCTTCTTTTCTGATTGGTCCATAAACAAAGATCATCATGGATTCAAGGTACGTTAAAGATAATTATTTACTTCATTAGAGGGAGACGATATAAATTATCTTGTCACTATTTGGTGTAAGGATTAAAAGATAGCGCTTGCTCGCTTAATTGTTATTGTTCTATTCTTATGATGTGTCATTGTGTATGTGTTTTCATAGCATTTTCCTTGAGTCATTTGTTAAAAAAGATAACGCAATTTACATTCTTTAAGGTTGCAGTTCCGATTGTCTCTAATTATTGCTAACAATGAACTATTGTAATCACTTGATGATTGAGAATGTCATTTCTGTGAAGAAACATTCAGATCATTCCTTAAATGATAGCACATAAGGACGAAATAATTATTATTTATACCCTCACTAACCATAAGTATTGCAAAACACCCACAAAGAAAATAAAGAGTGGACCACTTATAGGCTTGTATTGCAAAGAGAATTTAATAAATCTCTGTTCCACTATTCTCCATTTAATAGTCATTTTCTTGTGATACACATATACTGGAATTTACCATTCTTTTCAAAAAATTCTAATATTTTGTTGGATAACCATGACCTCTGACAATGGCGCGCTTCCTCCTTGGAAATGTCTTGGCAGTGGCGCAAAAGGTATCTGTCTTCTCTGGGTGTGGTCATTTTTATGTGCCCTTTTTCTCTGTAGCTTATGGGCATTGCCTCTTTGTTTAGATTGTATGGAAACCATGTAAACAATTTGGAGGAAAATATTAAAACGTATCATGATTAGCTATCAAGATGGCGATTTGTTGCCTTTGCTCGTTTTGTCAGTTCTGGGGCCTGTAACATAAAGAGATAAATCAATCTTACGATTGATATCAATCGTAAGTCTATGGCAAACCATGTACTGAAGAGTTACAATTGATTGTAAGATTGATTGTATCTCTTTATTTGGGTCACCGACACGTTACAGGCCCCTGTTGTCTATAGGCCATGACTGTGTCTGGTGATCTGCTGGCCTTAGAACAGAAAAAGTACAAGCTCCACCTTCCTTTTAAACACGATAATTTTCCATCATTCATTGGTTATGCACAAAAACGACATTATATAGACAGGTCTATTAGTCACATAGGCATCAATTTTTGCTATGTTGCAATACATATGGTATAGGTGAGGGTTCATATACATCAGCTGTTGCTATTTCTGGCAAGCTCCCCTCACGTTTTAAGATAGTAAAGTGAAGCATATTATTTTAAAGAAAAAACTTTCAGTTAGATATTTATACGAGACAAGAAACAAATAAATAAGAATCAGTGATTGACAATGCAGATGAAAGATTGGAGAGGGGGCATTAAGTGGCGTATCCAACGTAGGTCGAGCCTAAGTAAGCGCCCCCCTCAGAATTGGGGGGGGGGGGGGGGAACTCACGTTATTATTTAGCAGTAATCGGGTCACGAAACAAGACAAAATTACTGTCCAATAAAATTATTCTTTTTTGGGGGGTGTTTTCAGTAAAGAATTAGAATGGGGGGAATTCAGTGAACTTGAGAAAATGACAATGAAAAAAAAAACAAAAAAAAAAACAAAAAACAGAGCCATTGTGTTTATTTCGGATTCTTTAAGTGGAAACAGACACATTCGAATGAATTCAGGTTTTAAAAAAGAATCGTTCACAAAATACGTATTAAAGTACATTTTGATTAAATTCAAATTCAAAATGAACATTTATTTCCATCTTCAATTAAACAATCAATCAACATTCAGAACAATTGTATAATAAACTGCAGAGTAAAATAAAGGTAGTCGTACAAAAGACTGAAGACTAAATACATGTGGTTCTGCTAACAATGTGGATGGGGGCACACACAGAAAAGCAAAAGCTTGAGTTAGGTGCGCCTACAACATTGAAACAATGAATAACAATACACATGCATGTGCAGAAATTATGCACATGTACATACAATTACAGATGTACAAACGAAGAAACAAAGGAAAGAAAAGAAAAGAAAGAAGAAAAATCCAGGACTGTTATCAAAAGGCTTGTATGACCCTTAGCATTACTGTATGTGCAATGCTATGATACTCACTACGCATTGCTGCTAATCTCATTATGATGGCTTGAAATTAATAGTTTTTTTAGTTTATACTTAAGGGTATTTACTCTGGGTACATTCCTGACATTCTCTGGTAACTTGTTCCATATTTTGGGACCAGTGAAACGGATGTTTTGCTGATAAGCCTTTGTTTTGTGACTTTCCTGGTGCAACCACGAGGATGAACGGGTATGGTAATTATGATAATTCCTATTAAATGAAAACATTTCTGCAAAGTGTGAAGGTTTCATTTCATTAATGCATTCATATACAAAAATAGCTTGTTGTAGTAATAAGATGTCTTTTACGGAGAGCAAATTCAAGTCATAAAATAGTTTGTCACTTCTGGACCTAGGAGGCACACCAGCTATCAATCTTACAACCTTTACGTGGTTATATATTATGTAGGCCTATATCACATACAGAATTAGGCCTACAGCCTACACAAAAGAAAGAATAGGATGGCCGTTTCACATGTTTAACAACGTGCACATAATATTTATGCTCTATCAGTCGTTTTTCAAGATATCTTTCATTTCTATTCCGGTCTTGGAATCTCACTGATCTGGGTTGGGTTAACAGTCGTTGATAGAGCACTCTACTACTTGAGAATACATGAATCAATATAGCGAGGAAGCGACATTAAAGGCCTTTGGATTATTAACTCAATAAAGACTTTGCACCCTTGCTTGCTGCAGGTCGGTGGGGTAGAGATGGATGGGTCTAGGTGGGAGGGGGGGGGGGCATTCACCCTTGTTTGAATGACCAGTCTAAATACACATGAGTAAATGAGTACAAAAGGGAACACATATAATCCTGCGTGGTACTGAACGACGTGGGTGTATTGGTAGTGGTCTACAAGCACATGCTATCATTTGATTTTGAAACAAAACACGTTGCCCCTTGGGTGAAGTCTAAACCAGCATCACAGTGCAACTAAACTTAGTCTACAGTCTTGATATATCAGACCTTGTGTTATGAGTCAATATGTGCCCTCTACTGAAAAAAGAAATCCTGTTCTGCGATAAATTTTAAGAAAAATTGTATTTCAGTCATTCTGTGTGTAGAGGCGAATGGGACAGTTGACAGAAAATAAATCACAGTGGCATTGCCACTTCGTCAGTAATGAAGTTTCTGTTTGGATAGTGACCTCAATATTCACAAATTCATGTTTACTGATTCCTTTCAAACTTTGACCAACCTGTTTCTCTGATTAGTCAGTGTTCATTCAGAGCAAGGAGGTACTAGACAATCTTGCCTCCTTGTTTAGAATAACTTGCTCTCACGTTTGCCGACAAAATGTAAAATGTTCTTACGAATTCGCTAAGTATCCGTTACTATATAGGGAAGGGGGGGGGGGGCAACAATGACACTTCCTGCCCCCTTCCTGGCTACAAGACAGTTAATGCTAGTGAACATTTCCTGCTTGTACATGATAATCATCACTATACTCAAGATTAGTTTGTTTTAACCCTCAGAATATATCTCTGAGCTAAGTGATCTTGCATCAACAATGTATCGAGAGCACAGCAAATATTTAATTTGCATTTAATGAACAGTTGTTATGTTCTTCAAACCAGAATATACACGATGTGACGTCTGTCGACACTTTAAAGTCCTTCCCCTTTTATTTTTGTTTTTCCTTTCTGCTGTTTGTTTTGTTACATCTTACTTGTGACCTAGTCAAAGAAACATAATACAGTCAGACCTGTCTATTAAGGCCACAGAGGGAAACAGAAAAAAATTATGCAAGTGGCCTTTATAAACAGGTCAGGTTCTACAGCATATAATTTTTCCTCGAGTTAGACTAAGACAGGTTTGACTAAATGAACATGATCCTATCTGTTATCGAATAGGTTTTATCTTTAGCTTTTCAAAGGAGTTGTGGTAATGGTAATAATTTTTACCGAGGCCCTGTATTTTTAATTCACTTTCACCTGCATGAGCCTGCAAGTTTTAAAACTCCTATACCGTTTATAAAATCATCATAGTGATTTTCCAACTTTTTATATCATGAGAGTATTTAATTTGCTTGGAATGACCTTTATTTCGTGATGTAACAGAGTCTGTCTTGTGATTGTTGCCATACTTCATAGATTTGTTTTGGTTTTTATATTATTTTAAAACCCGTATAGTTGTCCCATGTTTTAGGTTCTGAAATTCATCAGTTTGACGTGATATTAAGAGCCTTCATTTTCCATGTTACTCTCTAATTCAAGTTGATTGCATGTTACATTTTCTGATAACTAAGTTTCATTGAATTAAACCTACAGCCAGGATACAAAACGGTGTTTTAGTCTGAGCAAAGACGTAAAATAATTATTCAAGAAGCTAATTCGACGAATCCTAAAATTATCTTATACTAGCAGGGGACAACCTAACAAGATTCATACTGCTCAAAGTACAAAAAGCGTTGAGAGCAGTCGAGCTCGACAAGGAAATAAATTTACATACGGTATTCGTCTGGGAGCCTGTCCCGAAATAGTCACCCCATTTTACCCATAAGATTTGACCCCTTAAAGTTACTTAGACCATCTAAGTCATTGACAAAAAGGTTGTCAGCCTGACCGTAGCCGCCGGGTTAAGCCCCCAGAGCCCCCAAAAGGGACCCCAAAGTCGGGTCGATTTCACCCCATCTCACCCATGCACCAAACTTTGTCAGTAGGAAGTAGTATGACTGGACATTACAAAACACAAAAAACTGACAAAAATTTCTGTCGGGATGGGGTGTCAGACGGCCCCTAAAAATTGGGGTAAATTTTTCCCCTTAAAGCCCAGAGACCAAATTTTGTCAGAAGGAAGAGCTATGGATGTACATTCCAAAAATATAAAAACTGACAAAATTGTCTATCGGGAAGGGGGTGTCAGACCCCCTGAAATGAAAACCCCAAAGTGCCCTTTGACAATGCTTTGCCCCCCAAAATGCTCTGTATGCAAAGAAAAACCATTTTCTTACCATCTGACTATGATCATTCAAAAGCGTTTCATTCAATTTACTTTAAATTTTCATAACATAATTTTGAGTATAATAATCTTCTTGAGGTGCAGTTTGGTGTTAATTGGTATTTTGGTTAATAAGTAATTAAATTGTGAAAAATGTATTGCTTTCTCAAAAGCAATACCCGACTTTGGGGTCCCTTTTGGGGGCTCTGGGGGCTTAACCCAGCGGCTACGGTCAGGCTGACAACCTTTTGGTCAATGACTTAGATGGTCTAAGTAACTTTACGGGGTCAAATCTTATGGGTAAAATGGGGTGACTATTTCGGGACAGGCTCCTGGCCTATATATACATTCGTGCAATTCACGTCGATATATGGTATGACGAGTAACTCCCATATTGCACACTTTAAATTTCCATCCATCATGATTATTATGATAGCATTGAGGGGACTCTGTTAATCTATAAACAGTAGTCATCAAATCAAAAGATTAAAATTTGTTTGTATGGAGGGTAATACAAGCTCAAAGTTCATGGGTCACTTTAATCAGGATTACCCTATAGCTATATATCGCTTGATAATCAATGATATACTTTATATACCTGAACACGATCATACGGAAAACCACTATTCATTTTGAATTTTCTTCTCTAGAAATTCCATGTGGTAATGATCTGAAACACTGAAAATTCCAAAACAGTTTGATTTGAATTTCGAATCTGCAAATATTAGGAAAGAAAATATACATAGATTTTTAAAATGGAAGAAGAAAGCAAAAATTCTGCTGAAGTCATCAGAAGTCATCAGTCGTAAACGTAGTGCCACTCGTCCACGCTGGTCTGCCTAGATAATCCTCCCCCCCCCCCCCCCCTTTATGTATTTCTGGATTCGCCACTGAGCGGTTCGATTTGAATTGAATTCAGAGTTCCGGGGTTCGGAACTTCACCAGATTTCTTCGCCATTGGTCAAGGTATCCACTGTATTCAATTAACCATTATGTAGAAAATATACAGCAAGATTCCACCACAATGTACTATGCGCCAAGGTGAACCGAATGTGGAGGAGCGGTTGTTCGACCCGACCCACTTTTTTGTGATTATCTATATCTTTAAAGCCCACCGCACACCATACGATCGACTACGACCCGATTTTTTATATAAATCGCAATTGCATTGAATATAGGCATTTTAAAGAGTGAAAGCTACCTGATTCTGCTTCTGAACTATACTCAACATAGGAATTTGGTGCGATGTCGGAATAAGGGCCAAATCAGTTTCATATCATAGACAATCGCTGGACTACTCTGACGTCATTACGATTCGGAGCCGATTTGGCCTTTCCTATGACTATAAGAAGGCTCGTATTAGGCCGTAATTTCGATTTAACTATCTATGTAACTATTCAGAACCTCAAGCAAACATTTTATGTGTGTTTATCTGTTTATATCTAATGCTATAACGTTTTCTTTCAAAATCGGATCGTAGACCGATCGTATAGTGTGCGGTGGGCTTAAAGCGCTTAGAGATATAGTAAGTGATATGGAAATCCAGAATATTCAGAATCGGGACCCCCCCCCCCCCCGTATAAAAAGAGTATGATTGGGCTTGCAAGTAAAAAGAAAAAGAAAAAAGAAAAAAGAAAAAAAGAAGAACTGAAAAAACCTTCCTTCAGAAAATCCTTTCTATAGGCCTTACTGTTGTGTGCCTTGTGTAATACAGGAGCTAAAGTCGGTAATTGTTAATCAGCCCTTTTATAGAGACAGTGAGGGTAAAACAAATAAAACAGAACTGAGACAAATAGACATATTGACCATAAGGCCTCTAGCTTTATTATGTTATAAATGACTTATTTGTCACACCACTGTTGATAATAAATGCTTCAGGAACAGGAACAACTGCTTCATGTATTCGTCAATCTATTTGTCTTAACAGAGTTTTATTTGTACCACGCACTTCATTATTTAACTTATCTCCGTCAGAAAACATCATTTTTTTACAGAAGAATTCAATAGAGTTTCCGAAGATGTCAGAGTCGTAAGAACTATAAGTAGAAAATATCTGTTATGGAATAACTGTAGTACGATTCGAAATATTTTTTCCCTTCACCACGCAAAATGAAGAAAATTGAACACAATAATTAGCTGTTAAAGAAAAAAGGTGCCCATTATGAGGATGTCTTTGTGTCCGACCACCATTTCGGGCATTTTTATGCTGAACTGAGTACCGTACTAATATGTTTTAGATATTTATTCAAAGCATGATCTTTAATTGCAGAAAATTTTGCCCAGTTTGACACCAACTGTCCTAAAACAATGTGCCCTCATGTTAGACATTTTCGACATCCAGCGATCCTATTATATCAAGGACAAGGTCTTTTGTCATGATATTTTTGATAACTCTACTGCAGCATTATTTAATTAGTTCTCTACAAGGAATGATATCAGATTAAGAAGCTCGCCATGAAATCACTGCCCGGCAAACAGAACCCTAGTTCTGCACGAGTACTCAGTGCAGAATGACAAAAGGAACATAGATGCGGACTTTTCCACACTCCTTCCTGACAGTCACATCCCCATGGCTCGTCTTTAAAGGCGCGCGCACGTAAAACTCCACCAAGGTGGAATATCTTCTTACCAAACAAAGTTTCTTTCAGGGCAGTCATTTAGGCGATGCAACTCGACCGAGTTAGTACTCTTGCTTAGACTTCGCGAGACATTTACCATTTGGATGTTTAATTGAGACTCGTTTTGTTTTTAATATTCCAGGTTTAGTTGTACAAGTTCGCCAGCCGAGTATCAAGATGGAGACAAAACCCATCGCCAATGGCGTCGCGCCATCGGAGGACATCACTGACCACAACAACTCGAATTCTCATCCCATCGACGACCGTCCCGACGTCGCTGAAGTCGGGATCGACAATCCGACAATCGAGCTTGATGACGAGGAACCCATCTCGGTGCACATCATCCGTCCCGAAGAAGCAGCCGGCACAGCCCCGGTGGTCAATCACGACATCATGCCCAATAACAACATCAGAAATGATGACTACGCGAACGATCCCTCCGCCACTGAACTCCTCAATGATGCCAAAGTGGTGGAGATGGAAATGGTCGATCGGACAATGCCCAAGAAAGATGACTACGTCAGTGTTAAAGACAATGATGACGATTCGGACAATGAGGAAAGGGAGACATGGGGAAGAAAAGTAGATTTTCTTCTTTCCGTCATCGGTTTTTCAGTCGACTTAGCGAACGTTTGGAGGTTTCCCTATTTAGTATACAGGAACGGAGGAGGTAAGATGAATATGCCGTTTATTTTTCCAGTATTAGTTTATGGAAACATTATATCAAATATATCGTCAACAATTTCTAAAATTAACTCATTTCGTTTTACGGTACTTTACCTTTCTAAATTTGCTAATTAGATTTAGCCTTACAAAACGATTTCTATTTAGTTTCACGAAGAAACCTAATTCAAATCGTCCTCTTTCTCTCTTTCAATATCTGGTCATGAGAAACACAATTTGATTTCCACTTTAGTCTTTCATATATTCCTGTATATGGAAAAAGGGAACATTCGTTTTTCATCACGCTTTTTATTGTCGATAAAATCTACAATTATTGTTCGTATTAAAAATACCTCTCTCTTGGTTAAGATGATTGTCAAAAGAAACTGCATTATTGCACTTTCCCGTATTTGTTACATTTGCAGTGGCGTATCCACGGGGGCAGAGGGGGCACGTGACACGAGCGGCACTTGAACTGGGCGCAATAAAGGCAAAAGAGAGAAAGAAAAGGGGGAGAAATACAAGAAATTTTATGGTCTTTGAGGGTTATTTGCGCCCCAGTCAAGGACAAAATGCGTAAGAAATGGTGTTTTATAGGGTTTGAAATGCGAAATTTTTCTAATGCTCGGTCGCTTTGCTCCCTCGCATAATTATGTTCAAGATCTAGTTATTTCGCGCCCCCAATGGCGTTTTGAAAGTGTTAATCATTAATTGACTCTAGTTGCCCCCCCCCCCCCGCATAAGGTAGGAGCTTATGGGATATAAGTGAATAAAAAGCCCTTTCAAAGTGTAGAACATTCGAAAGAAATCATAAATTTGCCTTGCAATTGCCTTCCTCAAATATATTTCTTTAGGGTTTTCATTCATTTTGCGCCCAAAGATGTTCAAAAGGTCACTGTATTCCCTTGCATTTTTTTTTTCATTGTAAGGGTAATATACATAAGAAATTTCAAGTTGAGGGGTGAAAAGGAAAAAAACATTCTGCCGCTCGGTCGCGTTGCTCTCTCGCTTATACACTAACTCATCAAATTTGTTCTAACAACCCCGGGTTATGTGCATCAAAACTCATTTTCATGTAGTGCCATCATTTCTAAATCAAAAGCTCTCATTAATCTGAGTTTGGGCATGGGGGGGGGGGGGCGCAGATTTGATAGTTTGCCCATTTGGTATACTAATTTCTGTTTCGGTTTGCCCATTGTTACATAATCTCGGTAATACACGTGATAAAATATTGTATTACTTGGATTTCTTCATTAGATCGTTGACTGATTGTTAATAAAAAAAAAATTAAAAAAAAAACATGGAGAGCTTGAAACATGGTTCGCTGCTTATAATGCAATATTTTATCTACAATTGTCTCTGTCGACCCAGGTGTATAGGAACTTAACATTACGAAGGAATTTGGTAGTTCGGTAATATTTTGAGAGACAAGGGCATCATTTTTTGCTGATTTTAATTTTATCGTTATCGTTATTATTTGTTATTTATTATTTGCACTTTATATTTGATAAATAAAAATGTCGATTTTCTACTATGCTAGTGACAATAATTAATCAACGAGGTTTTCCTTTCATTACCGTCAATCTTATTACTTCATGGAAATTCGGGGGTCCGCTCGCTATTCATAAGAACCGCTATTCATAGAAAACCGCTATTCGTTTAACACGCGTTATGAATAGCGGTCCTTATGAGTAGTTATGAATAGTGGTCCTTATGAATGGATGTCCTTATGAATAGCGAGGTAATTTGTCTATGGTTTGTTCGCTATTCAGAAGGACCGCTATTCGTACAAAACCTTTAGTCACGCGTTATGGATAGCGGTCCTCATGAATAAGTGGTCCTTATGAATAGCGGTCCTTATGACTAGCGAGGTTACCCCGAAATTCGCATCGCCTTCTTCATTTTTTTTTTCTCCATGTAATGCTCTTATCATTAATAGGCTAAAATATGGTTTTAAGATATATTTTGGGGCCTGTGGATATATCTGTTGTTGTCTCTAATTACATACAATGGTGAAAGTGGTTGGTACATTTTGAAAGGGATTTTTAAAATATCGTCCACCCCAAACTCTTCTCTACAAATGCATATGCATGTAGGATCGAAAAGAATTCTCATTTATAAACAAATTTGAATCAAGTTGAAATTTGTGTTTGATAGAAAATCTTGTAAAAATATTATTTTTGTAGGAAATTCTCAGTTTATATGATTTATTTTCGTAATACCATTGGTACAGATAAATGACTCACAATATGGTCACGTTCCTGGAGTCTGTGAAAATATACCTTTCTTGGTATTACTGCAAATGTATGGCATAAGACAAAGATAAATGAGCTATCCGCAATACAGCCATGTATTTCCAATGGCAGTAAGGGTTTCGGGTGGCAGTTCCAAATACTGTGAAACGATGTAAAGAATCTCATAAAGGTTTCCCACCAAAATCATTTTCAATCTGTGAAAGTTCCAGGTAACCATTATTATTCAAGTCATTTGATGTTAATATAATCCACTTGAATTGTGAATTCTAAAGACACTAACCTCCGACCCTGACACAGGATTTTTAAAACTCTGAATTAACACTGATATTAATTAAGCAATTTAAATATTTTTTTTTAAAAGGTTAAAATCATTATCTTTGGGAGTGACTACTCCCAACAATGGGAGCATTGAGTAAGCTAGTTTTTCTCTGTGACTTTTACCAATGATTTACCGTATACCTTTAAACGATTTTTTAATGTTAATATATTGTATAAAGATATTACCTCTTTCATCTGCATTTCGTGGAATTTCGCGAAACCAATTTCCGTCAGCATTTTGCTAAACCTAATATGGTAATAACCATTCCTTTTTGACCGGAATATAGCAATGAATATTTAGTTAATAATCTAATATTCGCAACTTGGAAGTGTGACCACCATCATACAGAAATGCATTGTATTGTAATAATAGCAGACAAAGCCGAAAATAACTCCATCTGTAATCAGTTTAGGAATAAATTTACAAGTAATATGGTCCAATTATTTCCCTTCTGCACTTGCATTATGCCTATACTAGCACTGCAGACCTCAATAACAAAACTACAGAGCGGTCTGAAATTTAAACCCAGCCTTGTGGTTTTCCTTTCGTTCCCGTGTCAGGGTTCCATCAAGCTGACAAGTGCTTCAATTCAGATTACCTTTGAAATGAAATGTAGCCTGTTCAAGTCAGAGAAGGGGGATCTAGATCCTACAATTTGGTCTCCCTCCTTCTCCCCAAAACGTCAACAAAATATGTTGTATGGCTAGACAAATCTTCGGTTGTAATCTCCTCTGAGTACAGTGTGTATTTACAAACCGAATACTAAATTCCCCAGACTTATTCTATTTCATTCAAATCCACTATTTTGTTTTATTTAAGCAGATGTTGGCATTCTTTAAGGAATAAGAATTTGAATTAAGAAGGAGATTCAACAACTGCTAGTTTGATCAGAGACTTCTGTCAATAAACTGGACGATTTGCCTACATTCTAGAAAGTCTTTGATGAAAGTTTTAAAGTTTTAAGTAAAAAAAAAATACACAATACAGAGTTGAAACAGCAAGTACTTTACAAACATAGCAGGACTAGAATTTAGTTTGGCTAGGACTCTAAAGTTCGTCTGCTGAAAAAGTTATCTATAGGGATGATTCTAAATGAGTTTTGGTATTGTATTTACTTCTGAATACTAAAAAAGGGGAGAATAAAGTGCGTGCAGATAACCTAAAGAAACTCGTACTCAGAAAATGTCAATACTTTTCATGTATATAGCTTTGTCTCTGAAAAGGGAAAACCAAAAGTCTATAGGTAAATTACTCAATGACTTGGCATTATTGTTTTGTTAATGTACACATCAATGGAAATGGAAAATGAATTATAATATACCTTTTGTCCGGGACCAGCACTCACTTCAAAAAGTTCTGCTTCTTTGCTGGTCTATGTTTTCATTATCTTTTTATACAATTACTTTAATGTAGTCTTCACTGTTATTTTTTTTTTCTTACAATGAAACTTTCATGCTCTTTATTTTGCTTTTGATGATAGAAAATGTTCCTGCATTTATTGTTTCGTTGTCAAGTATTTTCATATTGTCAATTGTACAATAGTTATTGTTATATATTTGGGAAAATGAAAATGAAATGAAATGTAATCTAAATCTGAAATCTGAAAATCTGAAACCCATTTTTCTCTTCTACATATGACACCATGAATAATGATTGAACTGCAGATGCCTCTATTTATGTACTAGGCATATCCAATTACAACACGATAAAAACTACTTTCAAAAATAAACTTAAGGGCAATTTCAAAGGCTTATTGTACTGCCCATAGACACCAAGAATAATGATTGAACTGCAGATGCCTCTATTTATGTACTAGGCATATCCAATTACAACACGATAAAAACTACTTTCAAAAATAAACTTAAGGGCAATTTCAAAGGCTTATTGTACTGCCCATAGAAATCAGGTTCGGATTACGTAATACGCCATTGTAATGTTCGCACATTTCTAAAGGTGATAGACAGGGCTATTGAAATTGCCTTGAGTTGATTTTTCGAAAATAGTTTTTATCGTATTTTAACTAATCCCGGGTGGAGAAATTCAGTAGTTACTATCGATAAAAATGATGTAATTATTTTTTTTCTTTCATTCTGTTTCTCCTCTTAACTTTCACCACCCTCTTATCTCATTCTTACTTCATTCCTTTTCTCTCTCTCTCTCTCTCTCTCTTTCTCCACTTTACCCCCTTTCTACAAATCTATCCTCTCTATACACTCTTCTCCCGCTCCCCTCCCTGTCACTCGACCCATCCTCTCCCTTCCCTTTCCCTCGCCTGCTCCCTTCTCAATCCCATCCATCTCCTGCTCCCTTCTCCATCCCACCCATCTCCTGATCTACCTCCTTCTCATCCCCATTCCCCCTCCTCCGATCTTCCGCTCTTCCTCCCATCTCCATCCTACCCATCTCCTGATCTACCTCCTTCTCATCCCCATTCCCCCTCCTCCGATCTCCCGCTCTTCCTCCCTTCTCCATCCTACCCATCTCCTGATCTACCTCCTTCTCACCCCCATTCCCCCTCCTCCGATCTTCCGCTCTTCCTCCCTTCTCCATCCCACCCATCTCCTGATCTACCTCCTTCTCATCCCCATTCCCCCTCCTCCGATCTCCCGCTCTTCCTCCCTTCTCCATCCCACCCATCTCCTGATATACCTCCTTCTCACCCCCATTCCCCCTCCTCCGATCTCCCGCTCTTCCTCCCTTCTCCATCCTACCCATCTCCTGATCTACCTCCTTCTCACCCCCATTCCCCCTCCTCCGATCTCCCGCTCTTCCTCCCTTCTCCATCCTACCCATCTCCTGATCTACCTCCTTCTCATCCCCATTCCCCTCCTCCGATCTCCCGCTCTTCCTCCCTTCTCCATCCTACCCATCTCCTGATCTACCTCCTTCTCATCCCCATTCCCCCTCCTCCGATCTTCCGCTCTTCCTCCCATCTCCATCCTACCCATCTCCTGATCTACCTCCTTCTCATCCCCATTCCCCCTCCTCCGATCTCCCGCTCTTCCTCCCTTCTCCATCCTACCCATCTCCTGATCTACCTCCTTCTCACCCCCATTCCCCCTCCTCCGATCTCCCGCTCTTCCTCCCTTCTCCATCCTACCCATCTCCTGATCTACCTCCTTCTCACCCCCATTCCCCCTCCTCTGATCTCCCGCTCTTCCTCCCTTCTCCATCCCACCTATCTCCTGATCTACCTCTTTCTCATCCCCATTCCCCATCCTCCGATCTCCCGCTGTTCCACCCATCTCACACCCTCCCTGCAATCTACAGGTGCCTTTCTCATACCTTACGTATTGTTTCTACTGATCGGAGGCATACCAATGCTGTACATGGAACTAGCACTCGGTCAATACAACAGAGGGGGAGCTATCAGCGTTTGGAAGATATGCCCCATTTTTCAAGGTGAGCTTGTTATCGAGGTGACGAACAGATTATTACGGAACTGTTAATTTGCTGACAGAAATGTCTTGGTCACATCATTTGAAATGTAAAGACGGCAGATTTTCATGAGATTGAACAACACATGCTCTGGTGACTATTGCCGCGGTCAACATCCTTCAAATTACTAACTTCTAACCTGGACCAAACACAAATGTCGGAGCACCTTTCCTGAACATATACCTACCTCTCAACCATATCAAGTGTTTCTTGTACATGAAACCTGTATATAAAGACCGCTCAAGGGAGACAAGAAAATCGGTCTTTATGAGCAGGTGGTCTTTACGTACAGTGAGAAACGCTTTTCAAGGGAAACAAAAACTGGTCTACATAGACAGGTGGTCTTTCTATACAAGTGGTTGCTAAATCAGATTTAACTACATGTATATGACATCACGCACAATGACCGCAATGGCGCTGGAAGATTTCTTCAAATGTCTAGTGATGTAGACACTCGGAAAATTCATTTCTTCATTCTTTGTCCGATTTTCCCAGATCTTCACTACTTAATCTGTATTTCTAATTTTTCTGTTTTCATCCAGGCTAATTTTATATAAGGGGTTATTGACAATAATTGAGTAAATTCCCCTTCTTTATCTGATAAGGGATTTCATTTTTGTTCGAGGCAGTGATGTCTTGCTTTAAATCGTATTGATATCTCCATTTATGATAGATTTTCAAAACAATTTATTTCCTGCTCGTAGTCGAGTCTGAATGATTAATGTTGACAGTTGAACACAGACATCCCACACGACCACCCGAGAAAAGTCAGCACTGACGGGCCTGCATCGTAATTCTGAATATTTTGGAAGGTCCTGCAGTCTACATGGAAACACAACATTGGTATTAATCAGAAAGTACCAAGCATCTGTAGAACAAATAATTCTGTGATGTCGAGGAATTGTAAATATACAGTTGACAGACATCACATTTACGTAAACCTTAAGAAATAAATGTTATTGAATTCATCTTCATCATTCAATTCAAGGGCATCACTGAGGGGAACGTGGGCGATGTAAACCACTTCCCATAAAACCAAAGAGATTGTCCGGCCGGACAGATCTCTCTGACCTATTCTGTCCTCTTATAGTTTTCAAGTTTTAAGGCTTTCTGATGAAAAATGATAATCCATTTGATTTTAGACCAGCTAGATGCACCAAGATAAACAAAATTTGGTCATGAAATCCATGACCTTGCCACAATCATTTCACTTATTCACTTACGATTTCCTTTAATAAATAATAATTTGTTCATTCAAAAACACTTTTCTCTGATACAGAGGGTAGATAGACTTCCAGGCGCTGTAATATAAAGAGATGATCTCCCCCCAATAAAACGTATCCTATTTCACCGGGGTAACCTCGCTAGTCATTCATAAGGACCGCTATTCATAAGGCATGACTAAATGAATAGCGGTCCTTCTAAATAGCGAGCAAACCATAGACACATTTCCTCGCTATTCATAAGGACCTCCATTCATAACTATTCATAAGGACCGCTATTCATAACGCGTGTTAAATGAATAGCGGTCCTTATGATTAGCGAGCGGACCCCATTTCGGGAATCGTATTCTTAAGCATGAATTATATTTAGCTTAAAATCAATTTCATGTTACAGAAAGGTACAATTTTATTAGTTATAAAATACAATCAGTGTATAGCACGAATGAAGATTCAATAGATTGTAACGATTGTTTATAAGTCAATTTTTATGTTACAGGGTCCTAATATGTTATGGAAATATATACACCAGAGGGTGCACTGATATCTTTAAAGAACTCAGTTTTCCCAAAACAATGAGTTACCCAGTGACTTACTAACTTACGAAGACTACCATGGTATAATTGGCGAGCTGCCCAGCCACAACCATCTCCACATGTTTCACCCCTATAATCGGTCATGTTTTGGCCCTTCTATCGACGCAGTAAACAACACCAACAACAATAACAACAACGAAACAATATACTTATTCATTCACTAATGTGAAACTTTGTATGGATCTACAATTTTATCATCGTGACAACTGATAATTAATCAATATTATCAGATACATAAGCTTAGTAGGCATACCCCATAATCTATTTTGAATATCATAGTCGATTTTAAAAATGGGGAAAAGCTTTACTCCATTATGACTTAAATACTGGCGGATCCAGGATTTTTTGATGGGGTGGGGGGCTCACGAGTTTACTTTGGTACAGGTTTTTGTTGTTGTTGTTGTTTGTTTGTTTGTTTGTTTGTTTGTTTGTTTGTTTGTTTTTTACTATGGTGTGTATCAACAGTATGGCATATTTAGTTTGGCTGGGGGGACGTGTCCCTTGTAAGCCCCTGGATTCGTCAGTTATTGTATAAATCACTACCAGTTTTCTTTATAAGAGTGGTATTCTATGACATCCAAAAAATTATTACATTTGTAAACACGTGTCCTTGTGAAAAGGCACATATTATTCAGAAATAAATTTTTAAAAAACAACAACAACAACAAAGTATTGGAGCTCGTTTCCATGGTACTGAACTCGACCATACGATATTTACTTTGTTTACGTTATTGACCCGTTTTTCTTGAATTCCGGTATCTTTGACCGAGTATCGTTGATGAATTGTGTCACCCAGTACTTCTGACTGATACCAAGTTCAAACCTACTTTCCATGTTGGTGCCCGCTAATTTGGCAGAATGTATAAATCAACTTAACGGTGATGTATGGCGGTAGAAGAGTTAACCTATATTTCTTTAACTCTGGAGAACGGTCTATGGTGAACCATCTGTTGGCTCATATCCAACTATTCACGTATACCTTGCTGCATATTCCTTTACGAACCCGCGTGAGTTGGAATCAGAATAAAAGGCAGTTCTTGCACCGGGGGGGGGGGGGGGGGGGGGTTGCACGAAAAATATGCCAACAAATTGAACAAGAACAATAGGTTAAAATTTTCAATGAAAATCAGGGGCTGCGGAGCGTATTTGAAAGAGGGGTATGCGAATGAGAATATAGTGAAAATAATTGGATATTTTGTTACTCCAATATATAGAAACATGTAGTTGGCCCCGTCCCCTGCTTGGCCTACTGAGAGTCAGAATGGCATTAATCATGTTATATCTATGTAGAGTCCAAATAGTTAACACCCTTCTGGCTCTCAACAGAAAGACCTGGCCCTCCTCTGACAGTAGCTGATGTCTGGGTCAACAGTTGACATAGTCCTTCTGTTGTGTGCTACTGAATTCAGTAAGTCGAGTCATATTGAGATCTGAATGTCACGCGTTGATAGTAACAACTTTTCTGTCATAAGTGCATTCACCTCCGGATCGAGTGAATACATGATTTATGTGTATTTCTAGTCACATATTTGTGTTATTATTGCGTGAAATAAGAGGAGATATTTGTCTCATGTGTTTGAAAGCAATGTTGTCTTATAAACCTAGCTATGAAATGTATCGGAATCCATCTGTTATGGATGTAGAATGGTGGTCCCAAGCGTAAATAATCATTGATTCATACCATATGTATGAAAAGAAATAAATAAAAATAGTATAGATGTTATCATTATTATAAGCCTTTTGGGGGGCGTACAGACCAACCGATGACTTTTTCATGCTTTTATGGTTACGTGATATGTGAAGGGGCTAACACACAGGGGCGCACGAGCCCCCCCCCCCCCCCATCCCCCTCCCTCAGGATACGCCATTGCAGGGAGCTTATAAGCATGGAAGGTAAGAAAAATGTACACTCGTCTCTGACTTGTCCGTCAGAGCACAGTTTTAACGACGTTTTAAAGACGATCATGCTCCATTTAAATAATAAGGCTTTTGAAAACATTAACAAGCATGTACAACTTCAAATGCCCGTTTTTTGCCAAGTGACGTGCGATCACTTGGTTCCATTCCAATTTCATGTTTGCCAGAACATGGACCGGTCATCCTCATGTGAAGTCAGGCGCAATTTAACAAATCTGATACAAAACACCACCTGGGGCCCAGAACAGTTGAACCTTAACGACAATGTTTTATATATTGTTCATGTTTCATGAACATTGAATGTTTAAATTTGAGTCTCCTAGAATCCCCGTTGGTCGTACCTATATTTAGAACAATAAAATCATTGAAAAATGTGATGAAAAATTTAGGACTACGATTACCGAAAGTAGCACGCGATGTTTAACGCTACATCATCGATATGGAATAAGGTAAGGTTACGTCCGATGCAAGTGTTTTTAATTAGGTCCTGCTTAAATCGTAGAAGTATTTCATCCCCTTTTTCCCAAAGTCTAGAAACTGACATCAAATCAAATAAGGTATATTAAATAATGCTGGAATGTTTGTAGAGAAGCGTTTTGTGACTATACATCACGGGGTAGGGGGCTCATTCGCATTACATAGAATTTGGGCGTACAGTCTATTTATGACATTTTATCTTTTTGCACCGCATGGGAAACTTTGAACGTGTAAAAATGTAAAGCTGTTCAGTGCATTTCTCGAGTTGTGATGTGCTTCGGAATGTACGAGGAATAATTTTTAAAAAGAAATATTATTGTTAACAATATACTCTGTAGTTTTGTTTGATATTGTTAGCGAATGCTTTTCAAACCTTTTATAATGAAGAAGATGGGAGTTCAAACAGTTCGTATTTAAGTATAACTTCAAGAAGCAATATTTCCTTGCCTAACCCTAATTCCTGACTGTCGTCCCCCACCCCCACTTTGCGCTCTCTACGCATTATCATTCAAAAATTTGATTAATCCATTCATAATTTTGACCAATCACAATTTTGATCAGTATGAATTGTTCGACACCATTGCACTGAGCTATACCACCCCCTCGCAATACACTTTTCATACGGCACCACAGTGGCGGATGTATAGGGGCAAACCGGCCCAGGCCACCCCTTTTAAAAACCGATATGGCATACCATAATATATTTGAAAATATACGCAAAAGAAAGAACCTGTTCCCTAATTTTGTTCTTGTGACTCTCCCCTTTCATAATCTGCTCTTTAAGAGTTTGTTTTTAGAGTACATTATCACCTGAAAGTGTGATGATGTTTCTTTTCTTTAAAAAGAGCCCTTACACAGCTCAAATATGGCCACAAAGTCACCGACAAAGCGACAGTTTTAAGGGGAGGGGGTCACACCACCATCTATCAATGTCCCTCTATGACCCCACCTGTAATAATTACGTAATCATAAATTTACCCGGAGATTTTCTTAAATGTGTTACACTATATAAACACAACAAAAGAGTAACCCCCCCCCCCTCCTTAATCGAAATGGCGTAACTTTTTAACGAAAAGGTTTTGAGCAAAATAACTTGGCAAAAGTATTTCTACACTTATTGACTAACTTTTCTGTGAAAATGAGATTGATGTGAAAATGAGATTGATCCATTGAGTTATGCATGAGTGAGCAAACGTTAAAGGCAAAATTGTCACTTTTCAAAAGTCACAAGGGTCATTTTGGGGATTCTGTCAAACGAGATTTTAGCGAATTCGGTTTCTGGTGCATATTTATGTGTTGTTGTTTATCATCCATCGATTGACCCCTCACACCTGTCCCGACATTTTTCTCATTATTATGGTTGGGTGAGCACAATTTAAAAAAAAATCAACCCTCATGAATTTGAAATTGCAAAATCCATTCAGCTTATTGAAGAAAAAAAATAACTCCAGACATTTTTACCAAAATGTATCATCACATGTTATGTGAACATAGGAGATTGTCATCATGTCATGGTTGAGTGAGCACACTTTAAAAATCGCGCAAGAAATGCTAAAATGTACTGTTAATACAGCATAAAAAATGACCCTTGTGACTTTTGAAAAGTGACATTTTTGCCTTTAATGTTTGCCCACTTATGCATGACTTGATGGATCAATCTCATTTTCTACAGGGAAGTTAGTCAATAAGTGTAAGAACACCCTTGCCAAGTTATTTTGCCCACAACCTTTTCGTTAAGAAGTTACACCAATTTGATTAAGGGGGGGGGGGTACTTTTTTAGTTGTGTTTAGTATAGAGATGAAAATCTGTTGTGATTTTGGTTGAGGATGGAGTCATGTCGAATTCCGAAACACGTTTTGATCTTTAAATCTTATATGTTTTTCGTAATGGTTTCTACGTACATTAATATGCTTTCCCGTTTCCAGGATGTACACACTACATTCGTGGGCTGTTTTTTTTACCAATGTGGGAACTACATGAAAGGTGATCCTGTTAATGTCGAAAACCGTTGATTGAACACTGAGTGAATGGCAATAGACATGTTTTATTCGGTTAGTGTCGGATTCTCCAAGCCAAGTTCACTGCACTGAGCTGACCGATTTTTGGTTCTTGAATACCGGTCAACTACCCGGCTAAGAGTCTCCCGTTGTTTTCTATTTTGTATTCGCTGTAACGTTACGTGTAAAATTATACCCTCGTTTATTAATTCACCTGTGTGTTTTGTAATGTACAATGAGGGATTGTTTTTTATTTGTTCTGCGAGCTTCAAGGACATCCAATAGTTCAATAATTTTCTACCAATAATCCGATACTTTTCACAACATCCCTCCCAAAATGAACTTGAATGGATGCAAATGAATGGTGACCAATACGTAATAGATTTTGATGACGTCACGTCGTCAAGTTGTAGGGGCACTCTTAAGGTAATACAGATTCATTTCTTTTAGAAAAAAAATCAGAACAACACGGGAGAAATAACTGAATAATGGAATGGTGTTACTGTTACACGTGTTACCTTGAAATGTGAAATTGGAAGATACACGTGTCAATCTTAAATTTGTATACAATTTTCTCCAATCTTCTCTCTCTCTCTCTCTCTCTCTCTCTCCCTTGCTTCTGTCTGATCTTCCTTAAATCTCGTTTTCGTCTTTATCTTATCTATTCCCATTTATTCCCACCCCCCCCCCCCTCCCGCTCCCTCTCAACTTCCATGTAACTTATCATTGCTCTCTACTCCTTCTCGGCGCTCTCTCTCTCTTTCCCTATTTCTCTTTTGCTTTCATCTTTCTCTGCCTCTCTTGCTCTCTCTCTCTCTCTCTCTTCTCCCTCTCTCACTCCACATCTCTCTCCCTCATACTCTTTCAGTGGAGAAGTTACAAATTCGAATGATTTATGCGAAACGAACCTCAGAAGTGCTTTAACATTCGTTCCACTCCATAGGGATACATGCTCTGGGGAATGTTAGCAATGGAATGTCTATCAGGTACATTCGAATAATGTTTTCCAATTTACAGCTAATCACATCACATGTTAAAACACCGAAGGAGAAAGTCGATGGTGGTGGCGTGGAGGGGCCCCAAGTACATACCACGTCGCTCCCCTACAGCGTCTGGGCCAATGTTCCAAACTGGACCCCGCTTCACAATTCTGATCAGATTGATCAGGGAAGTACACTTCCCTGGATGAGAAACTGCAAGGGTGGAAAGTATAGTTAGGAATAGAACTTGTTATCGAATTCGACCTTGAGAAGGAAAGGTTTATGCACTCTTAACTTCCCAATTTTCACCAGCCCCAGCTCCGCGGGTGCCCCTATATAGTGTTATTTAGAAGACACGAAAACGGCATGGGAAATTTGGTGACGGGGTCAATTGTCAAGTTAATTAGAATTTACATAGATGGATTGTTCTTTTCTCTGATCAACTATTCTTTCAAGCTCAGTCATCGCTTAGAATGATACACGTAGGAATAGGGGGAAAAAGCGCATTCATTATGTTAATAGTAGATCTGGGACTAGGTTTGCACACGTAATCCACGTTGACGAACAAAAATGAAGAATCGTTCAGATTATTGGAACGAACAATCATGACAATGACGAAGTGAACTTCTTTCCCCGAGATGCATTTAACAGGAATTTGAATTTCTCTTTCTTGATAATGAATAATGGAAGCAAGTGTATGTCATTTTGGTCGATAATTCCATTCTTAGCGAGGGTATTCTAATGATAATCTTGGGACGAGGTCGCGTAATTGTAAAGAATGTGGATATTTCATTGAGACAACAACTATGGACACTTTCTTTCTTGTTGTACTTTGAAAAAGGATAGTATTCCCGTGTTTCTTTTCCGTGACATTTCCCCTTATTTTCTCATCCTTTTTACCGTTTTTAGTGACATAATACATATATATAAATGACTGATTACCCTGGAAATTAAATAAGAAACATTTGGGAACCAGAAGTAGATAAAATGAGAGGATGTACGGTCCAACTCTCACGTCCACAGTTTGTTCACGACTCACCACAATACCCTTTTTAAAAAAAAAGTGTTTGTGAATACAAAGGTATAAAAGATAAGAAATAAAAAATCAAAACGATAACATATCTCATGATCTATCGATCCATATGGATGGTAACGAGCATTTACTTCATTGTATTGATACAACTGAAGCGCAACCGTTAATCGTGGTTTTGTTGTTTTTCAAAAACTTAAACATTTTTCTTGAGTCTAATTATTCTTAGTTTGTCTTCAAATCTGTATTTTGTATATACGTACATTATTTTTTTTTTTTTTGCTTCATCTCTAATTTCTACAATGGATTACATTCTATTTTCTGTAAAATAATGTCAATCTTTAAAAATATTGGTTATGTAAGGCTGACAGGGCCATTGCGGAAAGAAGTACTGAAACTGACAGAGTTGCCCTGTATAAACAAAACTGCAAATAGAATAAAAATAAATAAATAAAAGCATA
Organism: Heliocidaris tuberculata; assembly: GCA_025618425.1. NCBI lineage: Eukaryota > Metazoa > Echinodermata > Echinoidea > Camarodonta > Echinometridae > Heliocidaris > Heliocidaris tuberculata. The sequence goes on along the minus strand of CM046845.1, from coordinate 3,107,051 downwards.
TTGAAACAATAATTTGTAAAAACAAATAGTGGCAATATTCAGTACAGGCACTAAGAATATGAACATATTGAAACAAGAGTTTTTTTTAAAGAGACGATAGTTTTTGCAAGCATACGAATACGAGTGAAACATAATTTGTTTGCACGGTCCTTTAACATGGTAGATCATTGTTATTATTTATCGTTAAATTATATATATACATGTAGGTAATACCATTAACTAAACCTGCCCAAGAAGCTTGGAAACTTAATTTTCTACTGAAAGGATTTCTCAGATTACACACCGAATCGTTATAAATGTTGTTTTGTATCGTCTGCTTATTTCCCGTCACAATTATGACTAATCTTTAATAGTTATGCAAGTTCGTAAGGATCAGTAAACCCGAATAGGGGGTTAAATCCGAAATGAAATCCTGCAAAATGTAATACTCTTATAAAAAATGCATTCTCTTGTTCCTTATATACGTCGCTGGAGTATGATACCACCCCTATTCAAAATTTCTGTCTGCAAGTTCTCAAATATGTTCGGAAAAACCTATGTCGGCAATTGGAAAATAATTGGGGAAGTTTTGGGGTTTTTTTTCTTTGCTTGTTAGAGAACTTTTCCTATCCCCCTTCAACAAATTTGAAAATCGAAATAGTTTTTTTTTTTTTGGTTTCTTGGAGAATTATCAGCTAAATTGGTTCTCCACCCTCACCAGTCAACATGGCGCTCCTGTGTGTGGGCACATAAAACTATTGGTGATGACTGAAATAGAGCATTTTGACACATTTACGAGGAAGCTTTCCCGCCAACTGTGAATGAATGTTTTGATGATTTTACGTTAGTGTAAACGTTATCCTAACCTATGTTCATGTTATTGTCTGTACTCAGGTATGCTCTCCACGGATGATTTGCTGTTTGTTTATGTTTTCTGAAGTTGCTGATGTACATTCGCCACTTATCTGTTGACATAACCAATTTGATATTTCCGATTTCTCTATTTGGGTAAAAGCTCTGTTATTTCTACAAGATAGCTCATGAATACGAAGTTTACTATGAAATATATATGTTTATTCTCTCTAAAAATAGAAACGATATTTATGTTTTACATCCGATGTGCTAAAAGATTGTAGACAGGATTAGAAAATATAAGGACATCTGTGATTTGTGAAATGACAAAAGAAAAACAAACCGAATTTGGATATTTATGTTTTGCGAGGAGAAGTAAAAATTCGATAGTTCACTTCATGTGGGTATAGAACTCACAATTATCCCAGAATTTCGTATAAGTCATGCGCAAACTACTGGCTTCGAATATAATAATCATCTTGTAAATAACCCCCAATATGATACCATCACAAATTGAAGAAGGTGTGAAAAGAAGAAATTGTGAAATTTCTTCTCGGAACCATTTGCTGAGATGATTCCTCTATACAGTCCTTGCAATAACATAAAAAGTTACAGTGGACTAATATCAAAGGCATAATAAGAAACAAATAAGAACTCCTGAGCCTTTTTTGGTATATTATATTGAAGTGGGGTTATTAATTTTGATACTAAACGAAAACATTAACACAACCTAGCCCAGATTGAAGGCTACATCACGCTGGTTGCAAATTTTAAAGAATAAAGAATATCAAAACTTTGAAAATATAAAAATAAAACATTCAGACAGTATATGATCTCTGCAAGAAAAAATGCAATGCTATGCAGTGATATTGGTCAATTAACAAACCAAAAAATATGTGATAAACAGTAAAATTTGATATGCCTTGTGGGATTGATAAAACGGACAAATATAGAATTATTGTAAGATAATCTGTCCTCTGCCATCGCGATACTGCTGAAAAATTAATGGCTAATTCGAACGTGTTTTTTACGCCATTTTTTTCTTACACAGATTTAAGAGGTAGGCACACCCTTTGCAGATCAAATCAAAAGTCAGGTGTTAAATATATACCTTTCATGAGATAGACTGAGAAAATATCATATTCGCTCTTGTTTATCTATTCTGTTTATAAAGGACGCATTGTTTCTCCTTTTAACTCAGAGCACTCATGATTTATCATTCAACTCTTGCAAACATTGCGAAGCGTGCTATAAATCAAGGCAATAAAACAACGGATCGGAAGCGAATGAAAAGACTAAGATCATAACATTGAAAGAACATTATAAATCGATTATTTAAAAATATTGTATAGGAGCCGATATAAATACTGAAATAAATCATTATTTGGTAATGTAGTAGATTTAGACGAAATAAAAATTGATCTTTTTTATATAGTGTAATGCAAAATGTGAAAAAAATAATCTCCTCATCGGACATTTATAAACTCTCAATTTACTGCCTCTTTAAATACACCATCAGTGCACGCGTAACAATTGAAGAATAAAAAACATATATCAGCTCAATAACAAAACAAACATAAATCCAGTCAGTATTTTTTTATAACGAAATATTTTGGTTTTAAAGAAAATTTTACTTCAAGGGAATTTGTGAACAGAATTATTCTATAATTTTTATTATTAGGATTATTATTAAGTATATGGCGTCACCTGTGCCTGGGAGGGGAGAAACGAACTGAATCACTGTAACCCTCGGGTCTCTCCTCCCGATGTAATTTTGATGTGGAGGTGTACCATTACACCAGGCAGGGTTTTGTGTAAATTAATGTATTGATTATCTGGGGTTCGAGTCCAGGGCCCCGTTTCATAAAACTTGTTATCACTAACAACTGCTACATTTCTATGACAAATTTGCTCTCTGCCAATCAGATGCAAGGATTTCAGTAGTTATAACAGTTATTGCAACTTGTCATTGATGACAAATTTTATGAAACGGGGCCCAGGTACGGCTATAATGTGTTTCTGCAAACATTAAACTACGTTTGCCGCTCCATAACCAGGAGAAAAATGGGGACCTGGGTCCTGTTTAATAAAACTTGTTATCAAATAACAAGTTACGACAATTGTTATAAGCTACTGAAATCATTGAGTTTGATTGGCTTACTTGAAATTTGTCATAGCTCTGTAGCAGTTGTTATTGATTGTTATTGGTAGGCAGGTAGGGTGACGAAAGCCATTGTAAGTGGATTTACCATAAGTCCTCACGGTGACCAAATGAAAATACGCCTCAAGGAGTGGAGATGGTGCATACATTATAAATAAAAGTAATAAAACAATAAGCAGCAGAAGAAGATCATATACTCTTCCAGTGCATTTAATCATGCTACTCTTGTTTGAAATATCCAACATTTCGATTTACTAAATTTCAGAACACATTTATGAATTTGCAAAAAAAAAAAAAAAAAAAAAAAACCCCCGCCTTGGTCAAGGAAAAGGAACCAAACCATCATTAAAACGATTAACTAAGGTACAGAAAATGGAAATGAGAAAAAAGGGAAAGAAAAGAAAATGAAACAGTAAAAGGGGAGGACATATGTATTAAAAAAGAAAAGGAAAGACAAAATTGAGAAAAGAGAGGAAATCGAAGAAGTAACATATTCAGTCAGCCAGATTGTGCATTATTACACGGTTCCCTTCATATGACATCTTTTCTTCGGAAAAATTCTGACAAAATGTCTTCCATGTTCAAGTTTCGAATAAATTATTGGGGACGATGCGTAAACCCCAAATTTCTGCACGCCCCTCCGTCGAACAGCTGATGACGGTAGTCAGATGGGCTGGCTTCTACACCCCATAGGTACTCATAAGGGACAGGGGATCGCCCCCGCTCCCCCTTGGTTGATAGTAGGGGACATAATACATCATGGCCTTTGCCTCATTGAATCTGTCTTCGTCTGTGTTACGAGTCTTCACGCTCATAAAATTAGTGTAGTTATTAGGAATCATTTGTATTAAAAATTAGATCGTAAATCTTTATTGCGACCGTAAATGTATAGGTTGATATTTTCAACCGTATTTTGCTTCTCCCCCCCCCCCCCCCTCTCTCTCTCTCCCTTTCTCTCTCTCTCTCTCTCTCTCTCCCCCCCCCCCCTCTCTCTCTCTCCCTCGCTCTGTCTGTTTCTGACTCTCCCTCCCCATTCTTTCTAAGTTTATCTCAATCCTCCTCTCTCTTTCCCTCTATTTTATATTATTTATTTGCCTCTTTTTTGGTAAGCATAATCTCTTACAGAAACGTTCGCTCAATAAGACTCAGTCACTATAGGTCTTGCAAAATCACTACCAGTTATCGAAAATACTCAAAAATATCTTTGTGACAGTGTGTCAGTAATAACATTAACATAATCACTGTAATTTAGATTTGAAACGGTAACATTTACACAGAGGTTATACATGTTTTACGTACATTTTTATCTTTTGCCGAATAAATGTGAATTGAAATTGAAATTGAAATTGAAATGTTATACATGCAAGTTTGATATTAGTGCATTCTTTATTTCCCCCTTTCTCTCCCTTTCTATCTATCTTTCTCTCTCCCTCCTTCCCTTTCTCCCCCTCCCCCCCCCCCCCTCTCTCTCTCTCTCTCTCTCTCTCTCTTCACCTGATTTTCCCATGTGTTTTTAACATTTTGTTGGTATTATGTAATGCTTTGGGGCGTACTCAATTCAGGATCCTTGTTTTCATCTGTATTACAACATCATGCTTTCGAATTATACTCATGTTACTCCGTACCTATTATCTTAATACTTTGTAAAATGTGAAAAAATTAATGACCGAAAGAGAATGAAGGATGCTTTGAAAATACATGAATGGCAGTGCGCTTGATTTTATAAACCTCACTCTCTGTTTCACCTCACAGGTGTTGGCTGGGCGGTGCTTGTGATAGCATGGTACGTTGGGTTCTCCTACAACGTCGTAATCGCCTGGTCGTTCTACTACCTCTTCGCTAGCTTCACTGGTGAGTTACCATGGAGATATTGTAACAAGGAATGGAACACGCCCCTCTGCTTCGATGACTCCATGAATGCGTCCTATGTCGAGATCGACGGCGAGTCATTCTGGCTGAACGCATCCACCGGTAACACACCAGCTAAGGAGTACTTCGAGTAAGTTGGCATTGTTAACAGTAGCGTCACCGCCCCCACCCCTCACAGAATTTCTATTTAGAGATTCTGTGAGAAAGTTGAAAATAAATCTGCAAATCAGCAAATCATTTTTATTCTGGAAGGGGACGTTAAATCGGACTGCCCCCTCAATAATCATTCAACTTCAAATGGTACTTAAACACGCTGACTTTCGAACGTACTAGGTCAAGGGCGATGCTAGAGGGGTATGTGGATCCCCCCCCCCCCCCCCCATTAAAACCCTTTGTCGGCAAACCTATTCAAGTTATGGCAAAGTTGTATATACATGAGGATCTTTTTCAACTTTTGTCGGCATATTCAACAGTTGAGCACTAATTTTTCTCCTGTTGGAAAATTACGGAAATTTGATCCGATACCTCATTTCACCGCCCCGGGATTCAAAGTATTCGGTAGACGCCCCTTTATAAGGTGAAAGTTTATTTGATGTCATACATCACAAATTAATCATTGACCGGGGTAATAATGCTGTAAGCGCTTTGGTCGGTTACATTGTAACTGGTAAGGCGCTATATAAGAAACAGCTATTATTATTATTGCTATTATTATTGTTGTTATTATTATTATTATTATTATCATTATTACTATTATTATTATTATTATTATTACTACTACTACTATTATTTTTATTATTACTATTATTATTATTATTATCGTCATTAATGTTATTATTATTATTATTATTATTATTATTATCACTATTAATATTATCGTCATTATTATTATCATTATTATTATTATTATTATTATCATTGTTATTATTACTACTACTATTATTATCATTATTATTATTATTATTATTATTATTATTATTATCATTATTATTATTATTATACTTGCTATACCCTCGTTTTCCTCTCTCTCTTTATGTTGTTGTAGTCGTGAGATGCTGAGGAGAGATCGGAGTGATGGGCTATTTGATCTGGCTGGAATGTCATGGCAACTGCCTCTCTGTCTCATCCTGGTCTTTATTATCCTCTACTTCTCCATTTGGAAAGGCGTCAAGACATCTGGAAAAGTAGGCTTCCTCCGAAATCTTTCATAAACCCCTTAAGAACGGGATACGCATTCTGTTTTTATGTTTACTCTTTTACAAAAGATAAACATGATCTGCGGTGTGGGTAACATTAAAAATGCAGTAAACCTCATAAATATTTATTCTAGGAAATCAGATATGGTTTATGGTTATTTCAACTTACACCGAAATGAACCTTCATCTCTCCAATCATGTTCTTCAAATGAAAAAAAAAAATTGGTAGAACATAAAAGAGAGATATATATATATATATATATTACAACAGATCACACCAAAAATAGAATTCTAAATATGTTGGGTGGTGAAGACCAAGATTATTATAAACAAGAAAAGACAATGATAATAGATTTATGTTCCAATGATGCTTTAAATAACTTTGTAACGATTGATAGGCTTACTTAGAAAATCGCTTGAATTTCTATAGCCTTAAATCTTTATATAGCTGTAATGTCTATTGAAAGAGGTTAGTAGGCTTGACTAGTCATTGGTCTATTCACATCGGTGTACATCATTACATGGCCTCTTCACATCAGAAATAAAAAAGCACAAAAACATGAGCAGTTCACGAGAAAATACTTCTATTGGAATGTAAATCTATAGAAAGAAACTTTTTTTTTCTACAATGAAAGACATACAAAACAATTGCAAGTGTTAATCTAGACAAAAACATTCCAAATATGAAACCGTTGATAATGTGTATGTAATACTATGAAATCAGTGATGACCACGCCCTTTCTATCATCAGGTAGTATGGGTGACAGTTACCCTCCCGTGCTTTGTTCTCACTTTCCTGCTCATCCGTGGTGCAACCACCATCGATTATGTTGGTGTTATGATATGAACTCGGCAACGACCACGCCCTCTCTATTGACCCCTCCATTTTTATTAACAGGTGGTATGGGTAACAGCTACCCTCCCATACTTTGTCCTCACTGTCCTGCTCATCCGTGGTGTAACCCTCCCCGGGGCTGGCGACGGCATCAGGTATTACCTCTACCCCGATTTCAACCTCCTGGCCACGCCCACTGTGAGTATGAGAATATACTATTTCACTTCTATTTAGGTTGGCCACGCCCACTGTGAGTATGAGAATATACTATTTCACTTCTATTTAGGTTGGCCACGCCCACTGTGAGTATGAGGATGTACTATTTCACTTCTATTTAGGTATGACGAACTATCCTTTTAAAGGGTATGGGACATCATTTAATTTGAATGAAATATAATTTATTGACGCCTCGTACTGTACTTGAAAGATAAAAAGTCTGAGCCCTGTTTCATAAAACTTGTCATCAATGACAAGTTGCAATAACTGTTATAAGCTACTGAAATCCTTGCATCTGATTGGCTAAGAGCAAATTTGTCGGTAAAAATTACCGACAAGACACTTGATGAAAGGCCCCCTGGTATTCAAATATAAGATTAGCAATTTCTAAGCATCATCACCGGAATCAGGTTCAGAACATTTCAATTTTCGTTTTGTGATTTCATTACAAAAATTTCGTTATGAAAATTAAATTTAGTCTTCAACTTGATCGATTATAAGGCACGTGCTGCCATCGCTCGGTTAAACATATAAAACATTTGTCAGCAATGTATCAGCGTCATCACCGGAATGAGGAATAAAGATTAGATTATTTTTAGATTTATATTTTAATGACATCATAATAATTTCGTCATTACTTTGGAGTGAATCACCTTTGAAAGGCACATGCTGCCATCATCGGTAACATTCTATATTCTGGAGAAGCGAGCTGACGTTGGGCATCACCCGTCTTTATAATAATTTCACCAAAAAGCAGCAATATCGACTTTTCAAAGAAAGTCTCAACTCACGGTGGCTATCGAATGTATAGCTCCCTCACTAAAATTTAGTTCAGTATAGTTGCCACATGTGGAAAAAAGGCGACTTGACAAATATTAATGCTACGCAATATTTTCCTCCTACATTTTGTTTGTTTTTAACGTTTGTGTATTGTTTTGTTGTGTTGTTTGTTTGTTTATTTGTTGAGTTGCTTGTTATGCTTGTTAATAGAGGTGGGGTGGGTGGAGAGGTGGAGAGGGATTATCCAGTTTATGAGGACTTCTCTTCATTGTGTTATTCATTTATTTTTTCGTTCAGTGTAATTATTAATGATTTTATTGATTTGATTTATCTATTTATCTTTATGGTCCTTTTTTTCTTCAAACATATTTTACAACTGATTACAATAAACAAGTTAATGGGTACATTATGACACATACAGATATATTTAGGAAGACCCATTACTTAAAAAAAAAACCATCACCTTTGAAACTGAGTACACGGATGTAGATAAAAATATATGAAATATGTTGTAATCAGCACATTGCATCCTTCCTCCTCCAGGTTTGGATTGATGCAGCCGTGCAGATCTTCTATTCAATTGGAGCTGGTTTTGGTGTGCACATTGCTTTCGCTAGCTACAACAAATTCCATGGAAATGTTTATAGGTAAGTGAACATAGAAAAAAAAAGGGGGGAATATTTGTAATAATATTGAAAATACGTTAGTCAAAAACACACACAAAACGAGAGCACTGTGGTATTATTGGTGAAGGTTCTTGACTCCCATACGAGAGGTCCTGGGTTCAATCCTCGCTGGGGGCTTACATCCTTGGACAAGATGTTTTACCCACATTTGTCCCTCTCCACCCGATATGAATGGGTACCTAGCAATTGCTGGGGTAATAATGATTGCAGGGCCCTCAGGAAGAACAGCATTGAATCTGATGAGGCTTCCGTGGGTGAACAAAATTATTATTATTATTATTAAACATATTTCTACAACGTATGAATAGTGAATTTGTGATTCATATTACCTTCCCTTTTGTGTGATTGTATAGGATCTTACCAGTGATCATAATTGTATTAATTCATTCATATTTTATATGCAAAATGGCACGACACTAAATCGGTTTAAAGAGTTATGAAAAACAAACATATATTATTTAATTTCCATTTTGGTTGTTTAAATTACTGCTAATAGATCATGAACGATCGTGAAATACACTTAAACACAGTTCAAGTATTGCACAAGCCCTTAAAAATAATTTTGATTTATTAATTCCTGTGAATCAAACCTACATAGGCCTTGTAATATAAAAAAATGAAATTACATTCAGTTGTGAAAATCTATTTATCTCGATTCTAGCTTCAAACGATTGATTGTATCCTACAATGAATAATATTGTATCTTTCTGTAACATAAAATTAATTGTTACTAATAGAGGTGTTGTAGTCGAGTGGTTCATTCACTTGACTGGGAATTGCAAAGGTCGTGGGTTCGAACCCCGGCACGGCACTTATGCCCTTGAGCACGGCATTTTATCTATATTGCTCCTCTCCACCCAGGTGTTAAATGGGTTCCCGGTAGGATGCGAACGTCACTGAGGTTGGATTAGCATGTGCGCGCTTGGAAACAGGCGACTGGCTGGAATGCTCCCCAGAGGAGTGGAGAATGTGTATTGTAATGTGCAGAATCGAAATTGAATCCAGTGACCGGGGTAAAAATGCTGTAAGCGCTTTGGTCGGTTACTTAGTAACTGGTAAGGCGCTTTATAAGAAACAGCTATTATTATTATTATTATTACTATTACTATTGATTGTAATGATACGATTAATTTTGGGGAGATACAATCGATTGTATGTCACTCTTTGGCCCGAATTCACAATGGAGGTTTGGTTTAAACCATGGTTTAAACCAGGCCCCTATAGGTCCGCCATCTTGTCGGGGTCCATTAGAAGGCCCGATAAGCACCTTTGCATAATTCATGAGCGTAAATGCATGATTCATTTTGTAAGATGCTCCCCGAGAGTAGCATGTGTTTGTACGCGGTATGAAACACATTACGCGCATCAGCTTAGAGCATGCGCAGTGAGAAAGGTCAAATTCAGTAATATATGCATTTATGGTAATGTATTCATCGCTTCAACGTACAGATTCGGCGAATCAGCGTCGGTAATTTCTAATTGTGGCAGACGGCGCTCGGTCAATGCACTTTAATTGTAATCGATCTCCGAATCAAAATATATCGCTTTGCAAATTTGTAAACAAGTAAATAAAGCTAAAAATGTAACCGGACAGACCGAATCAAATCTAATCATGGATACAGATAATGTAAAAATAAATGTAAAGTACTTGACACGTCACCAGTGGCATAAGTCTCTTTTCTTGTTGATATAATTAATACCGGTGAATATATTTATTCAATATGCATAAAGGATAATGATAAATAAGTACATAAATGATACATAAATGTACAATGAAATTAAAAAAAAAAAAAAAAAACTCTTGCAGTGTAGGATTTTTTTTCAGGGATGGTTTTCATAACAGAAAGGATAATCTTCATTTGGGGGTGAGGGGATGGGGTCTTTAGTTAATTGAGATTTTTTCTTTAACCTTTTAGTTAGTCTTGATGTAAATGATTTTTTTTTTTTTTAATGATATAAGTGTACGTTTGTTCTTTTTTGGAAGGGATTTTTCCTCCCCGACTTTTCTTCCCATTTTTTTTTCTTGCTTGGCAGAGAATTATGGAGGAAAACAGGTGATACCCCCCCCCCCCCCCCCCCCCCCCCCACTGGGCGTCTTTTTGAGGGCTGGGGAAAAAAGTTACAATTTTTAATTTTTTTATTTTATTTTTATTTTTTTATTTTATTTTTATTTTTTTGCTTGTCAGAGAATTATGGAGGAAAACATCTGATAACTGCCCCCCCCCCCACTGAGCACCACTGGAACAATTAAAATACCGGGAAGAATTCTCTTCTGACTTTTAATTTGCATTTGTGAGTAAAATTTATATGTTGCCATTCACTAGCGTATCCAAGGGGGCCAGGCGCAAGGAGGGGGGGGGGGGAAGTGCCCCCTGACAAGTTTTGAAAAAAAAAAGGTAATCGGGTTTCTGAACAACATTCCCGACATCCCCACTGCGCGACTTTTGGAGGGCTGGCGAACTATTTTCAGAACTGATAACGTTTTTTGTGTGTGTGTGTGTTTTTTGTTTGCTTTAATGCTTGTCAGAGAATTATGGAGGAAACCTGGACCCCATAACATCTGATAACCCCCCCCCCCCCCCGATCCACTGAGCGACTTATGCAGGGCTGGCGAGAAAAAAAAATTCTCGACCCCCCCCCCCCCCAAGCGACTTTTGGAGGGCTGGGGGGGGGGAATTGTCGCCACTGATAACCCCTTCTTTTTTTTAACCCCTCTTGACGCCAAGGTCCAGATACGCCACTGTTGCCATTCCTTTCCAGCTTTCATCCCTGTAAGTCACCACTCAATCACAAGTCTTATACAATACATTCATTTCCATCAACTTATGATTGTCCATTCCAGTCAAAGCTTATTGTCTTCACTCTTCCTTTCACATACGCAGGGGTGTCGCTAGAGAATTTTGAATGGGGCAATAGTATAACCGTGCCGAGAAAAAAAAAATTCCTACAAATTTCCAACAATGAAAAAGTAAAACTGAAGGTTATATTTTTATATATTTTTTGACATGCCAAAATACTGACAGTTTGAAACATTACAAATATTAAGGTGTATTACCATCCGCCACCCCAGGGGTGCATCCAGGATTTTGTAAAAGATGGGGCACACATTTGCAGAAAATTCTCTGACAAGTTGAAAAAGGTCATTTCAAAGGAGGCGGGGGGAGGGGTTCAATCTTGAAGTTGTATACTGAAGGTATGTACCTCTGTATCAAGGGGGGAATAGGCCGGAAGTGCCCCCTAAATCTGATACTGCCCTCCTTCCACCCCCCCCCCCCCTCGAGCGATACCACTGCTTTTTCTCTCATTTCTTATCTTTCTCATTCCATTCTAACTCTGGCTTACCTTTCACACAAACTTTGCATGTAACATTTCTAGTTATGGAACCCCTGCCCCTCCTCCCCCCCCCCAAATCTTTGAATACTCTATGAACATTGTCACTAAAATGAGAATTCAAGTTAGAATTAAAAAGCTCTCAGAATATGTAAATGTTTAAGGTAACTAGATGACTTTCCATCCCCTTAACATGATATAAGAGATGAACTAAATCCTTTTTTGTTTTTGTTGTCTATTTAATAACAATAAATATCAATTCAAATAAGTTTTTTGAAAAAAAAAAGAAAATATTGAAATTGAACATCCTTGCAGAAGTCTAGTGGTAAGTCAAACTTTCATATCACTTACTAGTGTATCATTGAATGAATATTCAGTTTTTCTCACAAGTTCTCAAGCAATTTGCATATCAACTGTTTCATTCTATTATACTGTTGAAATGGTCACCAACTTAATGTTAAATTTCATTAAATTTCATTCAGCTGAAGGCACTTATTTTTTAGAATTTCAGCAAATGCAATATTCAAACAAAAATCCTCCAAATCAGAAACCCTTGTTAGGGATATCTGTATTTTGTTATTCTGAATGAAATCCCTAACTTCATTGCATGTATCCACTCGTGAGACTGCTGATCAAGCTAACAGGAATGAAGAGCTGTAGTGGTAATCCGTAAGTCTGTTGATTGAAAAGAGAAAATAGAACAAATTAAAAACTATTAAGGTCGTAAACAATAAGAAAGGACTGCAATGTGCCAGATCTATATGTATATATGCATGAGTCAGACAGAGTGAATATTGCTTGATAAAAAGCTATTTTACCCACATTCATTAAAATTAAGTTCTTTTGTAAGCATGAAAATGGAAATGATGAATCCTTATAAAAATTAAATAAAATTCCCATATTTGACTAAAAATTCTTTCTCAGGTGAGAGGGAAAGGAAATCACAATAGTTTCAAATAACTTGCTTCCTCTTCAAGTTGTGTACTACTGATATAGGCTTATTATATATTTTTTATATTGATATATTTTTCCAAAACTTTTTTTTTTGTGGGGGGGGGGGGGGGGGGGAGGAGTATTGCCAAATTTAATTATGCACAGTAAAGGCCTACCTCTCCAAGCTTGAGCATGCAGGTCAGTATATCTGCTCTTTGTTCATTTCTCCGGATTGTGTATCTCAATGTTCTTTCACCATCCATTGTAAAGAATCATGCTGTGTAAAAAGAGGATAAATAAATAAATTTATAAGTGCATGTATAAATGAAAGTAATTTAGAGGTACACATATTTCGCAGAAATACTTGTACTCCACTAATTCTGACTTTTTTTTTTGGATCTTCTCAAACATCTAAATACATCTAATTCAGATCATAGACCAAAGCTCAAAAGAGACCGTTTTCACAGAATGTATTGTGAATAAATGTGAAGTGTAATCTTCTCTTTCTTCTCCATGCTTACACACAATGCTGGGCTTTGTTGGTAATGGTTTAAAATGTTTGCATTAAGGACAAGCTATTAAAAAATCAATGGCAACTAATAAGGGCATCTGTAATATGCTTATAACTAACACATTTAGGGACCCCTGGAAGCCCTAATTGCTTTTATAGTTCATTTCCTTGTTTCCTGTTAAATTACAATATTTATGATAATCATAAAATGATTCAAATTACATTATACATGTATAAGTATATAGATACTCAGGAAATGTTCTGTAAACTTACCTGTAATTTAGGAAGGCTAGATTTCTGCTTTGTCATGTATGGTCAACAGTTTGCGCAATGTTTGAATAACATTTCTTGGGTTCCTTTCCATTTTGATCTGTTAAAAAAAAAAAAAATTTTAAATGAAAACAGAGTTGTCACTTTTTTAGGTCTTTCTTGTTACAGTCATAGCTACATTGATAATAATTGTTTTTATCAGGCAAATAAATTCCAATCCATTATTTTTCAAAGGTCAAAATTCAATAATCCTCAGCTATCTTATGTTTATTAAGGTGCATTCAAGCTACATAAGTTTCTTGGAAAGAAAAAGAAACGGCCTCAGCAACAAAACTTTATAGTGACGTGTGTCTGAAATTTTGAACAGGGATCCCTAAACTGGGTTTAACAACCAGACTGAATTTTTGCCCAAAATACATTTGCCTCCACCCCCCCCCCCCCCCCCGCCACAAAAAAAATCATAGTCTATCAGACTCCAGTTAATTTACAGTCAGTTTAATTGACCAAATGGCATGAATTGAACCAAATATAGTAGATGCAAGTCTTTTAAGAACGAAAAAAGTCAGGCGTGAAAGTGAAGTTGAACAGAGTTCTTATCAAACATGGTTAGAGATCTACTTTGACTTTGTCCCCCAAGGCCAAGCACAGCTTGCCTTTAGCCCTAGCCAAGTCTACATCTACTCAAGATAGACTATCCTTCAGACTTCGGTTTATGGAATAAAATTTCAACAAATATTCTGAGTTCAAAACAGTAAACCTCGTGTAACATTAATGATTTTATATCAGCACTAATTTTGGTCTACATATCTTATCAAAATCATCGACATCTTAGAATCCCACCACACAGTCACAGATTCCAAATCTAACGTTAACAGTAGTCTCGTAGACTACGTTAGATCAAAGTCCAAATTGGACTAACGAATACGCTTGTGTGCACCATACAGATGAACAACATGAGGAAAAGATTATGGTTATGCAATATAGTCTATCATCATTTAGAGTTTAATAACGTTAGATCTGTTTACATCTTCTTAGATCCAACTTGTTTGCATGTATTGAATTTTTGAGGCTGTCGAAAAAGCCACCGCGCCAGTGGCTGAAACTGACCCGTGACTGCCCGGGTAGCTGTCATGAGCCGCAGCGTGTGAGGGCAGCGATCTCCGTGTCAAACTACATCTCGACGATAAATTCAGAACTGTAATTTCGAGAGAAAATTGTTTCAATCCTTTTTCAACACAACTCTTGTGAATCCTTTTGAAATATAGATAAATTATCATAGATCACCTAGAATTGTACAAGTTATTTTTATTAATAAACTAAATGTACGAAATTTAATGATAATTTGAGCTCTACTCACCTTGTCCTTTTGAACGAACATCTCTCATTTCGTGTGGATGACGTCTTGAATATAATCTGCATAATTAATAGGTCTTGAATTGACGAAGTTGAGGTCAAGTAAATTTTGATCGATACTATCGAATTATGTACATATTCATGACCTAGCATCCAATCAAAGTTTCACAATGAACTGACACGCACAAGAAATATGAATAATGCAACGTATCGGGTGCTTATCGGGCTCTTCAAATGATCCGAAAGAGGCGGGGCCTAATTCCATTCGCGTAATGATTTCCGCGCGTGCTGCTTTCCGTCTAGTAAATCTATTATACGTCTATGGTTTAAACCCCCTCCTGGGTTTTTTAAGCGTACGTGCGCACGGAATCAGATCCAATCATATATTTTCTTTGAGCGCGCGCATGAGCAATGTGCGCTTATTTACGCTTATTTTAGTACGCTTACGGAGGTTTAAACCTTGCCATGGTTTAAACCTCCTTTGTGAATTCGGGCCTTTATGTTCCAGAGACCAGCGATATAATAAACCTCCTCTTTATATTCATCAACAGGGATGCCATTTTTACGAGTTCAATCAATTGTTTCACGAGTTTCTTCTCGGGCTTCGCAGTCTTTTCGGTCCTGGGTTACCTGTCTTTCAAAACCGGTAAAGACATATCAGAAGTCGCAACAGAAGGTGATTATATGAATAGCAGTCAATTTCATGTTGCTCATGCCGTAGCTTACCCCGTGCATCCTACGACCAGACTACCACTGGATCTTGAAAGATATATTGCAATTAGATTCGATTTTAAAAATCAAATATGTACATAATTTCTGATTCGGGTGCAGGATTGTCTCAACACAGCATTATCAAACTTGCAGGTTATTTTAAACGTTTCAGTCGGAGATAAGGCCGAGTCGGCTGCAAGTATAGGCTGGTAGTCATTTTGGTGTGACGTCACTATGATTAGCATCTGACTGGGCCATTTTTTTTAAAGTTAAGATTACGAATCGTTATAGTGGAACCCCTATTCATGTTAAATACGTGTCGTAACAAGCTCTCAAATTATGGATTTATAATTGTATTATTATTCTGACACTTTTTTGTAATCTATGTATATCTATATATTTTGGGTTTTTTTTTTTTTTTTTTTTTTTTGTCTATATATTTACATGTTAAAAAAAAATACGTTTGTCATTATTTCGAGGGATCCACATACTACAAGCTTTGCTTTTCAGTGGATCCCTCCATTTCCACAGGTTTAACTTAAAAAAAAAAAAATACAATTATACTGGATGTCTATGTATACTTTCTATTTTATCACTTTAAACCATGTAAAATGTATTTTGTTATTGAATATTGAATTGTATATTTGATTTCTTGTTAAAATCACTGTTCTGTTGGAAATGAAAATAAAACTGAAACTGAAACTGAAACTGAAACTATTCATGTTATGTCACACATTGAGAACATCTATAAATTATTTTGTATTTGGTTTAATTTTTCTTTCTTTTTCACGTCCAGCACGTTTTTAGATTTGAAATGATAAAATGTTTTAGCTGAAACTTTCCATGTTTTTTGTTGTTGCATCGACTATTTATTCTGTGTAAACTGAATGTGTTGATCATTGGCCTACTGATAAATCTATTTCGACGCAATTCACTTTTTGAGTGGGAGAAAAGATTTCCAAATATATTTAGCATTACTTTGACTAAATATGTTAATATATCTTGAAATAACAAGGAATGGCTTGTTGCCCAAACATGTTGAACAATAGCATTTACAAGAAATTATAGGATACCTGGCAATAGACATTATACAGTATGGTATTATACAGCAATATAATACATGTAACTTAAAAATCTGTGTTAAATTCAAAGAAGATATATATTTACATTATTTAAGAGTGACTCTTGAGTATTTGAAAAATAATACGATGAATTATACATTTGTTCATTTTATAGGTCCCGGATTGGTATTTACAGTTTACCCAGAGGCCATTGCGACGATACCAGGAGCTTCGTTTTGGTCTGTCATCTTCTACGTCATGCTCATCACACTTGGACTAGATAGTTCGGTATGTATAGTTTTAATATTTGATAAGATAACAATTCTCATGGTCCTTATCGCTGTCATCGTAGTCATCATATTCATGCTTCTCCTTGTCACCATTATCATAGTCGTCATCATCACCATCATCATCATCACCATCATCATCGTCGTCGTCATCTTCATCATTATCATCATCACCATTATTATCTTCATCATGAGCAGAAGCAGCAGCAGTGTCATCATCATCATCACCATTATCATCATCATCATCATCATCATCATCATCACAATCATCATCATCATCATCATCATCATCATCATCATCACTATCATCACTATCATTATCAACTATATCATCATCATTGTAATGATAATCACTGTCATCTTGACTATCATCATCATCATCATTGTCGTTATCATCAACATTGCCATCATATGATCATCATTCTAAAATTAGCATTTAATATCCCATCCCCTGTTATCTTTTTGTTTATCACAATGCAGTTTGGTGGTACAGAGGCCATCATCACAGGATTAATCGACCAGTTCCCGAAATTCTTCAAGAACAGACGAGAGTTCTTGGTCCTCGCTGTCGTTATCTCTTTCTTCTTCTTCACCCTCATTAATGTCACCTACGGTGGCATCTACATCTTCCATTTGGAGAACGAGTACGCTGCATCGACATCGCTTCTCTTCGTGGTCGCCATAGAAGTTTTTGCTGTAGCGTGGTTTTACGGTAAGACCGTTATCAAAATAGTGATTATTTTGTTAATTCACTACATTGGAGTAATTCCATGGAGCAGGCCATTTTGAAATGTGTGTGTGTGTGGGGGGGGGGGGGTAGGGCAGGGTTAGCAGACCAACCATTAAGTTAGCTCATTTTGGGTTAAATGCATGAATTGTCCTTTGAGAAATCTTGGGTTAAATCAATTGAGTTGTTTGAACAGTCAAGCAAAATATGAACAACCTATGAAAAATTACTGGAAATCACATTCTCTGAAAAGCACAACTCCTGTGAGACTATAACTGCATTTACGAGGGTCGGAGCTGCTTGTTAATTTTTATTTGGTTATTACTCGGCTATTATACATTTTCTAGCAAAAATTGTTTGGCATATATAATCTATTTGTGTTCTTTAATACTCAGTGTAAGTTTTTTTTTTTTCCTCTCTGAGGATTTATTTTCCGTCATTCCCAGAACTCATGATTGCTTTCATGTGTTATTGAGAAATTTGTCTCTTTAGTTGTTCATATTTTTTGACGTCCGTTTGACAAATGCCAAATCATCATATTAATTATTACCTTATTGATATTATCTGTTGGATCGCAAAATGCTTGACCTAATGAGCTCTGTCGCTTTTCTCATGCATCCATTGCTTCTCCAGGGGTCCGTCAATTTTCAGAGGATATCCAGGAAATGATTGGCTTCTTTCCCAGTATTGTCTGGAGGATCTGTTGGAAATTCGTTTCACCCACCTTTGTATTTGTAAGTAGCATTACCCCTCACGTTTTTCACTATCCTTATGAAGAACATTGTCCTAGATTACATTGATTTGAATTACATCCCTGATCATTCAAGTCAGTGGCGGATTTAGGGGGGGGGGGCAATCCTGGCCCGTGCCCCCACTTTTGAAAGAAAATTATGCATTGTGCCCCCCCCCCCCCTTTTAGAATGGGGAACCTTTTTTGTGTTGTTGTTGCTTGTCAGAGAATTATGGAGGGAAACTGGACCCCATAACCCCTTCCCCTCCATACTGAGCGACTTTTGGAGGGCTGGCAAAAAATTTGTTTTGTCTCCCCCCCCCCCTCCACTGAGCGACTTTTGGAGGGCTGGCGAGACAAAAACAAATTCGGATTTCCCTTCAAGCAGTTTCCCAAAGTTGACAATCCTGCATTTGTGTGCCCCCCCCCCCCCCTTAAACAAAATTCTGGATATGCCCCTGATCCAAGTGAAGTATATCTCGGTGTGTCAAGAAACGTCGCGAGATTACTGACAACGTAAGGACAACAAAATTGTTGTTTTATTTTGCTGTCCATACCTATGTTTATATTCGGTGTGTAATATCTCAGCATCCTCAGAAACACAGTGTAAAGTCACATATGGTGATCAAGGGGGACAAGATGGGCTTACGGTGCACACACTTGTTTTTGTCTCGCCTGCTTAGCGGAACGAGACTATTTCCGTCGTTAGCGTCGTCGTCGGCGTCGCCGGCGACGTCAACAATTATGCTGTAGTCACAATAACTTTCTATGGAATTGAGATAGAACCAAATTCATACCACAGGTACATCTCTTAAAGGCACAGGTCAAATTCGAAAATGAGTTGAATCTGACAAAGGTCACAGAAGGTCAATGAACTTTTTGCAAAAAGCACTGCAATCACAGTAACTTTCTATGGATTTGAGGTAGAATCACAAAATTCATACCACAGGTACAAAACTCAGTTACCGTTCATGCGGGTAATGATCAGTGTATGTTGTAAATTGCAAGATGCAGGCGAGACAACGCTAGGTGTTCCCCTTGTTTCTTGGAAATGTCTATCTCCCTTTGGACTAAATTGTTGAAAATTTGGTAGATTTTGAGGGAACAAATGACTCCGCTCCCAACTGAGATCTCCTCCGCTAAAAAGAATCTGAGAAATTTTGTTTTCCTGCTAAAAAATTGTCATGTTTCTGGGAGAAAAAGATATTGCACACCCCTTTCCCTTTTAAACCTTGAGAGGGTCGGCGGGACTCCCGAAATCATACTTTTCTGATCTCTATAATTTCTATACAATTTTTGTGCTTTTTCTCCGCTACGGATTCTCGCGGGAAAACGATTCAATTTTAGCTTATATCGCCACCTCCCCCCCCCCCCCCTTCAGAGAGCCTGGGGAGGGGCGGCAGGATTATCAAAATCATATTCCCGAGAAAAATTAATGTCGTGAAATTTTTCGTCTCCCCCATCCCATGCCATGTCATTATTATTATCATTATCAATATTTTGATCGATTTGCATGTGCGTAATAATGCATTTGATACCATCTCTAACTATGTGTTTCTTAAATAGTTTTAAAATTGTGCTCATTTTTAAAGAATTTAATGATACATTTCGATCAAATATGTGAACAAAAAACTGTTTGCCTTTTCTCCCCCCCCCCCTCCTCCAGATCATGTTTATAGTGAGTATGGTGTTATCGACCCCATTGGTGTATGAAGAGTACGTATACCCTGACTGGGGTAACGTGTTAGCGTGGCTCTTCGCTGCATCCTCTATGGTGATAGTACCCATCGGAGTTATCTGGCAGCTGGTGGCGGCTCCAGGATCGGGGTTGAAAGAGGTAAGGTTATAATGGGTAGGCACAGCCATCTAAAGATATTTTGCTCATGAATTGAATACATTTGCCATTTGCAGCAACATTACTATGAAATACGTAATATTAGGATCTGGGATTTTGACAAAAAATCAGTCAGAATAATTATTGTTAAAGACATTATTTCACTCTTACATGGAACACACGCCGCCTGCATTATTTGACGGAAATCGTGTTTCCGTGTACCTATTTACACGAATGAAAGAGTAATTTCACAATTATGATATTAATTTCCTCGTTTTAAAATTTCCAATATGTATTTCCCAACACATTTTGTTTTATGTACCTTTCAGTGAATATTAAAATAGTATAGAATTAAACGGATTTTTATCTTTTGTTGTTTTTACATGATATTTTTGTTGTTAGGGTTACTATAAAACAAATATATGCCGTATATCATCTGTGTTACTACTTCGTGGAATGTAACTCTGGATGGTATTCAACCTAAAAGTATGTTTATGCTTTTTATCTTAGCAAAAACAAAACCATCCAACATGAGAATAATGATAATGGAACATTTACTTGTCATTTCCAAATAAATGTCCTATTTTCCTTTTCTCAATAACGTTGACTTAACAGAAACCCTACACTATCTGCTCCAAACTTTGGTACCTTCAAGTAATATTTTATTTCGTTGCTGTTAGATACAGATTTCTTCGAACTCCATATATTGTGCTTATCCTATAAATAATCCCATAAATAATCCCATAGATAATCCCAATTCTCTGAAAAGCAAAAAATGGGGGGGGGGGGGCACACAGTGTACACTTTTCTTTCAAAAGGGGGCGTGGGCTGGAAGTGCGTTATTAAATCCGCCACTGCTCAATAATAAATTTTAACTCTTTTTACTCTTCCTAGAAATTTGCCTACGCTATTACGCCACGTGCGGAGCATGACCAGATCAGAGAAAAGGGAGAAGTAACCAGATTTGAGGTAAAATGTTTTTTAATCACAATTACCGCAGTATATAAATATTATGTTTAGATAGATTTGTTGCACCTTTTAAATGTTGTGAATCATCTGATTCAATATCCCAAGATGAGCATACTTCTTCATGTCTATGCATTATTAATCTGGTGCAGTGATAGCTCTCATGTGTGTGTACTTTATATTACCGAAGTACTACTTTTAATTTTGCAACTAACTAACTAAATGAGGGTGTTTGTGAAAATTAACCCTGCAATAAGAATTTTTTTTTTCATTCAGGTTTGCAGTCAAATATTGACCATTCTGGCCTGACAAGTACACCAAAGAAAAAAATAAGTCCTACAAGTAACAAACTCAAAAAGTTAAGCAAGAGTACGAGTTTTAAATGTATAACCAGGGTAGCTGAACAATGTCGCTCTCGTATCGTAAGTAGAGGTGCCTTGAATAACAAGCAAAAATATGTGTGATTTTGAAACAAAGGATAGGTTATCATAAGTTTGCTTTTCTAATAGGAGCTTTCCGATTGAATATAAAAAACGATTGTATGTAATTCATTTTCTTATCTTTCTCTTTGTACACTAGGCAAAACACTGGCTATCTGTCTAAATTGCGTTGGAATCAGTGTTATGTAGGAACAGGAATCGATTCACCGCTATGCGACTGGGCCATTCGGCCCCATTCACTTCTGAGCGACTCGATACCTATCCTGAGCAACTCGGCCCTAAACACTCGCGAATAACGCAGCTGGTGCTCGCATGTCAATCTCCAACAAAATTTTTCATTGTTTGGATTTTAACTGCTCTCAATTTTCTGTGGAAGAGAAACATATGCTTGTCGTCTTGTGGAAAATGGGAAATATCTGAAACTTTGAATTTCTATGGTCGGCATTCTCAAATATTTACGAATATTACGTGAAAGAGATTATGCATGCATTATCTTATGGATACGATTTTTCTACTTTAACTTCACCTACCCGCGCCCATGCAGAGACCATGATAACCTGTTAACTTTTCGCATTTCGTTATACTTATAATTTCCTTTCTACCTTCGTGACAAAGGAACACCTATCTGAAGGACATACGGTTTACCATTCCATCTGTGTCCGTCCAAATTCAAACCACCCTAGAAATTAAACTACATGTTATTGGGAAGTGTTTGGAAACGTTGTAAATGTATTCATGAATTACACTGATAACTACAGGGTAGTTTTGTGGTATTCAATTTAAGCAACTTATTTGCTTTAGTAGCTTGAAAACATTACTTTGAGAGGTAATGATTTTTGTTTGGATCCTATGCATGTGATAATCTGACAGTTTACGAATGTTTGAAAAATTACTGAATGCATGACTTCTTATTTTAAACCGCCTGTCGTGGTCCAAGAAGTGACTAGATGATTTCATTTAGCAATGAAATCGTCTAAATCCAGTTGTGATTGTATATTTGGTACTTATGTATATACCGAAAATCCACCTCAACGCCACCTGAGTATACTGGCTTCTTTTAAAGATTATTCTATTCAGCTCAGTGTATGGTTACTTTTATTTCGGTATCATTATACAATTATATTTGCGTGCAGAAGAAGAGTTCATGAGTAACACTTTCCTTTCAAATGAAGCTTCTTAATGTGCAAATATTAATTTTGTTCTATGTCATGCTAAAGGAAAAATATTAATTGGTGGTATTTAAACTCTGTTGTCTGTAGAGTGTATTGTTTATGTATAAAGTTCAGAGATGGATTTTAGAATATCCGTTTAGAATATCCTTCTGAACTAAATTTTACCCGGTAATTACAATTATGATCACACAAAAAATTACGTATGCCTTTAAAAAGGTATCTATAGTTCTGACTGGTGATGGGCTGTGGAAAAGTGTTTTAGGATAAGTGTTACCAGGGCATTGTTTGAGAATTATGTAAATCGATACTGGTATTATGCAAATCACTGCCTTTAAATATCATGTTATCTTTATTTCAACAACTGTCGTTACAAGCATTTACACAGCAGGATGAGATGTTCATAAAGTTACGTATTTAAAAAAAATAATGTATACTTATGTTTGATGTATACTTTTGATAATGAAACTTAGGGCGAAGGAGAGAGAGAGAGAGAGGGGGGGGGGGGTGGGGAGGAGGAGGAGGGGGAGAGAGGGGAAGTAGAAGGGGGTGAAGACCTAACTTCATTGAAAAGTTTTCAATCCATCCTCGTTTGAATATGTGTGATTTGCTTCATAATTTCCTTCTAAATATGTTAGATATTCATAAAAGATGTAGGTTACATATAGACAAAAGTTGAAACGTTATAGAGTCATTATTTTGGTACGCGTGTAACTATAGGATGAATAATCTTATATATATGCGACAATTTGCAATTTATTGTTAGTTACATGTCTGTTCCTTCTTGTGATATATTAGGAGTATTTTAACAATTCCCTGTTATGGGATGACCAGCACAAAGATATTGTGAAGTCAGGTACTAATATCTGTGGATATATTTTGCGTCATTACTCATCTATTCATATTGCGTTGCATCTTCACATTCCGATGAATCCTTGTATGTGTTGAATATATCTATATAGAACTTTAGGTAAACTGCAGTGTTTTTAATGTTTCTTAGGTTAAAATGATTTTTTCTTACATTTTGACATACTCTTCGTAAGTGTTATACATCTTTTCTTCCAAAATAATATCGCTCTTTACTGGACACATAGCCTAAATATGTAGTATCCTCCAGTAAAACAGTTCTGTGATGGATTTTACGCACCCGTCGCGCTACACCACTAGTATAATTTCTGAGCTTATGATTGGGATAGTGATTTAGTTCGATTTAGTAAATTTAGTAAATCGAATCACAAATAAAAATATAAAAGACTAAAAAAAAAACAGCAAAAAAAAAACCTCTAGAATAATTTTTGTTAAAAAACAGAATGTATTATTTCAAGGATCGTATAAGGATGAATCTTACAATCTTATGCTATTCTTGTTTTTTTTAAAAAGTTTTTGTATTTCTGTTGGTGAATGTTGGGGCGAAATTATTTACTGAGCTCTTCAAGACAGTACTCATCATTACACACTCGTTAAGAAGTTGAGTGAAAATGACCCATTATAGGATAAAACGGGAATAATATGCATGTTTGTTGGGTAGAAAATTAGCCAATGAAGTGGGTACATGTATAATTTACTCAAAATTGGGGGGTTTTTTTCAAACTTTTTTCTGAGTGCAGAAAATAAACGACCTTCATCAACACCGTAGTATATTTTAGTATATATATGTACAAGTTCTTGAACAAACTGTTTGTTTAAAATGTGAATAGTACATATTAATTGTGTTTATACTGAATTTTTGTATTTCAATTTTAATAAAATGTAAATTATCTGAAAAGTGATACTCTAACTATGTGATTTATTTACCACTCGTATCTCAAATTGAATTATGATAAAGAGCAGATAATTATGATTTACAGCATATAAAACAAATTTCCTTTCTGATAATGCCTTTAATTAATTATTCAAGGAAAGAAATGTGAAAAAAGTGATGTTTCTTGTAAATAATGAATCATCTGGGGTGAGGTGTCCTTTATAGAATCATCAAGTCTTTCGTGTTTTCATTTACCTCTTCAACCAGTGTTCCCCCCCTCTCTCTCTCTCTCTCTCTCTCTCTCTCACACACACACACACACACACACTTTATCTCTCTCTCTCTCTCCTCTCTCTCTCTCTCTCTCTGCCCCCCCCCCCCTCCGCACTCTCTCTCAATCAGTAGGATGCCATCAGTTAAAGTGTTTATCTGCATCATCAGTTGGACAGGGCATTCCGCTGTCTTGTTGATGGTTCATTTAAATACCCATCTCCCTGCATGGTTTAATAACTTTCACCCGTGTTACCTTATAACTGTCCCCACCTCCAGTCAAGTTTTTTTTTGCACTGCCAAGGTCGTGCAGTTGTTTATTTCAAGAGCCCTTACACAGGAACAAGTATTCAGGGTTCTAGCTACTGCATGAGGTTAACACAACTCTGTATGCACATTTCAATCAGGGACAAGGATAAAAAGGGGGTAATTTTTCTTTCAAGTGGGTTCCCCGTTGCTTCTGAAAATTGCAAAATTTCACGGAGAAGACACGTCGCGAAATATTGATTGTCGTCGATGAAAGTCGTTTACTGAACTACAGATGAGCAGATAGCAATTTCAATGAGAACATGCATGGTGGTGATATAGTGATATCTGCCAGTGTCACTGACAACTTGCCAATTTGGATGCATTTCACGCAAGTTAGCCAATTATCATTCGATGCAGGATATTCATCTAATGAGTGATCAGTGCGAAAGATGACGTACATGTATATATCCATTTCTACATCACCGAGATTATTACAGTCGATATTTGAATGGGGAGTTTAAATTTTCATTCAACACAGGAACAAAATGGCGGGAAACATAAAGACCCGTCGGAGAACCCCATCGCTGTCGACGACTTTGCTTCCTCGATTGTCATATTCTCCAGTGAGCGTGGGCCCAATGTAGGTGTAAAATACAGAGTGATAGTCAAAGTGCGCGAATAATAACAGGTTAAAGAACCTGCTTCGCATCCTAATAAATCCTATTTCTCAGAAGATATCCTGATTAAAAGGAATTTTGCTTGGAATAAATAATAATTAGCACAAATTTCTCCATTCTATCCACCTCAAGGAGCACAACAAATTGATGTTCAACTTCCTTAGCGTATTGAAATTATGAAGAGATCTAAATCTCTTAAGTTTCCGAAGAACAATGCCAAGGATCTTTATCAACACAAGATTCTTTATCAGCACAAGAAGGTATCTGAATGTTGGCTCTGTGAACCTGGAATGTCTTTCGTGTGAATATTGTTGATGATTGTGTTCTCGCTCAGGCTTAGTGGTTCCTGGATGTAGTCCTCTGAGACCATGCCCCTGGTATCCGCAGGGAGCAGGACGGAGATGGTGATTGAAAACTTGGCAACCTCATCAACTCAAAGGTGCCTGCAAGATACCTGTTCAGATAAGCAAGGGTCGCTTGGTTTCTGTGATGATAAACTTGGTACAAAGAGTGGGAGAAAACAAAAGATGAAGAAGACAATTGTTTTGTAACTTCAAAGAAAAGACTTCAAACATTGCCAAACACGTGCTGTTATTTACCTTCCGATACAGAACGTTCAAAACAGTGAACATCACACCTCTGGTGGCCAGAAGAATTCCAGAATTCCCGAAGCTATCACACTGGACCACGTTCACGATAAACATGTCTCATCCCAGAGCCGTGTCTTGTTTATCCTTGAAGAAGATCAAGGCTGAGTGTTATTGCCCTTTAAATGGAACTTTTTCTTGCTTCCATATTGGTTGTAAGATTTTGATAAAATCAGACGGTTTCTGTGTTGCATCGGAAAGAGGGTGATTGTCTAGTGGATCAAAAGTGATTTTGGGAATACAGTAAAAGTTTGAAAATCAGATGATATCACTGAATTAGCAATCGATTGATATATTACATTAAAGTATATGGGAAATCCTGCACAATCGGACGAAAAGAGACAACGATATTGCACATGGACCTGAGAACATGGAATTCACCTCCTTAATGAGATAATCATGTCACAATTATGCTACGGTATAATTCTGATTTAACTTGATCATCATATGAGGCCGCCATTGACTGCAATAACCCATTTTGAGCTGTTGCGTGAAACCTGTGCACAGTAGATGGAGGGATGTGGGATCACATTCTGAGCAACAGGTGACTCTACACCGTACTTGCTCATGTCAATCTGGTCTTATTAGGCTTCATGCCATTGATTGAGATGTGTCGGGGTCTAAGCGAGGTATGCTTATTAACATACACAAGCACATGTATGGGTATTGAATAATCTGCACTCCACTCGACTATAAGGATTTCTGAAGTGCCGGAAGTGGTCCCATACTATTTGCCAACGTGCTGATCAAATTTAGAAACTACATGAACTTCTGTATGAAAGGCATCTGTTCAGTGTCCTACAAATTCTGAAAGGGTCGTAGAGGCAGATGAAAAGGTAGGGATACAATCTTGGTGACGGTGAGAGCTATATGCTAAGCACAGACCGGAGATCATCACCACTGACCTAACGATGGCTACGTGGCAGAATAACATGTGCGATTCTCCGCCCCTGCTGGTCCTGGACCTGCACAGAGGATGTAGGACCTTGCCCAGGAGTGGACTCACCGACCTGTCTGCGGGTTACCAGATAGATTGTGCAAAGTCCAAGGACCAAGATCTGCAATCCGTCGAGAAATGGAATGTGCTGAGAAGGGCTTCCTCTGTCAGGGTAAGTCTTCTTATGATTATTCTCTTGTTGATACATGTTGCAGGGGCAAAGGTCAGTGACATTCGATCGAGAATGTAGTTACAGGTGGTGCTGGAAGTTGTGGTGGTGGTGACGGTCGAAGCGGAGGAGCCAGTGCTTTGTAATTATGATAATAATGAGCATGATGGATGTACTCTTAAGGCGTAAATTCAACAATCACACCTAGACTTGAAACAAGGTGTACTGGGAAATGTTTCTCCCGGGAATGGTTTTCCTCGAGTATTTTTTGTTGTTCTTGTAATTACAAGTAATTTAGGCAAGACTTGAAACTACGACGTGTTGTCAGGGTTGATAAAACTGCGATACTGATCCTGACATAATATAGTGTTCCGTATCCCTTTATTGATATAGAATGGGACGGAATCCTCACCACAGGGGATGTACCCGTGAGAGCTCCACCTGCTGTAGATCCACTGCAATCTGTATTTTTCTGAGCATTCAAACGATCCGGTAAGGGGGGGGGGGGCAGTATGCCGTCTACGTCATGCGCTGGATACACCACTGTCACATACCCTTTAAAGATTCTTTCAAGGACTTCCTAACAAAAAGCGAGGTCCTTTTAACTTTCAGTGAGGTAGTGATCTGTTATTGGCAAGGTAGCCGACGTTTTCGTTTCTATACAGCCGGACCATGCAGTTACCACTTTGTATTTAAAAAAAAAAAGACTGCAATTTTCGTAATTTAGGCAATTTCATTTCTCGATATTAAATCAATGAAACACGTACTAGTGATAAATACTTCCGTTCTTTCTTTCACATTTTGTTAGTTTTTAATCTGATTTCATTTCCGAGACGTAAAAGCTGTGGATATTAGTACGATGTACTTGCAAAAAAAGGCTTTTATTTTCATAGTTTTGTCCTCGCGTGAGAAACTGGTTTCTATGATTCCTCATCAGACGAACGGTAATCTAATTTCATCTTATATCATTGAATCAGAAAGAACCTAGCTAGTTTACCATATATGTCGTAATCATAAACAAGTCTCTCACTTAAGACCCTCTGATGGGGGGGGGGGGGGAGGGGGTGGTGTCAAAAAGTGCTGACAAAGGGGAAGGGGGGGGGGGAGAAAGAAAGAAAAGAAAGAGGCTCTCATTTTTTGACCGGAGTCATGGGAGTGGTGCATCTGGGGAAAAAAACAACAACATAATTTCAAGTTTATGTTTATATATTTTGTACATTTTTCTGGTGTGTAGAAAACACTGAGTAAGACCACGTGTCCCTTGTGCCCCACCCCCTTTTTGCCACTGAAAAAAAAAATCTTTCCCAAGAATAGAATATTACGGGAAGCAGCGGAAACCGTCTACCCAGTGTTCTCTCGCATTAACCACAGCTGACTCGGAAGTTTCAGCCTTGGGCTCATTATTGATTCATCATGAAGTTGACTTTCTTTGTTTACATTGGAAGTTTAAGACAATAACATTTTATATGACATGAAGTTCAAACTAAAGAAACAAGACTTTATCGGAATATATTTCCGATGGCGGGAGTGGCATTGTTCTCTTGGATGAGAGCTTTTGTTGTTGCGGGAGAGGGGGAGAGGCACTATTTGTCGCGGGAGGTCAATTCTACATTGGAGAAATCAGACAAAAATCTATAAAATGACATGAAACCCTTTTTTCCCAAGATCATCGAAATTTAGTTTATGTATCACAACGAACGGGGTAAAATCTTTCAATGATTCTATTTCTTTCATTGATAAAGATTCAGAAGATTTTCTTTGAAAGTAATGAACGAAATGTGCCAAGTTGAAGTTCTATGATGCATTTCCGTTCCTGACAATCCTTTTATATTGAATCGTTTTTGGGTTACCGATGAGGGCATAATAAGCTTATAAATTTTCATATGATATCAAGTTTATGACGTGAACAGTTCGTTTTTGTTGTTGTTGTTGTTGTTTTTGTTGTTTTTTATTCCGTCTGCTTTTTCTTTTTATACCTAATAGGCCTATTACTATGGAAATTATACCCATGGTTAGCCTTTCCATGTGTGTGTGTGTGTGTGTGTGTGTGTGTGTGAGGACGCAAAATAGTGAAAAATGTAGCAGTGGCTGATGAAGAAGGCGAAGCAATTTTTTTTTTTTTTTTTTTTTTTTGGGGGGGGGATTCTTAAATTATTGCTTGTATAACAGTGGCACAATGGAATGGATCAACTTTAAAGTGTGCACGTATAAAAGTTGCATATTAGGCAAAGAGCATGAAATACCATGGAAGGAATCACTGCAAGTCTCAGTGGGTCAACAATTTATGCGGCAGCCAAGGGAAGTTCCACATCATGTTTATCAAAGTTTTCGGATACGCCATGGCAACTCCCATAGCAAGCACATAGGCCTATGATATTTAAAATATGTACCCCCCCCCCCACCCCTTATAGTTTAAAGGAGAATGAAACCCTGGAGAAAAATTAGATTTAATGAAAAGAGAGGATAGAGAGAAGCGATTTAAATAAAGTTCCATCAAAATCGGTTAGGAAATAAGAAAGTTATGAAAGTTTGAAAAGTCTCAATTTACTTTCTATGGCGATCCTCAAATTGGCAATGTTGCTTCAAAGTGACAGGTTTAGTAGTACAACTCTCCATATGTTTTGTACACAAAATTTCATATTTCCCCATTATCTCTCAAGGTGCAGCTTGACTCCTTCTTAGCTCAAAATATATCATGGGAAAATGTATTTGACACAACATATGTTGAGTTCACAAAAAGACAAGCAGCATCTTTAGAGATAATGGAGAAAACATGAAATTTTGTGTACAAAACATATTGAGAGTTGTACTACTAAACCTGCCATTTTGAAGCAACATTGCCAATTTGAGGATCGCCATAGAAAGTAAATTGAGACTTTTCAAACTTTCAAACTTTTTTCATTTCGTAACCGATTTTGAAGGAACTTGTTTTAAATTGCATATTTCTCTCTATCCTCTCTTTTCATTAAAATGGATATTTCCCAAGCGTTTCATTCTCCAATTATAAGAACTTGGATCCATGACTGTGTAGTGGAAAGAGAGAAAGATGTATAGACAAACTATCATATACTGTAGAAAAACTGTCGAATGAATGGGCAAATGCGAAGTTGGGTGGGGGAAGGATTGTGTATGTGTGTGTGTGTGTGTGTGTGTGTGTGTGGGATGGGGGGTGCAACTTCTTTGGTTAAGCTGATGCGATTGAAGCACGTAAGTCTTGAAATGATCTTAAACTTAGTTTGTTCGCAAAGAAGGAGTGGAGCGCGAAGAAAAAAAAAATCACTTCCAGCGCACCTGATAAAAATTGCTCGCTGTCATGACGACCATACCCTCCGTCGCCTTATCACACAGGCATCAGAAGTTGGACTGATTTATCGCTCATTTCCTAACTGTCCAAACATTACCTGTAAATATGACTCATAGTTTTGATTTAGGCTTAAAAAGATTATACCGTTCATGTGATAAAATTACAGTTTATCCATGTAGAAGATAATAATAGAAAGCGTATCGCAGTTCCACATGCCCAGTGTGTAAATTACCTGCAAGGTAAGAGACACATAAAATTATGGAGGGAAAAATATTGACGTCAGAGTATCATGTGAGTGATGTGACATCATATTGGCCAAATTGAGTATAGAGCTCTATAACCAGCTTTTTCGCAGTCGGTCTGGCGTCGGTCTTGTTGGTATGACTGCGGTATTAGACTTTTACCAATTCAATCTTTATAAATATTTTTTTTCTCCTTTAAAAGCAAACTCCTCCTAGGGGGCGGTATAACTGAGTAAAGTCAGGAAACTCAGTTTTTCTGCTTTAAAGCCTAAAATACATGTGTATGTAACAGTAAACAGTACATAACACTTAGGATTTCACTGGAATGTACATTATTCAAAGTAATTTATGAATAATAGCAATATCTGCCCTTTTGCAAGTTTAAATACTGTACATTTTTTGTTTTCAACCATTCTCCATTTCTTTTACGTATTGATATTGATTGTGTAGATATATTTTATGATCTTTATTATGAACAAATATATTTTGATTGGGCGTAATTGGTAAAGTTTTATTACATTTATTGCTATTCATGACAAATCATTATATATATCACTTTTCCTAGGATATTATTATTAACGAATACTGTGTACAAAATTGGAAAGAATCTGATTGGAAAAAAAAATCGCAAAATGCAGAATATTTGTTTATACTTTTAAGAAGTCATTTTGTCATTTGACTGTGAATGTGAACATTTACCTTAAAAAGTTAGATGATTTGGAATCCTCTTATTTATCTGTAAGAACAAACAAAGTTTCCACGCTGTACGATAACAGAGTGATTTTTAAAAAATGATTGTTTTAATGAAAATACAGTCTAACGTATACCGCCCCTTTTTCGGATTCCTTTCCAACCACTAATTTGAATACAGTGTCGTTACTTTCTGCGGATTCTTTCCCTCCCTAATTATTTCCACATCTTTTAAATAGTTTCAAAAATATACTTAATTAAATTGTTGCTTCTGGTATTCTTGGGAAAGCTCATTAAAAGTAGTGCCAAAAATGTGCTGACACACGAAAGGGATAGCATAGAATAGTAATACTCATACGAGGCGTTATTGGTTGATGCAGGATTGCGTCAGGACTGTGTCAGCTACTGACGCGGTCTTTGACGCACCATATGAGAGTGACATCATAGAAAGACAATGCAAAATGAAAAGTGCGAGCATTGTTTGAAATACCAGTACATGCACTAAATCCCTTCACTGAATAATTTCGATTGCGTCATTATCTGCGCTAATCGAGCCTGTGAAATCAATTAACTAACATACCCGTTACTGTAAGTATTGTTTGTATTGTTCATTTTGCAATCATTTTTTTTGGAACCATATTACTCTTTGATAACGCGAAAAGACCGTGCAAGTCACTGACGCGGTCCTAACGTCAGGAAATGACGTTACCAATTACCAATGCTCATCAAGCTATAGGCTTGATGAGCATTGGTAATAACGCAGTCGAATGACGCCTTGTGTGCAACGGGCATTATTGAATGGGGGAGGGAATATAGGCTTTAGAGGCATCAATTCATTTCCGGGGAATCCCAAAAGTAACATAACACAGAGGACATTATTTTGATATCATGCCCCTGTCCCCATGCCCGGCATAAAAAACAAACTAGCAAAAAGCTTGCATGGGTTAGGGACGTATATGCCTCTGCCCCCTCCCATGGATTGACGCCCATGCATGGAGTTGGATTTTGACAATAATGAGTGTTAACTGTTTTTGTAATGATTCATTTAATTTTCCTTCAAAGCAAGCATGCATCAAGTGTAAGGTCAGTGTGTCACCTGTCCATTCAACATATGATATGTTATGAATAATACCATGAGGGTTAGGTAATATATAGGCATGGCCTTCAAACAAAATATTATTAAAAATAGTAACTTGAAGCACATCAAGTTTCATGCTTATGCTGCAGCCCTCATGTATAATTATGTTTATTATCTTTACCGTATATATACATTGTATATGTTAATGTCTATTATCATATTATTGGTGATATTCGTGGAAAAGAAGAAATAGAAACCAATATATCAAATCAAATCCAATCAAAGCCGTCCCCCTGTCTCCCCAAAATACCGAAAAGTGATATTATTATTATTATCATTATTATTTTATTCGGCAAATCAAAGTACATACATGTATAATTACAAAGAAGAACAAAACACAATACAGGAAGGTTAAGGTTGAAATATGTACTATGCAAATCCATATCATCGTTAAGGACTATTACATAAGCATATAGTTAGGAAATTGTAAGAGACTATTTGGGTAGATAGTCCCCCTAATTAAGTTGTGCTTAACAACGTAAACTTCCCGAGTAAATTCACAACATTTGATGCCATAATGGGTAGTTGATGACGTAATTGGTTATTTCCCCACTGCCATCGCATAGGGGTAATCCATGTTCGACGGGGTATTCTAACAGATATATTGCTATTTCCTCTGGAGTGTGTTCATTCTTCATAGGACAGTGCATTCATTCATGTGGTTTATTATACACATAGCGTCGTTGTCCATGCATTTGATGTTGCTGAATGATGATGAGACAGAAACTCGGTGGGCCCTTCGAGATCCGGAAGTCTGAGGTGTGAATATCAACACTTCCCGGCTGCTCTGGTTGTGGATGAGGCACTTCTCTCATTGTGTAAGAGAACAGTTGTGTTGTGTGGTCGCTAAACAATCAATGAGAACACGTTTCAGGTTTGCTTTATCTACCAACTCTACTTCGAAACCTCTCTATGATCTGATCTGCAGTTGGTGTTCTGGACAAATTGGCACTAGGATGATCCTTCTGCGTCCCTTGTGAATTAGCATGAAGTTGGACTCTTGGAGATCATTGTCGTTAGCCAGTAGCCTAAGGATGTTTCCTGGAATATATGGAAATTGATACGACCTTGGGAACCTATTAAATGCACCGTACCGCAGTCTCTTGACTTTCAAGTTTACTGTCACGGTGTTTGGTGGATTTCTATAAGTCGCAAATGTTTTGGATACTTTTTTTTTATTTGGCCTCTTTATTATCTTGGGCAAATACCGGTACTCTGTCAATGAGAAGGGACTTATTGAAATAGATTCTCTGCGTTTTTTTCTTGGCAACTGTTGCTTTAATAGCTTCGATCCGATCCGCATGAGAGAAGTGTCTCTGCATGGCTTTTCAATGCTGAAGTCGGTCTTTAAATGAGAGGATCACAAAAGAACATTGCTATAGCAGTATAATTTTGGCAAAGTTTTTTTAAAATTATAAGCCATTCTATTAAAGTATCTCATTGACTAGCTTTGACAGATTATGGTCAGTTGTTTTGTTACGTTCAAGCATTTTCATCTTTGAATTATTTATTTGACCCTGATCTAAATGCATTCGAGGTCAAAAAAAGGTATATAACAAGGGAAAAAAATTAGATGTAGCTCATACTGCTCTTGTTGGTTACTTTAGCAAGAACTCGAACTTGTTGTGGAATAATTCAAAGGGCCAATAATGTATGGAACATTGAGAAAGGCAAGAAGAAATTCGACTTGACGTGTTTCACTCCGTGACCTTTTTTGATTGGGTTCTTCCCTTCGAAACTTCCGTACGTCGAGATGGTTGAGTCACCGAAGCGCTCCCGCCGCAGCACCGCGCAGGGAGTCAGAAATGGGAAGAGCGAGGACTGCACACCTCGCCTGTTAACCGCAGCTGCACTAGACTATAACTCGTATCAAGCCAAAATGGCGAGGTATTACGAGTTGAGCACAGACGAGCAAATATGGGTGATGATACGTGTGAAGCAGGGTCTAATGACCATGGAAGATGCTTTGGAATATGTCCGGAGTCAACATGAACAAGGAGAGAAGGCGGGAGACCCAAGGAGCCCGACTGGACCTGGCCCGGGCGGCGGTGGAGGAGAGCGGGATGGGAGGGACAACGACCCGCTAC
Source organism: Heliocidaris tuberculata (assembly GCA_025618425.1). NCBI lineage: Eukaryota > Metazoa > Echinodermata > Echinoidea > Camarodonta > Echinometridae > Heliocidaris > Heliocidaris tuberculata. Next base: position 3,072,004 of record CM046845.1, on the reverse strand, counting down.
TCCCATCCCCTAGCCCTGCATCTCAGCGCAGGACACGCAACTCGGCACCCATGCGCACCCTCTCACAGGTAACTACTGAATTTCACAGCGATCGATAACCTATACAGATTCTTCCCATAGTTCATCAGTTTATCCCTTCTTTCTTGTTGGTGGTTCAGCCATTTGAATATGGAAAACATCACAGGAAGTGATTCCAGTTAGCGGTCACTTCATCTGTTGCTAGGCAATAACGACCAATCATTGGGGACGAAAGTCCTCACAATTTGGTGCCTAGAGTCTGGCATTGGATCAAAGTTTATTCTGGAGTATCAATCAGAATACTTCCTTTCAAAATTTATTTTCAATTGGTTCATATTACAAGTGTAGTCTAATATAAAAGATGGCTCTTTTTACATATCTACAGTGCTCTGTCAACATTTGAACAGCATTGAGGATTCAAGAAATGAGTAACCAAGAAACTCACCACACCTGTTAGTCTAGCTGTTACAGGAGTCAGCAAACTGAAAATTGTTGTGGTCAGTTTTGAAAGATGCACTTTTTAGTCATGGCATTATATACTGTCATCATGAAACCTTATGCTGAAACTTTAGTCTTGTGATGATAATGGTTAAGATTATTATGTGGTGATGATGATGAATAGGGAAGATTATGATGTTATTTAAAAGAAAAATGATTTCATCACTGTAGCTTCTACCTAGGGGGGATACAGACTAAATATATGTTTTCTAAACATGGACTGAATAAGAGGTGAGGGCAAGGAAGTGAGAGAAAGAAAGAGAGAGAGAGAAAGAGAGAGAAAGAGAGACATAGGGGAGACAGAGGATAGTGGGGGCATGTAGATATTTGTTTCTGTTGGTTAATTTCACTTCATTTGTGAATATTTCAGCAAATTTAGCAAATTTAGATTTTTAGAGACTGCGTGCATTAATGTTTGGGTGCGGACTTTGGGCGCCTTTGTGTTTTTGGCATTTGTTGTGTTGAGCCCTTGTACCTGTATTATGAACTCGGGCAATTGATAGTTTATATACAGGTATTAATAGGACCTACTCTATAATATAAATAACATTTCCAGCTATCAACTGCGTGCAGAAATCATTAATTAGCTTTAGAATCCAAGTTTGGTATCAGGGAGGGAATATTTAACCTTGTGCTATTTTGTAAAGAATAACGTTATTGCCAAGTTATGGAAAGGTTGGTGCACTAGATGTCCTTGTAGGTTGTATGAAAGAAGGACTGATCAGAAGAAAAAAAATCCCCTTACTAATTCTGAATCTGGTTTTGTCATGTCATTTACCATGTATTTATCAAATGATTTTGTTGGAAATGTGTCTTTAAAATAGAAATGATTTGATAAAATGCATTAAGGGAGGGAGGGAGAGAGAGGGAGGGAGAGGGAGGGAGAGAGATAGAGGCAGGGAGAGAGAGGGAGTGAGAGGGAGGGAGAGAGAAAGGGGGAGAGCGGAAGGGAGGGAGGGAAGGAGGGAAGGAAGAAGAAAGGGAAGGGAGGAAGAGAAAAAGATAGAAAGGGGAGATATGGATAATGGAAGAAAGCGAGAAGAAATGTTTCTTCATTTAAAAAAAAAAAAAAAAAAAAAAAAAAAAAAAATATATATATATATATATATATATATAGGACCATTGCAGATCAAGGATAGTAGTCTTGTAGATATCCCCCAGCCCTATGTTTTGTGTTTGTGTTTGGGGGGGGGGGGGCACTTCCACTGTTTCATATACTACTGGACAGGGTGTCCTTTCCTATTTTCCTATTTTCATATTTTGCACAGGAGGAAAGTGCAAAACATAACATGTAACTGCAACAGAATACACTTTCTAGTGCAGCATACTGAGTGTATTGCTAGGGCGGAAAGCAGTTTGTGGCAGGGTCAGATTTTCAAGGTCCCCCAGGTACCCACCTAGATTTTTAGGCAAGTGCCCCCCTCCCTAGGGTCAGGTTTTCAAGGTCCCCCAGGCACTACCCATCTACCTAGCTTCTTTGAGGTGAGTGCCCCCACCCTACCCATCTCAGGGGTACATTTATGCATGTACAGTTTCTATGTCATACCTAATGGCCTCTACTAGAAACTTACCATCCCCACCATGTTGAATACCCCCATTATAACTCAACAACTGTTTGGTATTACTCATTACTCCAACATAAGGTGTATCAAGAAGGTAAAACATGTGTGGGTTTTTTGTCTCTTATTTCCTCTGTAGAATCACTGAACCTTTTAACCCTTAACTTATTTTAAACCACATTATGCCATTAAGTTTCAAACATGATATGATAAAGAATCTGTGAAACAAGATTTTGTTCAGAATTTTTATACTTATTGTATCATGTTAATAGTGTTCCATGGTATCAGTATTCACAAATTATGAATGTGTTAAAATTGAATTTTAAGAAGGAAGATTTAAGTTTAATTAGGTCAGAGTCAGAGATGTATCATACATTGCAAAAAATTGCTCTCTGGAAAGTGGAAAGGATAATGAACTTACAGGTTATTTTTCACTCTCAGTATGTGAAATGAGCAGGCTCATTCTGTTCAATACAACTTCATGATATTTTTTATGTTTCCACTAAATGACTTATTTCTTGTTGAAAATTAATTTGCCTAATTCATTGAGGTATGATCACATCTTTCCTATTTATTGCATTCAACAGTGACTAATTTTGTGCATATGAATAAATTTTACTTTATTTATGAAATTCCATTATAGCGGTGATACAAAGTGAAGTTGATAAATGCAAGAAAGATTTGGTGGGGTTGATTTCACCTCCTTTTATGAAAGATTTGTTTAAAAAACACATTGCAGATGTTTCATCTCTCTTCCTTTCTCTCTCTTTCACCTCAATTTATATTTTAATTTCCATATCTGTCCACTTTCAATTGAGTTGTTTAGAATTAGATTTTCAAATTTGTATCCATTACCATAAGGGCTACTGCAGAATCATTCCATAAAAAAAAATATTTCGAATGTAAGCATAATGTAACTCCAGATTATTCCCATCAGAAATGGATGTCAATGGAAAATTTAAGAACATAACTAACCATAACACTATACACAGTGTATTTATAAAGTATTCATAAGATATCCTTCTACTTTGCTGTAAGTTATCCCTTTCAAGACAATTATTGACCACATTTTATGGTTTGGCTCAATAACTTTTGATTCAGAGCTCTAAAAAATATAGGCCTATCAGATGTATGAGTAGAAAGAGCAAAAATTTCTGCACACATTATGCCCATTTTTGTTGCATTATCATATTGCATTTGATGAGAGGAATTGTATAAATGATAGTAAGCTTTAAAATCCTCAAATTGGCAACATATTTAGAGGTTCAAAATCATTGTTTTTTTATCCAAATTGGCTATTTTCTCAACTATTCGACAAAATTTATAATGAAGTATAATTGTTTTCAAAGACATTACACCTTATTAGAACCATGTAGCACTAAAAGAAAAATATTATTGTTGCCAATTTGAAGAACAAAATGTGATCAATCTGGCACTTAAATAATTCCTGTCCTGAAAGGGTTAACCAGTTGGATATGATTGGATTTTGGTATAACAAGCATTTTCCATAGACTCCTGTCAGAGTTAGCTGAGACTTAGTATTCAATGGCTTAAATTGCACAATTTGCAAAAGGCATGGCGGTCCTACAGTGTATTTATAACACACCTAGTCTCTACTCTGCTTTATTTTGCACCATAAAAAGTGATAGAGAACAGTCCGCTGCTGTCGACGGACAGACCGTTTCCTGGATAATTTCCTCCACAATAACTAGGGAAGGGGTTAGGGGGCCAGCCCCACCACGTAGATGCTCCCGGTCAAGGGGTGGATTAAGCGTCTTCCTGGATCCTGAAATAGACATGTTTGATGCACCAGTTATAATACTCATTTTAAGCTCCATAGACGGCAGGTTGATTTGAGAAGAGTGAACATGAACTCATGTGCAATCAAGGTGTCTCACATAGATTGAGATTAAGGTGATGTATGAGGGATGTGCAAAGACATTTTTAAAAAGTGGAAACTGGGAAAGAGCATAGTGCAGTTATGGAAAAAAAGGTTTATCAAATTTGTATTAATTTGTTACAAATGAACTGGTTGTAAATCCTTTCAGGAGAGCAACTATAATAACAATGATTATAATATGTTACATTAATACAGCGCATTATATGAATACTTCAATGCACTTTACAATGTTATTTATTATATACCTTACTTTAAGAATCTTTCCTAATCCTGTCATCTGATTGGTTAAAAATGAAGTCATGTTTTTAACCATGCCCGCAAAATGAGCTATGCCCATGGGCATAGTTAAATTTTGCTGCAATTCCCATTGGTTTACATGTAAAAATTACTTTGTGCGAGCACGAGCAGTTGAGCACGGATACCATAATCGCAGTGCGATTTGATTGCTAAATTCATTTTACTTGCGCAGAAGACCAGCGATCTCCTATCTCGGTTTATCTCTGATTTTTTAGTTTAATAACATTTTGATGATGATTTTCAAATGTGAGGACCCCGTGATTGGTAAGTCGCACATGTGTTCTTGTACTCTTGGCTTTGTTTGGTATATAAAAAATATATATACTTCTTCAGCATTCGAGGCACAGTTGTTTCTATAGGCCCTCGGGACCGTACATCCTGCTATGACCCGCCTCGGGGTCATAGCAGGATGTAAGGTCCCCTTGAGCCTATTAAACAACTATGCCTCTCATAGCATTCAATATATCTATATTATTATCCTGGTCACTGGATTTCAAGCCTGCACATAAGTGTGCAGTATCTCCACTCTTTAGGGAGCATTCCTACCATTTTGCAATGTTGACATGCATGCATGTAGGGCAATGGCAAAAACATTCTAATTGACTTTCGGCAATCCTCACAGGTACCCATTACATGTATCTCCTGGGTAAGAGTGGCAATGTAGCTTAATGTCTTGCCAAAATACGTTAGTGTTGAGGCGGGACTCGAACCGAGAATCGTGTGATCCACAGTCCTGTGATGTATCCACTAGACCACAACACCTCTACACCTCACCTAGGACCTCTTTCTCATTCTGAGAATGGAAAGTGGATCGCGCTATCGTAGGGCGCGCCAGGGAGGTCCATGGGCACACCGAGGGTTCACACCTGCAGAGGGTAGCATGAGCTATCTTAGCACTCTCTGCACAGTAAACTGCGAATATTTTGAGGTACGCTCTAGATCGTGCTATCTCTCGTAGACCACCACCCTGAGGTGGTCCAGTCCAGTTTGGATCGCTGTGGACCTCCATGAATCGCGCCGAAACGATGTCGCTGCGTTCTCACATTAGAGGTGGCGCAATCTAGCGCGTGCTAGAACATGCTATCCCTTGTAATGAGAATGAGGTCTATAAGCCAATTAAAATCGTACTTGATTCACTTGAAGCCCATTTATTGGGTAAGACTGTTGACAAAGGTAATGGTTAAGGCTGTTGAATATTCCATTAAAGGGCAATCCAGCCTTGGTAATAAGATGATTAAGGAATAAGAACGTTATTGATGTTTAAAAAATGAGATCTCTAAATCTATTGCGAATCTCAAATTGGCAATTTGGTGTGTCGATTGTGACATACTGGCGGTCAACCCTCCCATTTGTCGTACACAAAAAGTTTATTAATTTGCAGTTTTCTCTGAAGCACCTTTTTCCTCTAGGCAGTCCTCAAAATATATTGTAGATAGCATATTGTTATAGGTCCTCATGAAAGAGAAAGGTCACACTAAACAATACTTTTTTGAGAAAAATTACACTCTAGTCATTTTGTGTGTTGGAGCAAATGGGGGAGTTGTCAGCCACTACATCACAGTAACATTACCGATTTGGCCAATTTGAAATTCCCATATGTATAGTAATTACAACTTTCCAAATTTCGTAACTTTCTTATTGCTTGTCTAATTTTGTTCAAACTTTCACCTATCTGCTTCTCTAATTTTTTCTCTTTCTGTCAGAACAACCTGCTATCAAGGTTGGATTTCCCTAATATGAAAGAGCCCAATTTTTAAAATGGTTGATTGAAGATCATTGAACACTTATAACTGCTGGATACCGCCTTTGTGGCATTTCTTCATAATATAAATAGTGAGATCACATTTCTCAGGCCCTTTGAAATGTTAATTTCAAATGTTATGGCATTGTAAAAGTAATAGTGTTGTAGAAGGACACTGCAAAAGAGTGGTGTGCTTGAAAAAAAATAGTTCCATAATAAATGATGTGTTAGATGTACAAATGAATAATTGTTCAAATTTCATGTTTTTGAAAACACGATTTTGTCACTTTTGCCTATAATGAATGCCTATTTCCCAGACAAACTTTATCCTGGTTTCCCTACATGTCGATGTTATTTCCTGTTGAGCTTTACTTTGTAATTAATAAGGATTTTAATTGTGACCTTCCATTGCAATAATTGGATTATGATACACCTCCAAAAATTGTGAAATATAAAGTTTCTAGGTCTTTTGCTGAAGTTAGAGGAAGTTTTTCATTTATTTTAGGCGATGGTATGAAATCAGTCAGAAAATTATAAAGAGCGTGATCATCAAGAAAGGCAATCAGTCACAGAGAGAAATACCTCTCAAATATTGATACATTATTGTGATTGATAAATGTCAATTATGTCATGACATTGGACATGTCATTAGAATTGATATTTTGGCAGGTCCAATTATCAATTATCATGTCTTATAGTGAAGACAAAACCTTACCAAATCTTTCTTAATATTCACCTGTTATTAACTGGCTACACTCAAAACATTTAGAAAGGCCAGAGAAATGTGATGTCATTATTCATATTGTGAACCAATGCATGAAAAATGATCTTCAGTCAACCATTTTTAGAATGTTGTCTCCCCAGGGTTCTTTTGAATGTTGATATAACTTTATTTCACAGAGAGTAGCTGAGATGAAATTGACAAAGTATAGTGAGCGTTGAGTCTCTGTGATACTGGGAATCTAATGAACTTGTTGTATGACTTTTAATTTGACAAAGAGTTTGTAACTCATAAGGAAACTCTAACAGGATGCAAGGAGACAGTTATTAGAGAGGATTTTGTGGAAATACCACACAGCTCCCAAGCTGACTTGTATTGAATCTGTACCTCAAGATTATGTCACCGTTTTTCTCCCTCCTCGCTCATGCACTCATGTATCTCACCATCTTGGCCGCAGCCAGTTCCTCCCTGGTATTACGTGAATACCGTTACCATGACAACAACATGATTGGGAATTAAAGATTTGGCAATGCTGTGAGTAGGTGAATTTGGTAATGTGATAAGGTATCGGGGAGAGATCAGGTGACAATGATAAAGCACATGTTTCTGTTGGTTACATCATGTTGCTGTGTCTTGGATTGTGATGTTGCCCTGGAAAGTCTCAACTCGGAGAGTGTTTGAAGATGCGAAGAAGTCATGGTCTAGTACTCCTGATGAAATTTGAAAGTCTATAAATACTTCTGCTGCGCTAATTCGGTCCTTATGTGATGACAACATCTGAAAGAATAAGCTGAATGAGGATCGCTTTATCTTTGAGCTTTAGTCAGAATGATAGTTATATATGAAAGATTGAACCTTTATTCAATGCGAACCAGTTAGTGTTGTCAAAATGTAGCAAAATGTTGAGGAAAAAGGTATTTAGACATTTGAGTAAGACCGAAAGAATTTGCCATGAAGAATAAGAAGTAACTTTTGCCAACAGTGGGCCTAAAAAGATAGGAAATGAGACCAGCTTTGTTTCCAAAAGATTTCATTGTGAACAAAATGAGATCTGTCATTATAGTGAGTAACTAAGGACATATACCTCTGGGGTTTCATAGGACTTTGTAGCCTTCCAATTGTCATAGCAAATGAAAGACAAACAAAATGGGTAAAAAGGGGGGAAATCTAAACTGGTTTATTTGAGTGGGGGACTGTCAGAAAGAAGAATGATATGAAGAGGGGGAATGTGAGAAGAGAATAAGACTTTGTAGAGTGCAGAGAAAGCAAGAAAGGGAAAGAGAGAGAGAGAAAGAAAGAGGGGGAGGGGGAGAGGGGGGGAGAGGGGGGGGGGGGAGAGATCTATAGAAGTAGAGAGACAGACAAAAAATGGGGATGAACAGACTGAGACAGGAAGGGAGAGGGAGAGAGAGGGAGAGAGAGAGAGAGAGAAAGAGAGAGAGAGAGAGAGAGAGAGAGAAAGAGAGCGAGAGAGGGGGGGGGGGGGGGGAATCTAAGATAGAAAAACCCAGACAGGGACTCAGGACACATTTAGCAGACAGAGAAAGAATATAGTCCCATCTGGACTCATGGAAGACTTTGGCCAGGTATTGTCGTATTGCTAAATTAATAGTTTTTTTAAGGAAATAACCTGGCAGCCTACAATATTCAGGACAAAAAAGGTATAGGCCTAATATACCATCATGTCCCTGAGTCAATCAAGGGCGACACAGCAACTGAAAAACAATAGAGTTGAGCCATAACTTCCTTGTTGCAGTAAAGCTTGGAAAGAACAAGGCCTCTTCTAGTGAGGGAGACAGAGGTAAAATGAAATAAATCAGATTGGTCTGTATCCTTGGTTGTATTGAGTTTCAGTCTTTATCAAGGTTGTAAAGAGTTATAGGATTATACTGGCCTGAAACATGGAAAAAAAAACACAACTTATCTTCGTCCAAAGAAAAATGCCCCTTGATAGCTTATCCTCAGCTAAGAATGTATTGTTTACACAACTATTGTGAAGTCATCACTTCTAAATATGTGGGCACTGTTTTGATTTTGTTATCCATTTTGACAATTTCTTGGCAAAGTTTTTAATGGTAACATGGGTTCTAGATTCCTTGGTTTGTTAAAGTATGTTGTCGCTGTGTACATGATAGATTTTGTTTGCAAGAACCCCCTTTTTTGATTGTTCTACATAAGTGAAATTTCATCAGGGGCGATTATTGGGGTTTTCCCCCTTTTTTGACATAACTCTTTTCAAGATTCCTATAGCTGTTCTATAACATTTTCCATAGTTTAATTTCTCTCTATTGCTTTGTTAAAATGGCACTAATATTACGGTTTGTAAAAACAGATGATTGTAATAATTTCTTAACCAATTACTACTGAATTTTGTAATTCCCATGGGCTTAATACAGGGAGCACAGGTTCTCATATGCATTGAGTTAAAATTGAATAATGAACAGTATTAAAAAATGCATATTTCAACTTTTAAACATTTCACTTTTGGGTAAGAATATCAAAAATGCATATAGATAGAATAAAAAAACACGCAACTATCTTTTTTTTAATTTTTCATTAATCCTTTGTATGATCTGATTGTACACCTTTTGTGACCAATGCTATAATAAAACATATAAATATAAAAAAAAAAAAAAATGCATATAGATAGATTATTATTGTTTATGTTGTAATAGGGTTGTCTATTATGTATCAAATTTTTATTTGTTATTATGACTGGACATTCAGCATTGGCAGGAAGTCATTACAGTCATAGCATCGACATTATCACACAGACCCATTGTGCCACATAGTCCAGCGGCCGGGAGAGATGGAGCAGTCATTACAATCAATTAAGAATAATATGAGTATAAAGACTTGTCACTTGTTGGATTCTGAGTCAGGGACTGACCCCCTCACTATTGATCCTTCACCTGTGTGTTACGAATGACTAAACAAACCCATGATGTACATTCATAGACGACAATGGACGCATGATCATTGCCAGAGATACATGTCTTGGGGGGGGGGGGGGTGTTTTGCGACACATGTTCTGGCAAAAAACTCTGCGTCAAGTTAGTACACTAACCAAATTCTAAACTTCAACCCTGGACCAAACACTATTAACCCTTTCGAGACAATTGACCACATTTTGTGGCTTCGCTCATTAACTTTTGATGTAGAGCTCTAAAAAAACATACCAGATGCATGAGTAGAAAGAACAAAAATTTCTGCTCATACTATGTCCATTTTTATTGCATGACCACACTGCGTTTGATGCCAGGAATTTTAAGAACGAGAATAAACTTTAAAATCCTTAAATTGGCAACACATTGAGAGGTTCAAAATCATTTTTTGTCAAAATTGGCAATTTTTTCAACTTTTCGACAAAGTTCATGATCGTGTATTTTGTTTTCAAAGACATTACATTTTATTGTAACCATGTAGCATTGAAAGAAAAATATTTTTGTTGCCAGTTTGAAGACCAAAATGTAATCAATTTAGCCCTTAGATAATTCCTGTCGTGAAAGGGTTAATCCTTTCACTAACCCTAAACCTAACCTAAAACCCAATGACAACCCTAACCCTAACCCGATATCTTTGACGAAGTAAAGCCCAGAGCACTTGTCATCAGAGCGTGGCGGAGCTCTGTCTGGGGAAAGACCTGTGTATATAAGCAAACATTGATTATGCAGTGCCAGATATACATTCGGGAAAAACCTGCCAATGCCTCCTTTGAAACCCAATTGGCATACTTGAAGTATACAACAACAACAACAAAAAATGCCTCCCTTAATTGTGTACTTTTTTTGCATTGTGCGCCCCCACCCCCATTTACAAAATCCTGGATCTACCCCTGATTGTGAACCAAGTAAAACAGATGTCAACTCTCATTCCCTAAACCCCTTCTGAAAGAAAAACAACAGGGATTCCAATATAACAGAGCTTCGATTACTTCAAGTTGAAGTAAAATATGTGGAAAAAACAAACTGCAGTTATTGTCTGATATTATATTATCTTATCAGCTATGTTGTCTGCAAATTCATGTTACAAATAATAAGGAATTGTACTCAGAATTGTAATATCAAATACAAAGTAAAAAAGGAACTGGTAAGCATACATCGAGTAAAATCAGATGGTGTAAATTGAAATGCAAATTTTTCTGTCACTTTGTATGACTCATATTGCGCTAATGTAGAGCTTGTAGAAATTGTCTGCACTTTTCCACCTTTAGCCTGTAAGCCTGGACCAGAGAGATGAGAGACGAACACTAAACATGACAAATAGAAAAATATTCCCTTTCTGCGATTCAGGTATATTTATGGATTTCATTTCTGGCATCCTGCTTTCAATATCACCTTCTTTCCTCTTTCCTATCCCACCTGTATCGCCATGACTAAGCCCAGCAGAGATTAAAACTTGCGGCTGACAGTTTCGCGGGGGTTCCAGTGACTAGCCCTTGCCAAGCCTATTAGTAAGCCAGTCACGGACTTTTCCAATTGTGCTCAGCAGCAGATAGTCACCCTGTTTTTGTACGGATACACCATGCAAAGAAAGGGAGAGAGAGATACTTTATAAATACATTATGTGAAGTGATAATATACCATCTGTATATGTATACAACTTGCATATCACAATAAGTCCCTGAATGGAAAGAAGGGAAGAAAAGCAACAGAGTGAGAAGAAGAAATGTTCATAATGAACCATTTGATTGTACTTTTTTGTGTCACTGTAACAGATTTAACATTTCACCCCATTTTATGAAAAGATATATTAGTAAAATGATCTAAATTAAATCTCAGATATTCTACTAATCATGTATACTATGTTACCATCTACTCCGGATATACATGTGAATGAAGGCTTGGAAATATAGGGAAAAAAATTGTACTCAGTACTGAAGCGAACATGTTTTATTCACTATTTGCTATCTGTACCATTAGATCCTACTGAAAGTGCACATTGTGACATGTGATGGCAAATTCAGTTGTCGCTTTGTCAGGCAAGCCATAGTCAGGTCTCAAGCTTGTTCAAGTAATGAGACAGAACTCACAGAAATATGTTTGACTGTATAATTCATTAATCTTTTTTGACAACAAGAAATAATTGTTTTTATGAATTAACTAAATCCCAGATAACACTCTGGAAATGGCAGAAAATATATTTAGGTTGTAAAATATTAAGGTAAGCTCCCTCCTCCAACTCTGCATTCCTTCCATAAATTTATACAACACCAATAAAATTTGACCAATATTTGAAGCTTTATAAGGTAAGTATTCTACCTCCAAGTCATTTCTACATATAATAACACAGATAAATTTACTGCTAACAATGTGACATCTGTAGAATAAAAACTATGTTAGCTGTGTCTGTGTTTTTGTATATAGGCCTAGGCTACACCAGAAGTTGTAAAATATTGTGGTAAGTACCCCAATATACCAGGGAACTGTCAATAAAGAGCACTGTTTAGTGTGAATCATAACAGTGATTGTGGCAGTTATAGTAAGTGCTCCGACCCCAAACCATTCTTCATGGACTGTAATCAAAACCATGATACAATGGTCCTAATTAACCTGACCTCAAGGATTGTGATCACTTTCATTCATCCTACTGATCTCAAGAATGGTGAGGTACTTTAAGAGACTGTCCCACCAAGCTCTAATTAAAAGTGAATGAAACCAAACAAGTTGTGTATAAATTATTCTTAGCTGCCAAGACTCTGTGCTGTTCAGAATGAATCATGTTCTACACCTGATATATTTCAAGATATTATAGGTGCTATTTATCAAGTACAATGTAAAAAATGTGGGTTTTTTTCTATTCACAAGGGCTTTTGTTTTATTCTCTATATATGGAAAAAATGGGTTTTTTGTGGTTATTCCAGTGCCCCCCCCCCTTTCTGCAGTGCTTTTAAACAGCTTTCCAGAGCTATTTTAGAGCTTTTATTTTTAGATTTACATAGCTTAACTGTGGATTTTCCAACTGATTTGGCACTACTGAAAGCTTTAGCTTGTAGTTTTATTGTTCATATGGCAATTAGAATATTGTTTGAAAAATGTGTGAACAAATTCAAAGCACAGGTATAGTACTTATTATGATAAGATATGAAAACATTTTCTGCTTTTTCAAGTTGACTGTTGTTTAGATTGCTGCAGTATTTTGTATTGCCATACGCTCTAAAAAACCCACAAACAACTGATGTATGAAATCAACATTTAAAAAGGATGAGGAGTGACAAGTGTTTTGGTAGATTTAACACTGCTATGTACTAACCATTGATAGTGTTGGATGCAGCAATATGAATAGTGAAATACAACCATTTGAAAATGCTGTCATCCATTGGCTCTTTTAAATGTTGATTTAACACTGAGGTTTTTAGAGTGTAATTATGAATTATTGTGGTGTGGCCGTCCTTTAGTGTTTGCAGGCTTCCTATAGAAAAGAAGAATCAAATCTCTATAGTTTTTACATATCATAAAATACAAAGAGTGTTCCAAGAAAAAACTTTTGCTGTGAGCAAAAGTCATTAAAATAATAATAATGATAATATATAAGATTTGTAAGGTGCCATATCCACTTGATATCAAACACAGCAAAAACGCTGTTTAAAATTTTGCTGTTTAAAATTGTGTTGTTTAAATTTTAAACAACGTTGTGTAAAAAACGGACCCTGTATTTTAAACAACTGCTGTTTAAGACATCAATAATTTTGTAGAATAATCTTTTAAACAACGTTGTTTAAAAAGATTGAAATTTTGCGCTAGACGGGTTTCCTTCTCCGCCAAACACAGCCGGGCTTCATCATGACGGATGACTTTGTGGTTGACATGTTGCAGAAGTTCCAAATGCCGGAGCTGATTGATACGTTCAGAGGTAAGCATTTAGACTAAATACATTGTAATCTGATCGAGGTTATACTCAAGACATATTTGTGCTGCCATGACATCTATATGATATCTAGATCTAAGCCACAGTCACATAATTAATTATGATTTAGACCTGCAACTTTGCAAGTCGCCCTTCCAGCGCGCGTGGGTCCGGTATACTGTGTGCAAATAACTTAAACTACGCTGCGCTGCAAAGTTCCAGGTCTACATAATTTATTTTGTGGATGTGGTCTAGATCTAGACATCATGTAGATGTCAACGCAACACAAATATGTCTTGAGTATAAACTCGATCAGATTACAATATATTTAGTCTAAATGCTTACCTCTGAACGTATAAATCAGCTCTGGCATTTGGAACTTATTTGTGTACAACAGCCTTAAACAAGCGTGTAGGCCCTATAATGTTTGAAACAATTATTTTGAACGATTAACTTTGAATGTATTTTTTAAACAACAGTTGTGCAAAAAGTTTGAAAAAACTTAATTTAAACAAGCTAGATGTTTTAAACAATTTTTTTAAAACAACAAATATTTTAAACAATAGTTGTGAAAAAGTTTTAAACAACTGTGTGTGTTTAAACAACTTAATTTAAACAACCTAGTTGTTTAAAAGCCATTGTTTAAAAAAATTGTTTAAAATTTTAAACAACAGGCTGTTTAAAGTTTAAACAACCGTAGTTGTTTAACATTTTAAACAACAGTTGTTAGAGTGACCGGCTTAAACAGCATTGTTTAAAAATTTTGAAGAGTTGTTTAAAATATTTTTTACTGTGAATGCTCATGGCACACCAAGAGCAAAATACAAAGAAAAAAAAAATCAATGAAAGAGTGTATACTATCAAGAAATGTTTTAATGGTCCAACAGAGTTTTAAATAGATATTTGTTTTAGAGTTTTTCTTTATTTTCATTTGTAGAACTATTTCTATAGACATTGGGACATAGACGGAGAAGTAAATAGAGAGAAAGAGAGATTTAACAATAGGACAGGGAGAAGGATAGAGCAAGAGAGAGAGAGAGAGAGAGAGAGAGAGAGAGAGAGAGAAAGAAAGAAAAAGCAATTTTGTTAAAGGAATTGTTTCCTAAATTTAATTTATAAGGCTAAGTGGAAGGGAATATGTGCGATGAATCATTTACATGTATCCTCCTATTAATTGAGAAGGGCAGATTTATTGCCCCACATATGTCAGAACCCAGTAACCCCCTCCACAAGGAGTTTCCTTAAGGAACTTTCTGCAATGCCAAATGAACTATATAAATATTATATGGTCAGACTTCTAATCATAGCAAAGTATCCTAACTTGTGAATATCATGTGATACTTGAATATGTTCCTTTCAGGAAAAAAATCATATTTCATGAAAAATTCATATTTTTAATTTGTATCTTTCATATGAAAAGTTTTTCCAGGTACAGACACTAAGAAATTTCACAGTTCATATCATGTTTTTCTGGTTTTCTTACAGTTTGCCATAGATGTGTATTTTGATCATTATATACTTCTGCAAGAACTTGATAAAACTGTTTGCTTTCCCTACCTTTTAGTGTTTTTCTGTTTTAATTTTTTTCTCTTGAACTTTTCTTCAAAATTTCCCCCCTTTTTCTCTCACTACCCAGGGCACTGTGTTTACTCTAGCCAGAATTACAGGGGTAAGTTTAGATGTTGAATGTCATCATCAAATCGTCATTTCATGCAAAATTCATTACCTTTGGAGACATTTCCATAGCTTTATTTCATTGTGGTTCGCTATGCGATTGATGTCCTTGTACTATCATTTCATAGATCAAAAGCTTCTATTGCCACTTTGTATGAATGTATGATTTGTTGTCTGTATGTCTTGTCATTGTTTTTAATAGTGTACTTAATCATTCCAAACATCTGCAGAAATTACATCATGATATTTTTTTTTTCTGATTCCATTGTGGGTTATGTCCTGTGAAATCATCTTTGATCAATGCATATTCACCCAGGTATTTTTGAGTCTTTTCCATGAATGCAAAGTTTTGTGATTGCTTGCCTTATTGAATTATTCAAACTTAGTTTTAGTCATGAATGCAAGAGAAAGATTCCACAAACTCACTTTCAGGCAGGCACTCAATCACAGCAGCTATGTGTAAAATCAGTGCTTTTTGACATAAGCGATGGATTTATGGGTATTGACATGTAAACTGCTAAATCATCCTATCTGTGCTTACAACTTCAGTCTGTTCAGTAAGTGTGATCTTTCATATACTGCCTTGAATTTAGCAAAGGCCAAGTGTTAGTCTGCTTTGTGTTAGGAGAGAGAGAGAGGGAGTAACACATTGATTGAAAATGCAATATGAGTTTAAACAAAGTAAGAGTTAGAAAGATGATAAAGAGGATGAAGAAGGACATAAGCTTGATACAAGTACAGAGAGAGAGAGAGAGAGAGAGAGAAATATATAGATCAAATTAAACAGATAGATCAAAAATGTTTTAGGAATTAGATCTACAAAAAATTAATTTGAAGGACAACAAAGGGAAAGAAGCAATGACATTTCAGAGACAGACCAAGAGAGAAAGAGAGTGAGAGATGAGAGATTGAGCAAAAGAGAGGAAGAGAGAGGGGCATTCCAAAACATCTCCAGATTTTGTTCTCTGGGAAGTGTCCAGGATACAGATATTAAAATTAGTTTTTGAGGAAACACCTCCCTTCCCCAAGGACAGTAGCAAGGGCAGCCCTCTTGCTGTGACCTCTTGTCCCTTTCATATTCTTGCTTATTTCCCCCATTTTACTCACATCATAGGCCTAATACTTTGTCTTGTGCCCGACATAAAGGCGCAAACACAAATTTTGGTCAGTTTTCTCAATTTTGTTATTTTGTAATCAAGGGATAAAGAAATGATGTGGAGAAGTTACAACCAATGACTGTTAACAATTTTGACTATGTACCAACTGAAATGTGTTGTGTACATGTCAAAGAAAGGTCAAAACTTTAAGATGTGTAGTTTCTAGAAATATAAATCAGCTGGAAACAGCCTTTCTAATTTAAAGCACTGATCTGATGGTATATGATGTATCTTTAGTATGATTGGACCCTGAAGTTATTGCTAAGATATTGAATGAAAGCCCTCATGCTTGTTAGAGAAGTAGCACCCCCCCCCCTTCACAAGGAGCAAGAAGAAGGCAGAAAAATAAGAAAAACAGATTGGTAAAAGTTGATGACAAATTTAACAAAGAATAAAGTTATGAGTTTTTTTATTTGACATGTTTATGCTAGGGAATGTCCTATTTGCTGTGCAGTCATGGTAAGTGATATAAATTCTATAAAATATGGTAAACTTCTGCATTTGGTGTTTATCCTAATTACCCAAAGTAGTCCTTTTCTCAATTCCAATGGTGCAAAAGCATTTTTGTTTTAGTTGCCCAAGTATAATATAAGAATGTTTCCCCTTAATATACCAAGGACAACTGTGCTCAATCATTGAACTGTAAAAGGAGTTATTTCACTTTTGTGCTTCTCTGATTTTTTTCTACTATTATTAGTTGGAGCCTTCTTTTTATGAAAGATTTATTCCCCTTTAATCACATTATTGGCTGACTGGACACTGAACAAAATGGTAATATTTTTATGAAGACATTTCATTTTTATCTATGTCACATATCTTAAAACAATAATATATCAAAGTTCCTTTGAAAATGGAAAAAAAATTGAAATGGTAGGAAAAATTTCCTAAAACATTTGTAAAAAATAATTAATGTATGGAAAACTTGTACAGTTAACAAAAAAGTGGAGGAAAGATACCATCTCACATATAGCGATCAATGTGATAGAGTGATGATGACACATTAACTCCAATTTTTTTGTTGTGCCCCACCCCTATCATATCTTGATCCAGAGATTGATGTGTTCTAAAGATAGATTATAGACATTTATGATGAGTTGGGAAAAGTAAGAAGAAAAACAAAAATACGAGGGAAGGCTTTCAAATTCTTGGTTTCTCAGTGATTAAGTTGGATTGCAGAAAAGTCACTGAATCAAAAGTTCTGACAAGTCGAAAGAGAGGAAATTTGACAGGAATTAAATAATTTTCATCATGAAACAATCATGCAAATTGTGAAGATGAAGGTGATGATGTATGACTGGTTAATTTTCTGGGTTCATTTCCAATTTGCTTGGAGACTGTGTGATAGTATTTTGCTTGTGAGGGATTGATGTAGTGTCTTTAAAAATTGTCATCATCTTTTGATACGTTAATTTGAATTTAAGGAAGTGTACTAAAAATGGACTGGGCACTTAAAAGCATGGCTCCACCTTTAAAAGCAAACTAATTCTTCCTTGTAACTCTGAAAAGCAAGAGTGGGTTATTTGTAGATCAGTGTTGCTTGTGACTATTTGTGTCCTGCGATCACAGGATGAATTAGATTTGCTCTCCCTTGAATGTTCGATCTGATCATGGTGAGTTTATTTTAACAACATGAAGGATTTCTGCCCCATGGGCATTTCCACCTCTCCTTAATGCTTCAAAGTTCACATGGCATGGCAAATCCTCCTATTTTCATCTTAATGGACTGCTTTGTATACATGTATCGAAGACATGGATTGGGGAAAAGGAAGTTGGTAATACTTTATCATTATAAGAGAAGGGGGCACTAATTGCTCAGAAAAGTGGAAGAACTACAGTGGAAAAAAGTGAAATAAGGAGAAAATGTTCCCTCCCAAGGATGTATGCATTTCATGTGCACATAATTATTGTTTGAATGGGAAGTGAATTGTACCTTGTACAATAACTCCTTGGTTCAATTAACAAAATTGTACATTACATATTTTCCTTTTGTCCTCCTTTGCCAGACTAGAGCTTGTTAATGAGAAAGTTATCTTAACCTCTTGACTACTGAATTATCTCATTCCTATGGGCTTAATACAGGGATCCTCTGGTTCCCATAGGCAAAGGGTTAAAATGAAGACATTTCCACCCAGGACACCTCTCTCCTAATGCTCCAGAGTTCACAAGGCTATGCAAGTCCTTGTTGCTTCATATTTATGGACTACTTTGTATTGAATAGAGTGGATTGGGGAATAGAGTGGATTGGGGAATAGAGTGGATTGGGAAAAGGAAGTTGGTAAATACTTTATCATAGTGGGTTCAACAAAGTGAATAAAAATGGGGCAAATAATCTTGGGAGAAGATTATCTTAATATATCTATTTATTTCCACTAAATCTGATATAAAGTCACTATTCAGATATTAAGTAAAACAGAAGTTTATGTGATTGTAAATCAATTACTATATAATGTAATAGAACTATGTCAGATGTATCAGAACTTAAAGAAGACCTAGTCGGGCACAGCAGAAAAAACAAGAAGAAAGATAATTCATGTCAAATTTCAAATGTCAAATGAAGTATCAATTATCTAGGATCCAATATGTTTTCAACATAGATTGATTTTATTGTTAAAGTGTACCAATCACCTGAAAAAATAATTTGTGTACAGCTAGAAAGTATAAAATCAACCTCAAAGAACTTTCTCTGGTATTCTATAGGTCAACAGTTAATGAGTATGAAGGAAATGAAGAATAACATGAAAATGCTTGTGCGGAACCAAACTCAGAGTTTGGTTCTGCATGAGCCTTTACCTTGACGAGCGCGTACGAGTGCGTCGAGTAGTCTACTCACGAGTCACTTTTACACTTATAGAGAGTGTAATTAAAATTGCAATATCTCTTTGTAGAATTAATATTTTAAGCCCACATTTCAAATATAGTATAATGACATGCAACCTCTAACATACAGAGCAAAATTATTTTTGGTGATTGGTACCCTTTAATGATAAAACTGGTCTATGCAGAAAATGTATGGCACTCAAATAATTATTGAGCCTTTATGTATTGGATCCCAGAAAATTGTTGCAAGTCTCATTATCATAATCAATGAACAATTAAAAGAAAAGATTTTTAAAAAAGAAAAAAAGAAAGAAAATGTGATAAAGTGATGTTCACCTTACACCAGGTGTGATGTTACAAATACTTTGCAAGATACCAGATGGTCTACCAAGAATCAATGTAGAGGTAGAAGTAGAAGCACTATACATTTTCTACATAGACCAATTTTATCGTTATCATTATAGTTGATAAATGACGAGCCCTTTCCGGAGGATATGATAGGGGGCGGTATCTCCTTGGCCTAGTCGATCTGTCTTACATCTTGGACTAAATCATGCTTTCTTTGAATTAGATCAGTAAATGATTAGACTAGCTCATGAGATCATTTCCTCTCGGTTAATCCTTTTAATTAATGTGGGTAAGGTGCCAATTACCATCGTTACATCAATTACAGGTGCTATAACTGTGTGTGTGTAATGTGAGGAAGAAAGAGGAGAGCATCGGGTGAAGGTAAACGTCCATCATGTGACTGGTCAGTGATGTACAGTATAGTCATATTCGCATTAAAAATATGCAATATTGCAGGTACGCATCTTTTAAGTGTTTTTTTTCATTGGCTTTTATTAGCATCAGCAATGTTATACTACAATAATACTAGAGTATTGTCACTACCAGAAAGGTATTAGACAGAGAACAAGATACAGTTGGGATGCACTTGGGATATGTTTGACAACCAGTTTGCTTTCTGCTTTCATTGGTCTAGCCACTGATGTTCCACCCCTTTTTAGAAACTAGTCATATTGATATGTCACAAATCCACTGTATTGCAGAATTTTGTGTATGCAGCATTACTGTTTTTTTTTTTAGTATTAACAAATTTTTCCCACATTGCAAACATGCAAAAAGGGGCAACATTGGTTGACAATATTTGCTTTACTACAAGTTTGAAGTGAGAAAAATGAATGCTATTTTAAGAATGATCCTTTTGTACTTTTGTACAGTGATTGAAAGAGGACCAACAGGAATTAACCCATTATATACAAAGTATCTCACAACAGGTGGATAGACTTCTCAGTGAATATATTGAATATGGTTTTAAATTTAATAAACCTGTCTGAGTTGGTTTTGAAGGGAGTTAGGTGAAAAGAGAGGGGGGAAGTGGAGGAGTGCGAGAGAGAGAGAGAGAGAGAGAGAGAGAGAGAGAGAGAGAGAAAGGGGGGGGGGGGGTGGGGTGGGGTGAGGGGAGATATTGGCCAAAACTCAAATCAATGAAGTTGCAAATAAATACATGTAAATGAAGTTGCAAATGATATACAAATATTGAGTTATCTTGTGGACATCTTATCAAGGAAGTGTTGATGCAATGTACTAAACTTGATTTCTAGCCATGTTAGAAGCTTTTCAGCAAAGGTATTACATGTAGGTGAAAGTTATTGCGGGAGGGGTCAAAACACATATGGTGGAAAGAAAAGGAGGGAGGGAGGAAGAGAGGAAATGAGGTAATAAACTGAAACAAAAGGTAGGTGTGAAGAGAGAGAATACAGGAGATAAGAAAGGAGAGAGAGAGAGAGGGGGAGGGAGAGAGGGAAAAGGGGGAGATAGAGAGAAAGTGGAGGGGGATAAAGAGGAGGAAGGAGTGAGAAAGAGGGGGAGGGGAAAGGAAATTGGGGGGAAGATATGTCTCAGATGGTTGATCAAGGGGAGAAGGTGCCATTTTTATTCATTTATTTAAAGCATATATATGTTAGACAAGAACAGAAGAATGAAAAGTAATGACAAGGGATTGAATGACTTACTGTTAGGTAAATCAGCATGGATGATAATTATGGATTCTATGGAAAAATTGTAGCCCCCCCCCCCCCCCCCCCCCCATATAAGAATAACAGGAACTAATGATGTTATGGGAAACATAGAGAAGAGGGAGAGAGAAAGAGAGAGATGGAAGAGAGGTTGAATGAGGGTGAATTGAAATATTTCAAAAGAGAGAGGGGAGGGAGCAATAAGAAAATGAAAGAGATAGACAGAAAGAGGGAGTGTGACAGCAAGAAAGAGAGAGAGAGAGAGAGAGAGAGAGAGAGTGCTAAGGGGGAGAGAGGAAATAATAGGCTAGGAGGTGGCTAGTTGACATGCATGTCACCCTTGAGACCCGATGGCTCAATTTAGACTAGACATTGATGTTTGGTCCGTTGAGTGAGTGCAGACAGCTAGACCAGTCAAAGGCTTGTTCCTAGAGGATAACTGGATTTATATCTTTATTTTTTTATTATTCTGGAAATTTTGATCATGGCCAGGCGGAGAACCTACGTCCACCATGTCATTCTTAACTCCTTGAAAGCTGTTGGGGTGAGTTTTTTTTTTCCATTGAGTGTCATAGACCTCAAGAACAAGAAGAGTTATTGTTGTGTAATCAAGCACAGGGGTAGGATGTATAGATTATACATGCCATACGCTTGACCATTATGTCTCATACATGTTAACCATGTATGTGAATACGTGTATTGTTTTATTATGAGCATAGTTTTTGTCATGCTAGCGACTAACTTGATTTTATGATAGTGCAGAGAAATTATTTTTTTAAATACGAAATTAACATATTTTATCACGTTTTAAGAGGGGATAGGATAAGCGATTATCTGATAACTTAAAGAAGTATGTACATGTTTCTAGTATTCCTTTCTGTATGGATGTGTGTAATAATTTGAAAATATCTTACAGGCTAAAGGCTGCCCAAGGCTTATTAGTTGTATATATTTATCCCTTTATCACTTTCATATTGAAGTCAGTCAGTTGTTATTAGATTTGCTGAATAATTTCCAAGGAGGGAATTTTAGCAGGTCAGATAGAATATGATTTGATTTGATCAGGCTAGAGTTCACTTGATGACCTGCATTTTAAGACACAGGGAGGGAGAAATTCTACGTTCTGTCATCAGCTCCTTTTTATCAGTTATCATACATAATACTTCTTCAAAGATCTTATTAGGGTTTCTGTAAACAAGGTTCTGTTTAAAGATAAAGTTGAGTTCTGGACATGAGATTGAATTGTGGAAGAAATTGTCTCAAATCAATTGTCAAAGGTTGATTATATATAGCACATAAGAATTGGTGTGTGCTGTAAGTTCTTGGAATCACCAAAATGATAAGAAATTGACTCAATCCTGCTGAGAGTCACATGCACTGCACACAGAAATATGTATATGGGACTACACACAAATGTTCAGCCCAAACATTTCAGCTGTTTCTTGTCATATTTTGAATGTGAGGGCATTTGAAGAGCAATCCTTCCTAACTAACATAAAAAGAATGAGAAAGCTCACAAATTAGTTTGTTTATGGGTACTGGAAAGCACTATCATCTGTCAGGATTTTACCCCCCAACAAGCAGACATTATTTTTTTGAGGTATATAAGTTTACAGATTGCAGTTGTCATAATCAGATAATATTGCTGTATCTCCAGCAAGAGAGGATCTTTACCTCAGAATTAGACCAAACCCAACCCCCCCCAAAAAAAACAACACAGTACGAAGTGATTGATTGATAAATGAGTGCCAATAAATAAAGTGAGTGCTTGTATGTAAGATGCAGGGAACAGTGGGCCTATACCCTATCTGAGAGACTGGGCAAGGACTCCTCCTTTACATCAAAATAATCTATACAGTGGCAGCACCAGGATATCAAAGAATGGGTCATAAAATGAAAGATCAAGCCTCCATGTCCTTTAAACATGATCACATAGACTAAAAAAAATCATCCTTAAAGTGATTGATTAACTTTGTGAAAAATTGTAAAATCAGCTCAAATGCCAGTGAATTGTGTGCAGTCCTCTAACTACATATATAATTAAGGATATGTGAAAGTATGAGAGAAAATGGAACCCGTTTACTATCCTAAAAAATAGAAAATCGCGATCAATCGCTAGCGCAAGTCGCTCGGCTTCATCGCTGCGCTGCAGTCACAAAAACCAAGCACCAGCGCTTGGCGATTTCAGAGCGGGTTTCCAGCCCGTACGGTATTCTGTGATAGAGCGAGGTATGCCAACCGTAAGAGTTCTTTAGGGTTCGGTGGTACTCTATCCTGACATCAATGTTCAATCGTAAATATCTTGATATATAAACGACCGATCAGCTTATAAAACTCAGGCGATTCCTGTCTGAGCTAAAGGTTTGCAATTATTACAGCATTAGCTGGAACAGTGATTTTTTTTTTCAATCCTGGGCAAAGTTAATCAATGCCTTTAAGGGCTGCCGGGTCAGATTTTTCCGATAACGATAACAAGATTTTTAATTAAAGGTACACCCTTGAGCTGCCCTATTACTATGACCCCGTTTTCATTACGAGATTGGAAAGTGGATAGCGCTATCGTGGGCGACCCATGGCGCGTGCAGGGATCGAGGTCCACTGGCACTCCACGGGTTCACACCTGCACAAGAGAATGCGAATTGGCGCGCTCTAGGATCACCGTGGACCTAGCTCTGGGGATCGTGTTCTCCACTTCTCACCTTAGAGTTGGCGCGATCTAGTGCGGCGCTAGAGTGCGCTATCCCTTGTAATGAGAACAGGGTCTAACAGACACAAAGATACTCACACATACATGCCAGGATGTACCTTTAAATTCAAAATCTTGTTAACGTTATCGTTATAATCGGACAAATGTGACCAGCCCTGAAGGCAAGTTCAGTAGCCTCGTCCATCACCTATTGAAAAGTGCAAACATTACAATGACATGTTACATAATCCAAACATGATCTCTGTAGGCAATACAGTAGGGTATTGGAATTGCCTTTCACTTCATTTCTTGAAAGTCTTTGCAATCATGTTTCTTGTACAGGAGGTGGTGGTTGTGGGGGGGGGGGGAATCATGTGCAACTGAAGGGTAAATATCTTGACCAGGGAAGGGGCAAAGTGTCACTACTGATTGTTATAACGTAATTATGACAGAAGGAAGTTATTATTGTGATGACAGCTGAATGGATTAGTGAGCATTTGGTCTGATATTTCCTGTCTTTACTTCTTTACCTTTCATATGAGTATTAGAAGTCTACATGTTGGTCAAGTCAAGAAATTCAGAGTGCAGTTGTACTTCATTTACTAGTTGCCCACTTTCAATGCTCTTATTACAACATGATACCTACCTCTTAAGCTATTACTGTAATTGCAAATTCCTCATTATGGAAAAGATATAATTAAAGTGATCTTTGAATATATCTCTGTATAGTTACATCAGTTCTATTTTCAGTAGAAAATGTTGAGATTTCCAATTTATCTCAGTTTTAGGATTTGTTGAAGAAAAATAGTTCATGGTCATTGAATCTGTAGGCCTATATCTAAAGATTTCCAATGTAAACCATATTAATCGGGGATCTTCACATGTTGTAAGTAGAGATTGTACATTTCCAGTTAAAGTGATATTTCAAAAACAGATCTTAAAAAAGCAGGGTCATTGAAGTTAGTCTGGATGACAATCTGGGTATATCTCTTGATTCTTGACAGAATCCTCTTATTCTGAAGTGTCTGCGTCAGCCTAGCAGTCAGCTTCATCCTGAATAAATCCCTCTGCTTTGCAGCTCAGTGATAGATGGGCCTATCCCCCTGTGATACGCTTCGTCATGTCTCAAACTGACATGCATGAAGACCCGTTCGCATATTGTAAATGAATGGCAAGTGGGGATGGAAAAAAGGTAGCTGCATGCAGCAAAGGTCCTGCTTGTACTCACTTATCTGTGTGTTATACAAATGTGAAGTGCATTACACTTTAAACCGCAGCAGTTTACCGTGGCATATGGGAACAAGCCATCACAAGTATCCTGTGTTGTACACTAGCAGCCAGCCAGCCAGGCATATAGTTCATCACGGTCTCTCATTATGAAGTGATAATTGGGAGATGGTAAAGTTTATCAGGAAGTTGGACTGATTCATGACTCTTTCTCATGTCAAACTTTAAATTTAGACTTGTCCTCACCACTGTGTATGAATGAGGATGGGGACAGAGGTTATTGAAATAATAATTTCCCTTTTCTACCACTTTTGGAATGGACAAATACTTGTTGCATGCAATATACCGCAGAGAGAGGATTTTTAGAGTGGCAATATTGAATGGTATCACACTGTAATGCACATTGTTATGAGTGTGTGACACACTTTCTTACACTGTGGTCTCAGAAAGATTCACACTGTAACCACAATGATAATTTGGGATTTGTTTTGTAGGTTTACAATTTAAACACACTGTATTCTTTTCTTTTTTACTGTTTTCACGTTGTGTGCCTTACTGGTCACAGAGATAGAGGGGCAACTGTATGCTGGACAGTGTGACCACAGTATCGTTAACAAGGTTTACGCTGAAAATACTGTGATCTCAATGTTTTCACACTGTGTTAAAGTACACATTCAAAGAAAATCACAAATATGATAAATAATGTATCACTAGAAACTAGCAAGTTAACAGATAGCAATCATATCTGTTTAAAGTCAACTACATATCAGGTAATTAAACAATAATACAAATAAAACTACCTCCCAGCATCTGCGATATACGAGCGCTTCGCCAAAAAAAATAACAATGTTTCAATGACGTCAATAAAGGGAACAATCCTGTCCAAGCAGACGACGTCCGATAAAGGATGAACATAAGTGCAGTGCAGTTATTTCTCAAATTATAACGAATTTAGTGTATTCAAACGTGCCCATATTTCACACCATTCTAAAATGGGAATGAAACAGATTCTGATTACTGAAATCTTTTGTTTGTAAATATATAGGATGAGGGTTAATGAACAATCAAAGAAACCACACTTTCAAATTGAAAAGCCCACTGAATAATTGCAAGGACGGTATTTATCCCTCATTCAACGCCGAACGTCCAGCGGTGTATGCAGCTGTGAATGCAATGGCGTCTATTTTGTTTACAAGCAACTGATTCCTTTATTCTTGTAACGCTTCATTTTCCATCCAAATAAACCCATGCACGGGGTTCGAGTGAGGCAATATATGGATTAAACATAATAGACTAATGCTAGTGAAGTGAAATAACTGAAGAGAAGATGACAAAACAGGCACTGAAAATATGTGAGATGTTATGGGACATCGTCTGCTTGTGCAATTAACGTCCTCCCTTTGACGTCACACATTTCAGCGGCTTTCGGAGAGCTGTTCAGGTGCTATGTCGGGGCTGTATTTTAGCAATTTGTAATTGATAATAATCATTACTTCGAATGTTTGCAAGCGTCGAATTTTGACAAACTTGTCCGGTCTAAGCTTTACCTACGCAATAATGAAAATTAAGTCAGTTTTAAAAATCAATGAATATCTACTTTAACAAAATAATGAACGTATCCTTTATCTTCCTGAGGCTATGGGTTAAGGAAATCTTGTTGGCTTTACAAAGAATGTTACTGTGGGATAAATGGCAGTAATAGCATTTTAAGGGTTAATGTTAAACAAGGTACTTTGGGAATGGATGGGATAAAACATAAGGAAGAACATTTTTGCATTAATAGAAAAGTATAGTGGCATCTGGAGTAATTAAATAGAAATTCATTCATTCATTCATTCATTCATTCATTTATTCAGTTCTGAATAGAAGTACAAGTACATAGTATACAGTTTACATGTATGATCACAGAAACTTATTTCTAACAGAACTTGGACTCCAAGATAAGCAGAAGCTTGACGCCTTGTGAGCCCTTACAATTAAATACAATCTTACTAGGGGGGGGGGGGGTCCTGGTGATGCAGAACAGGAAGAAGAAAGGGAGAAAGGTGGATAGAGACTGAAGAGAGAAGGAAAGAGAGACAGAGACAGAGAAAAGAAAGAATGAGGATAAAGAGTTACAGATGGCTGCACATGCGATTACAAAGTACGTACGTGAATATGCATTGATATGCGAGAAGTAAGAATAATGAGTTGAAAATACATTCATGAATTAAATAGTATATTGGGAAAGCAGCATTCTCTTGACAGCTGCTTTAAATGCAAACTCAGAGTGAAGATTCATATTATCCAAGGGTAGCGAGTTCCATATGTCAGGACCACTATGTATAACTGATTTATGCGCAGTGGCAGTTTTTGGGTTGGATAAATGAAATTTATTCGACTGCCTAGTTGGATAGGAATGTACATCTTTATTTTGCTTAAAAAGGGCGGTCAGAGTAGGTGGCAATTGGCCATTGAAAAGATGAAACATAAACATTGCAGTCTGCAGAAAGTTTATATCTGATATTTTGAGGGTATTTAATTTTAGGAACAAAGGGGCACTATGGTCCCTGTAGTGAGAACCAGTACATATACGTATAGCTTTTTTTTGATATCTTAAAATCGAGTCATTCAGACATTTGGAATTCGCCCATACTAGATTACAGTACGTTATATACGGTAATAACATAGTATTATAAAGTATGAATAGGATGTTCAATGGGAGGTAAAACTTCAGTTTAGACAGAACACCAACACTGCGTATATCCTGTATACCGTACATCTTTCTAAAACTTGAAAGAGTGTTGCTATAGGGCAACAGCAGTAGTGACATTTTAAGGGTTAATGTTAAACAAGGTACTTTGGGAATGGATGGGATAAAACATAAGGAAGAACATTTTTGCATTAATAGAAAAGTATAGTGGCATCTGGAGTAATTAAATAGAAATGAACATATCCTGTATACCGTACATCTTTCTAAAACTTGAAAGAGTGTTGCTATAGGGCAACAGCAGTAGTGACATTTTAAGGGTTAATGTAAGACAAGGTACTTTGGGAATTGATGGGAGAAAACATAAGGAAAGAAATTTTCTGCGTTAATAGAAAAGTATATGTACTGGCATTTGGGATAATTTGAACAAATGGTCATATCCTATATCTTTCTGAGGCTCTGGGGATAAAAAAAAATCTTGTTTTGAACATGAAAGAGTGTTGCTATAGGGTAAATAGCCATAATGGTGTCTAAAGGGTTAATGTTTAATAAATCCTCTGTATAGGATGGTGTGGGAGTGGATGGGATAATTTAATTCATCTCATTAAATTAGAGGAGGATCTCAAGATGATGTGATGGTCGTAAATACTCAGCCTTGAAACACAGCCAAGAAAAATGAGCGGAAGAGATGATTTCTTTATAATCTATGAATAATGCAATAATATGTAAGCTATTTCATTGTCTTCCTTGAAAACCGCCTTACTCAACCCCTCCTTTGATTGAAGAGTGGGGGGTGGGGGTGGTAGTGATGGTGTGGGGGAAGGGGGGGGGGTTAAGCCTTTTAATTGAATTTAAATGTACCATACTGCCAGTTATGATAGGGTTTCAAAGATGCCATTTGACTGATTTTGGGATCTTTACATAATCACCACTACTATTTTGCAGGGAATAATTTATGTACTCAAATTTGAATAGCAATTTCAGGGCAGCAGATAAATATTTTGTTTGAAATTCTACACAGTTCAATGTAGCAAACTGCTACACATTTGTGAATTTGTGTAGCAGTCATACCCAAAATGTGTAGCCAAGTGCTATGCAATAACAGGTAAATTATTCCCCGATGTTGTGTTGTAAATACAGTGTGGAAAAAAAGACATTTTTTAAAACTCCACAAGCTTGTTATACTTTGTATGAAATTTAGTTGTTTTAAGCATGTGCAGAAACATTAATGCAAACACTTCATATTGAATTTTTTGAAAGACCCTTTGAGACTAAAAAACCACAAAACAGGTCTGGAACGAGTTATCCATTATGATTTGATAGAAAGTCTTGTCAGTATTCATTGCCTCATCTGCCAATCATGGCAAAGGATTTCCGTCAAGAATTTCTCGGTTACAGTCTCCAAACTTGCTTAACCCTTTCGAGACAATTGACCACATTTTGTGGTTTGGCTCAATAACTTTTGATCCAGAGCTCTAAAAAATATACCAGATGCACGAGTAGAAAGAGCAAAATTTTCTGCCCACACTATGTTCATTTTTATTGCATGACCATATTGCGTTTGATGCCAGGAATTTTAAGAACAAGAATAAGCTTTGAGATCCTTAAATTGGCAACACATTGAGAGGCTTAAAATCATTGTTTTTCATCAAAATTGGCAATTTCTTTCAACTATTCAACAAATTTCTAACCATGTATATTGTTTTCAAAGACATTTCACCTTATTTGAACCATGTAGCACTATAAGAAAAATATTATTGTTGCCAATTTGAAGAACAAAATGTGATCAATTTAGCCCTTAAATAATCCCTGTCCTGAAAGGGTTAACAAATAACTAATTGTTTAGACTCAACTTGTACTAGGATGATGACGTCTCTGAGAGTATTATTGCATGTTAGCATCCTCTTCTCATTAGCTACGTTCATACGGGACTTGTGGTTTCGAAACTTTAAGTTAATGAAACGATTCACTAACCATGGCGAGGGTTCACATAGGCCTGAAACAACGATGCTTGTTGTTCTGAAACTACAAGCCAAGTGATCGTTGTTGTTAACACTGGAAGTAGATGCCGATTGTGTTTACAGTACACATACAGTTCCTATGTAACCTTCGTGCGAAGGGTATGACTTGGAAGTTTAACTTGAACAGAGAGGTCATCATTAACTACAAGCTTGCGAAACTTAAAGTTTATTCCATTCACATGGTCCGAAACTGCGACGGAGGACTCCTCGCTGCTCATGGTTTTGGCCTTAACCACGAGCTCGCTTGTGGTTCTAGAACTACAAGTAAACTTAAAGTTTAGAAACTACGAGTCCGTTCATACGGTCTGAAACTACAAGATAACTACAAGTTAACTTAAAGTTTTGAAACTACGAGCGAAACTTAAAGTTTAGCTCCCATTGTGTGAACCTGACTATAGTTTCATGTGTTTAGTGCCATAAGGGTGTTAACTCTATGTAAAGTTAGAGAAGTTAACACCTTTCTAGCTCTGAACAGACGATTTTGATAAGATAACAACTTAGGGAAGGAAAGGGAGTGATTTGGCATGCTGCACATATTCAAATGATTTGATTTTTCAGTTCAAGATCGTAGGGAGTGTATCGGGAGATAAGGACAGTTAAGTGAAAATAATTTTATACGAAAAGAGGACAATTTGATGGGTAGAGAGAAAGATAAGAAGAGTGTACTTTAAAACCAGTAACTTATGATAATTTTAAAATTGGTCCAGATTCTTGACCGTTTCATACAGTAGAATAATGGAATGGCAGCGATACCTTTTTAGAGTTTGCAAAAGCTCCATGCCATGAAAACAGCCATTGTTAACAGTTTCACAGTTTTACAGTAATATGAATTTATAAAGAAAGAGATTGAAACAAAGATATTGCAAGCTAGCTAAAGATAGATAGGTAGATAGATAGATGGATGGAGAGAGAGAGGAGAGAGAGAGAGAGAGAGCAATTGGTGTACATGCGAAATAGAAGGGAGAGAGACAGACAGACAGACAGAGACAGGGAAAGAGAGATAGAGAGAGAAAGAAAAAGGGAGAGACACATAGAGAAGGGGTGAGGGATATAGAAAGAAGGATTGGATAAAAGTTTGAGAGAATAGGGAGGGTTTGTGGAAAGAAGAACACCTAAAGAGACATGAAATCATATAAAAGGGGAAAAATGAAGATGCTGTGATTTGTATGATTTATAGAATTTACTTCACACAGAACACAACTTATCCATTGCTTGCTAGAATGAAAAAGGTATTTCATTATGAAGTAGAAGCCTTCATGTTAGGTGTTCGAACATGGAGTTAACCACTTTGTTATGAACCTCCCGCCATCTATGTCAATCTAGAGTAGGCTTGTTGTAGACTAATGACATTTGTGAGTTTGACTACCTCTTCCTATAGCGCAGGGAGCAAGGCTATTTCGAGATATCCTTACCTTTTTTTGCTCCCAAGAAACCAGCTTGCTTATCCCCTGCCAATTGGTTGTATGCCAAGCACATTGTGTATACATGTGCCTGAACGACCCTTATCCACTAAAGAATCTAACTTCATTTTTCCTGAAGGTGTGTTTTGGGATTTCAATGTCGTACGTTAATGTTGCCGGGATTCTTGCTCAAAAACACATTTTAAAGGGAATCAAGCCAACAGGGGCTTTAAAAAAAAAAGAGTTGGGAACGATCCAACCCATAGGTACCAAAGGGAGACGTGTACCGATGAGTAATATACTTGTTACTTAGGCGTGTCTTTTTAGAAAGATACATGTAATCAAAGAAATCTGAAAAGTTTGGCCAGAAAGAGATAAAATCCACATTTTAAAGATATGAGGTTTTTTGTCACAAAAGTGAAACTTCACAGTATTTCATTTGAATGGAGAATTTTGTAGAATTCTTAATTTTTTTTTTCCTCGAAACATGGCTGCAAACATTCCCACTAGACATTAGGCTGTTGCATTTGGTGTGATTTTGATACAACGCACATTTCTTGTAGATACCATCCAGAGTTATCTCTAGCTTCATATTCAACAGGTAATGTCCAGTAACTGAATGCATCACCTATAAGTAAAATGTGCACAAACCACATTAGAATCTGATCATAACGAAAGAACATTAAAATAAGGCTTTGAAATTGAAAAACAGTATTGATGTTATTTGCAAAATGATGTCATTCTGCTAGTTATAATGGTCAAGGGTTTAAAATATAGTCATAAAAGTAATTTTTCAGGATAATATTAGCTAGTCACAATTTCTAAGAGGGCCTTGAGTCATAAATACCTTGATTCTTAAAGCTCTGTAAATGATCAAGGTAGAGTATGGATTAGGGTTTGAATTATGGACAAAAAATGGAAGCTTTTTTGCATCGATTCTAACTACAAAGACTTACCACTACAGTGATCCTTTTGGAATTTTTTGATTCGCACTCCTTGTCTAAAGTTGTGAATAGCGACCTTACTTAATGTGAACCCATTATAGGACCAGCAAACTCTTTCTGGTTTAAGACAAGCAACTTGGAATGATTTGATCGTTCTTGTTATCGTTGCTGTTATCGTTGTGTTGAGCCCTCTAGGACTAGTAAACTTTAGAGCAAGCGTGAATGGCTACATGTAATTTGACCTTGTTAATCATGGGTTAGCTAGAAAGTGAGAAAGTTGAGAATGCAATATGCATCATAAAGTCTTTTAATCTATTGCAGGCCTGATGAGCATAGTAATTGAGAGCATTATGACATCATGGAGGCTATTAATTGTGAAAAATGATGAGATACTTCTAAAGGCCACTCTCGCATCGTATCCGTAAATCTGGGGCCTCAAGTACATTGTTCTTAAATAACGAAGAAAGCGGATGTTCCTTGCTCGAAGCCCTGAACTTGTCTTTAGCTGGAGGTTCTAAGATTGGGAAGTTTTTATTACACTTTTTGGTAATGAAGAATGACATAATTGTAGTGAGAGGTGAATGAGGTTGGCTGTTTCCATGGAAACCTTTCCTGTGTGTCACCATGTACTGTCTGTCTGCTATCTTGCATGCAATGGGGTCCTCACTGGGGATGGTTCACATGTACCAGTTTTTAACTGGAGGTTCATTACTCACCCCTGCGTGTGCTTGCAGAGTTTCTTAGTCACTTATTACTCTAACTTATTATGCAGTCTGTGGTCTAAAAATACCTTGGTCCGAGTAACCGGGGTTATTTCGTTCTTTTGGGATTAGACACTCTTGTGGAACCATACTGACTCTAAAGCTAATTAGATTTGTGACATTTTTATGATAGATAAATTTCAGTTGATTTAGTGATGACCTAAGACAGCAATATTCCTCTTTGGTTTGAACTTGGACATAAACCTCTAAGCTGCTTTTACAATATTATGTAATTAAGGGAAAGTCTTTATTCTTCGTGTTGTTACCATGATTTTTGACAGTCATTAACATGAAATATTCAGCTGTCAACTTTCTAGTTT
This sequence comes from Heliocidaris tuberculata, assembly GCA_025618425.1. Classification (NCBI taxonomy): domain Eukaryota; kingdom Metazoa; phylum Echinodermata; class Echinoidea; order Camarodonta; family Echinometridae; genus Heliocidaris; species Heliocidaris tuberculata. The sequence continues at coordinate 3,038,710 of CM046845.1, read as the reverse complement.
TAGTTCTTAGTTTCATTGCTAAATTTGCTGTAAAATAATTTGATAGGAACAAATTCAACACTGCATGTACTTTCTCTGTTACAGGAACAGAATTAGTCCTTATATTCTTAGTCCAAATGAGCAACACGACAAAGTGATTCTTGGATATGATTTGCCGCCTATGCTACGGAAAGGGAGAAAGGGAAAGTCCACCCTGGTATTAAGTTGATTTGAATAAAAGAAGAAAAATGAGAGAAAGAATGAGTGAAAGTGTGTGCAAAATCCAATAAGAAATAAAAAAGTTATGAATTTTTGAAGTTGTAATGAATCAAAAACAAATTGTCAACTCCAGGACGTATCTTGCAAGCTCCTCTCCCATTTGCTTAGTACAGAAAATCTCATAAATCATTATTTTCTTTTTGTTATGAAGGAATAAATTTGTTTTATACAGGTTTTGTGTGAAACATATGAGCAATGATTTAAGTTGCATGGATGATCAAGAAGGTACCTCCTTGGTATGATTGAATACTTTCTTTAGAGAAAATGGAAATTAATGATTTTTTGGAGTACAGGGCAAATGGGAGAGGAGTTTGCAAGATATATCACGGAGCTGCCAAATTGTGTTTGATTGATTACAACTTCTAAAAATGTATAACTTTCTTATTTCTTATTGTATTTTGCTCAAACCTTTACTGATCTGTTTCTTTAATTTTTCTGCTTCTTTTAAAAACCAACTTTTAATCAGGGTGGACTTCCCCTTTAAAGCTTCGGATTTTACAACATTTGAGAGAAAATGAATGGAGCAAAGATCTGTCAGTGTGATGAATATGTTGTTTTCTTACTATGACTACATCTTACATACATACATAATATAGCAATTCAATTAATGTTATTAAATTTACTAATTTAATTTAATTAATGTTATTAAATTTGCTAATTTAATTTTGATAAATTAAATATGCCTACTTTTCATTACAGTCCCAAACAAACAATCACAGAGCCAATATAGCAAAGTGTGAAATTGGTTTGCGATTGATGTGAAAGTGCAATTTAACTTTTTGACGTAAGCAAGAATCTGTGCGTAAAGAATAGCTTTATTCAAATATGAAAGTTTCAGTTTTCATAACCCTTCAGGATATGAAACTTCAAATGGAAGAATGATATCAGATTGAAAACCTAAAAATCTGTTCCAAGTTTCCTGCCCTCTGTCTGCCCGATCATCATTTTTTTCTCTCAAATGTTTCTCCTTTTCACTAGAATGTTACCCCTTTTCTCATAAGTAAAATTATACATTGTCTTGGATGATAATCTATAGTTGTGTGACAAGCAGGAAGAGTTTCTTCATATGAACAAGGCAATGTTATTGCAGGAAAATGATGTATGGCTGTGTGATGCTTTTATAGCATTATTGCTTTTGAAGATATCGGTAAGATACGATAATGGCATTGCTGATGTTTATGCCGTATCAAACTGTTTTCTCCTGTTGGTCATTACATTGTGCGAGAACTATCCTGTCTTCGCTCCAGATCAGTGATGAAACATTAGGGATTTCTAGATGACAAAAATGGCAGATTTTGTAAAATACCAATATCATGAGAACAGCCATCTGTGAATGGATTGGCAGTGTATGTATATAACATGAAAGATGTTTGATGCAAGAAATTGGTATAAGAAACATCCCAGTATAGACTGACAAGTCCACGAGACTAACAAGGTCAGTCTGATGAACCCTCAGGAAAGTTGTTGGAAGGTCCGGGAGACCTTTTCAAAAACTTTTCAGAAGGCCATTGAGATTGTACGCAGTAAGTCTTGTGCGCTGTCCGTCCCTGCCATTTGTATACATGTAGTTGTAATTTGTGTGAAAGGTCTTGTTTCTAAACGTCACATGTAAGTATCCATAAGGAAGAACCCTAATTCAGTCTTCTTGTCGAGGTTTGGACAGGAGTTCCTCTTTGTTGCTTCTAAGGTGCAAGATTGACGAGATTTAGAATCAATCCTTCACAAAGCTATCTCATTATCAACAGGATGTTGAAAATGAACTGACTTTTATAGTGACACTTGTATTGATGTCCTCCTTTCTTTTATGGAAAATGCAAATTGATTGAAACAAATTTAGAATTATTCCATATTGATAAGATAATATAGTTTTGTGACATTTTTAGATGTATAGATTGCATATATTCTGTACATTTCATTACTAAAGCTAAGTGATGCAAACATTAGCTCTTGCAACATTTGTAGGGTTTATTCCATTAAAGATTTAGGTCTACGGCCCGGATATGATTGGGTATTAGGCTAGTAAAGTATGTTAAGTTAGGTTTAGGTTAAGGTTGGTTACAAGATTGGTCCACGGTTGAATGAGGAATATCATATATGTATGAAATTGACCTTTGAACAGTTTTCGCTCATGGAGCATACATGTATGTTGTAAGATGGTACAGCTCCTATAGCGCCCAATGTCCTCTTTCTGACTGTTGACCCTCAAAACCAATCTTGGGCCTTTTCCAAACCTAGGATTGCTGTGTGTAACATGGAAGCATGGGCGCAAATCCTGGGGGGGGGGACAGGGGGACATGTCCCCCCAACCTTTTTGAAGATAGGCGAATGTCCCCCCCCCCCCCCACACCTTTTTGAATAACCTTTTTTTTTTTTTTTTTTTTTTTTTTTGCTTGTCAGAGAATTTTATATCCCCCCCCCCCCACCTTTTTGAATAACCTTTTTTTTTTTTTTTTTTGCTTGTCAGAGAATTTTGGAGGCGAATTTCCCCCCCAAAATTTCAAAATGGATTTGCACCACTGCATGGAAGATGTTTGTAATTGGGTCTTGGAACAGGTACTGTGTGTAGAAGGGTTTGGGGCTAATTAAGATTGAGTACCGCATAAAATTTAGGCCTATCGATCTGTGAATATGAGGATAGATGTTTCCGATGGAGTTCATGTAAGTCCACACTTCTATTTCACTGTCATAGTTTTACCAAGGAGACTGGAAGACACTCTTTCATACTTTCATTATACCCCTGTAAGGCCAAAGGTCTGATGAATTAATGGACATGGCTAAATAGACTATTGACCACTGCAGGTCCATGACCGTGTTCAAAATTCGCTCCTCCGACCCGAAACTCTATGCCCTGCTGAATCTAGATGTTGTACAACTGTAATTGTTTGACATCTGTTATTGATTTAGCCAGGTAATATACAGAGGAGTTCCTATCTCCAGCATGGGATGTGATGATATTAATGAGAGATGGCTATTGGATGGCAGCGAGCCCAAGTGGCTTTCTTTTATATCCGTATGACTCAGTCTGTTTTGAAACTGCCCAAACCGCATGCAGGGGTTGGGATGGTGTACTGTTTTACATTATGTGCATGACCCATTAGGATCGAACCATTTATGAACTGAAGTACGCGGTACAAGAACCGGACAGCTTGCCCACTTGTTTGGTTTAATTGATTACTGGTAGCTAAATAATGTAAAGAAACTTATTGGCGGGGGGGGGGGGGGGTTATTGTTTGTTGATATGTTAGTGAAAATTTAATTTAAAGTTGTTAAAACTTGAAAATGTGTAATTTTCGCATAAATTTTTATTAAATCTATTTCATCTGAGGTATAGTCTATCATATGTAGCATTATTCATGTAACTTTGTTTATTATGTATGGGTTGAAATGAAATTTGGTATGCGTGTAGTCAATCTTTTTGAAGAATTAGCGAAATATAAGTGAAAAAAAAATAATCTTAATTCAAGTTACAATCTTAAAAAAAAAATTATTTGATAGAACCCACAAAAATAAAATATATTTGAAATCACAGTTACCTGCTATTTCATGCCTTTTTTCCTGAATATTTGCCTGTTTTTATGTCATAAAAAAGTTTCTTTTCAATAGACTGTTTGACTGCATTTTCAAATCAAAATAATCTTCATAAAAAACAAGTTTCACTATTCATCTGCTTGTAGATTGCCCTTGACCAAGAGATCCAAGACACACTGTAGATTCCAATAGTCAATTACTGTGTTTGCATAACAGTAGAGGGAGTATTTGACAATCATTGACATGCCAATATTCAGTGTATTCATCTGTATTCGTCTGAATGTACATGGCTTGTCATTTTCATATTTCATACTCTGGCTTACAGTCAGCTTACTAAATTTATTAGTGTCACTCGATGAGAAAGAGGAAATGTCAGCTTGGTTCATCTGATAATGATGCATTATCATGGTTTTTTATACTGATGCATCATGGTATAATGATATGGGTTCACATAGATAAGGGCACAAAAGCAAAAGTTATCTGTTAAAGTTTGCACTCTGAAAAGTATGAAGAATTCAGTGTATTTCTTTTTTATAGTTTTATTGTATGGTCACAAGAAGGACACTGGACTCTGCAGTTTAGAGTTAGAGATAGGCAGCAATCAAAAGGCTCCAGGTTAGACAGAGAGAAAAAAGAAGAAGAAACAGATAGAGATAAAAGATTAAAACAAATGAATAGATTAGAATGAAAATGAAAGAACTGCAAAATGAGAGAGAAAAAGGAAGAGAGAAAGAAAGTGAAGAGAGCAAGAGATAACGTGTGTGTGGGTGTCTGTTAGATTGGGGGGGGGGGGGAGTGAGAGTGAGTGAGAATGAGAGAAAATGGGAAGAGAAGGAAAGATAAAACACTTTGGGGGCAGTGATGATGAATTGGTTGATATTGGTTTGGAGTACCATTTATTGAATTTTCTCGATAACTATCAGAAAATGTGAATGTCTTCATGTTCATGCTACCTTGAACAAGCCTCGTGACATTTGTCATTGCCACCCCTAGCATGAAAAGTAAACTTAAAGATGTACAGGTCCTGAGTAGATCATATTAAAAAAATTATGACTCTTTATACTTACTCATCAATATCTGTACGTGACAACTCTTGGGTTAGAGGCCTTAATGCTGTTGTTGTCATTATTCTCATTTTCCATGTTTATTAGAGAATGCATTCTGATTTATTAATCCCTGTAAAATATTAATTCTTGTAAAATAGTTTAAGTAAAGATCAGAAATGGGTATCTTTTTACTCTTCATGCTTTTAAATAAAGCTTTTTGACAACTTTTTGACAATGCCTTTTGACAATACTTTGTGACAATACTGTGTATTTTGCTCTAGTAAATTGATTGATTAGAGAATATATAAATTGTTCTACAGAGAACATCTGAATTGAATATAGTTTAAAAGTATAACTATATAAAAATATAGCTAAAAATATAGTTAAAAAGTCCTGTGTTGTCTAACTGTTAAGTTGTCTTCATTTCTGTAGTAAAAGGAAGAAAGGAGAAATAAAGGGGGAAAATGTTTTTCTTTGCTCTGATCTACATTCTACTGCATCTATGTCACTCATGTGCATGTATGAGATAAGTTTTGCAGAGCAAACAGAAAGAAAAGAAGTGATTTGTCGCCAGAGGGCTGTCTGAATGCGAGTGATAAAACTGAAGGGAATTTCAATATCCTGTTCATTGCTTCATGTACATGAGTACATGTGATGTACACATCACATTATAAGCAATTTGCCTAGTACATGTAGTTATTTTCTACTGCTAATCTTTTGAATATTTTTCTGTTTTCAGGGTTATATTATAGGTAGCATGTTTTCAGTGCTGGGAAGGCATTTGATGGGAATTTACATACTTTCTTGTTTTATGTCACACAATTTCAATTTGGGATAAATTTGATATAACAGATATGAATTTTGAACTTTCAAGTTGTGTGCTCTAGTGCCAAAATTGCTGGTTAGTGGTGGGCTATATGCCCCCAACTGCCACCTAGTGTAGCTATAATTCTGGTTTGGGTATTAATTAATGTGGATTATTGTGAAGGGAACGCTAGTAATTCATGGATCAGCGTAGTATTCAAAATATGATATGATGGTTCACAATAAACAGTAATTATATATAAGAAATTTATAGGTTTTTGAAAATCTTTTTTCTCTCCTCCCTCTCATTTTATAAATGAACTGAACTGAACTGAACTGAAATCTTTATTTCTCATCACACTCCCTCTGTCACTGCTCATTACCCATTCACATCTACTTAGAGCCTTGTTTTCAAGTCATAGTGCATGTATGCTGATATGTTATGTATAGCAGTTGAACATTCAAGTTTAATAGCGTGTTAGATGACTTTGCATATCCTATAACATGAACTCTTGATTAATCTATCAAGGGATATGCCCTAGATAGAGATATTATTTTCAAAAAATAAAATTAAACATTAAATTGGGTTGGGAGCTAGAGTAAGAGTTCACATGATTAAAAACACCCTGCCCTAAACCTCCAATCCTGGGCCACGAGGGAAAAACGTCTGTAGTAACTGCTACTCTCTCTTGCATTTAGAAGGCAATGCTTTGCTGCATTTTTGTGTGTAAAAGTGCAGATAGTGTGGAAATTCATATTTCACATCCAAATTCATTCTGTTTCTACTTGTAGCAATCAGTAAAGCAGCACTCCACAACAGGAGGGGTCCAGTATATATGGAACCCCAATCTCTCAGGACCCCAGAGTTCAGAAAACAAAGTTAATCCAAAGCCCTGATATATTTTTTTCTATTTTCTTTGTTAGAATGTGTATTACCAATAGTAATGGATTGGGGTAAAATATTATTGTTATGTTCACATTTCAAAAAGGGAATGTTCTCTTGACCGTTAACAATGGGTCTGAAATGTACCGGTAATTGAATGTGAAAACAAAACATTTGCTGTCAAATAGCTAATTTGTTTGAGAGTGCGTAATTAGCATTATATCCCTCATTTAATGGATAATTCCGATGCCGATGAAGAAAAATGTGCTATACCCTGATGTCATTCATGGTATAGTGCACTATACCATGAATGTCGTCACAGATATGCGATCGATCAGTGGTTTTTCATCGATAACGTGTGAAAAGTGCTATCGGTATTGGCCTCATAGACCACTGTGTAAACCGCGGTACATTTTTATCATTATTTTTTCAAGATTCGTTGGAGAGATATAAAACAAATATATCATGCACTTTTTTGAGCCACTAGTGAATTTATGGATTCCTCGGTGGCAGAAAAAGCACTATTCTCTTCGGGGCTACGTCCCTCAGAAAATAGTGCTATTCCTGCCACCTCGGAATCCATAATTTCAACTAAAGCCTCGCAGTGCATGGTATATTTGTTTACTATGATGGACATGCCTTCAATCAAGGTATAATTATACTTCCATGTTTTGGCCCAAAGGGATTTTCCCTTTTCTACTCTTATCACAGTAAACTTTTACTGATCAACATACAATTGACTAGTTCCATATGGTGTTCAAAAGAAGCACGAAGATGTTCTACACCCATCTGATGTATGTATGGCTACTAAAAGCTTCTTGTAATAAATCTTCTACCTTACTTTATAGCTATAGGCCTATATGACTCCTTGTTTTCACCTGTATTTGGTGAAATTACATGCCTATAGTAAATCTCAATATGATCTTGAATTGTTTGCTAACATTACACAACTAGCAAAATAATAATATAACATAGGAGATATTAATTAAGCAGTATATAAATGAGTTATACAATAATCTTTTACTATCTTGAAATCATCAAATTCGTTTCTGAATGCTGACTGAAATAAAGGGAGGGTCTATACCTATAGGATATATGATCCTATGTTATGAATTACCATTTTAGATACTGTAAAAGATGTACACAAATTTGCATATCCCTCAAAACAGTACCGATGAGTCTCCTGTAAGCGAAAAAGAAATGTAGTGATCTATTTTATCAACAGATGAAGATGTACATTTATGGATTTTTAGTACAAAGTAAATAGAAGATTTGCGCAAAAGTATTTCTATGACCTTTTTAAATGTTTTATTAAGATCATCTCTCATATACATGTTATAATCTTAAAGACTGTTTTTTATTCTTAAGGGAATCTACAATATTACAAGCCTAGCTTCTTACTAGATTCCCTCATATTTCATGCCAAACTAGTTTGTCTTATCCCAACTTCAAAATGATGGAAATATTGATCTGTGTCTTTGTATGTTTACTTGTATTTTTTCTTCTTCTTTTGTTGAAAGTATTGAAGATATGTTCCTATATTATTGTAAAAATGCAGTAGTCATTGTTTATGTTCCAATTATGTGATTTGAAATATGAAATAAACTGAAACTGAACTGAAAGTACTTCATAGACTTGCCAGTCCGCGTGTGATTGATAGAAACATTAAAATGTCATAACTTTCTTATTCTTTATTAAATTTTCATCAAACTTTTACTGATTTGTTTCTATCATTTTCCTGCCTGCACTAAAACCAAATTAAGCTCGGGATGTACTTCCCCCCTTTGAGTGAGAAAGAACTGTAGCGATCCCAGCATATAGGCAGGAATGCCCGTGGTGATGAGCCAGCGTCAGTCCCATTACTCATCTCAGCCTGAGAATTGAAATCAAACTACTAATTAGCAAAGACCTTGGAGACTGTAAAAGCTTGCGGCTTTGGGTTTTAGTTCTTCTCATCTTTGTAAAGATAGATAGCCCCTTCAGACTAGAGGAAACTTATATGAAATGTGTTTAGAGAATCTTTGTATAGTGAAAGGGCCGTACACATGTGAAAAGTGTATTGTATACAGAAAAAAATCAAGTAAAGGAACTGGTTTTAGGGAGGTCAGCTAACACCATTATGTTTGGTGTCAGCTTCATTGCATTGCTCGAGGATATGAAATGACAGCTTGTCATTCATACATTGTATATCTGTGTGTGTTCACAATAAGCCCTGTGCAGTTACATGATTTTCGTATGATACGATATTCACACTAGAAGTGGACCCTGATTCTTTCTCGAGCTTCATTCAAAATTATGCTCAAGCATCCATTTCACTCAACGATGCTTTGTTATACGGGATTTCGTCATGCAACGTTCTGTCTATTGTATAGCAATTAGGTTTTTGTATACCTATACAATAAATTTTTGCCAGTCTGAATGGTGATGAGGCAGTGATAAATGAAGGATGTCAAAAGACACTTGGCCATGAGTAGATCCGTTTAGAGTGTACTGACATGAAGTCTGCGGCTTTCACGTTCATTTTTCACTTTCCTTTACTTTATCTGCTCAGTTGTTGAAAAATGATGATGAAAAAGAAAAAGGATGATGATCTCATCGTGTTGTAGGCAAATTAATAATGTTTAAACAGGCTTCATGAATGATCACATACTTTTTTTTTTCTTTCAAATTATTATGACAGACTCTTTGTTTTAAAGACTTTGCTTGGTAATCAGTACCCTTTTAAACTTACACATCTTCTTTGCAAACTCACTTATCTTTGTTATTTTCATTTCATGTATGGAGAGTCTTTTAGGTGATCTTGATTCACAGTTTTCTCTGATCAATACGGAAAACTTTCCATGACTTTCCACGGCACAAAGAACAGCCATGTTTCTTGACCATGAAATGTTGTCGATGGGATAGAGAGAGGCTGAACATGTGGCTGCTGAGAGAACCACATGAAGCCCATCTCCCTTTCTCCCCAGCTAAGACTTCCTGCCCCCAACCAAAACCTCCTGCCGTCAAGAATTGAAGTTGACGGTTGCCGTGGCAACCCGGAGTTCCTCAGGAAGCCGGTGGCAGTGAGCAGGAACCAGTGTTTCAGTCTTTACCATCTTAGACTGATTGCTACACCAGTAGACCAAAACATGTTCTTGGATGACAAACTCTGGGCGTTTTATATAGACCATTAAAAGTATGGATCTTTTTTAAGGAACAGATATTGGCAAGGCCTCAGAGTGTGCACTTGTTTTTATTAGTCATTTATTAAAGTTTGAATCCAGTATACATGTATGTTATTTTGTATTCATGTGTAAAGACATGAAAAGTAGGAAGTAGAATTATTAATTTAATTTCCATTGGAATTCAAGAGCAGCAGTGTAGGTATAGGTAAATGTACACCATGGATATTTTGTTTTTATATACACAGAATTGATTAATTTAATAGATATTTAATAGATATCCTTTATAATTTGTTAATACATTAATGTAAGCACTACAAGTTTTATGATGAATTATCATGCAAACTTTGAATTACTGTAAATCTTGCCTTTCCACTTTTTTCTGCATAGTTTATTTTTTTTTACTATAAACCAAGGCCCTGTTTTGTAAAACTTGCTATTGAAAACAACTGTTACAATGGAAACTTCAAGAGTTTTGGTTTCTTATACAGTGGCTCAAATCCATTTTGAAATTCGGGGGGGGGGGGGGGGGGGGGGTCACCACATGATTTAACTTTTGTACTTGTCCTAAATGTCTGAAAAATTTTTCTGACAACCCCAAAAAAGAGAAAAGACAAATGGTTATTACAATTTTTGGGTCTAGTTTTCCTCCAAAATTCTCTGACAAGCAAAAAAAAAAAGTTATTCAAAAAAAGTGGGGGGGGGGGGGGGGGGGACATTCCCTTATCTTTGAAAAGGGGGGGGGGCATGTCCCCCTGTCCCCCTGGATTTGCGCCCATGTTCTTATATCACTTTGTCTTTGTTAGGAAGAACTGGACAGGTGTAAGTGCAACGCTGTAGCCTAGATGTGAATGATCAATTCGCGAAACCAGTGATGAGTTATTGCAACTTGTTACTGATAGCAAGTTTCATGAAACAGTGTCCAGAATACTTTGAACTTGGCTGGTAACATCAGCTTGATAGGAAACTGAATCATAGTAAGGAATGCCAGCTCCCCTTGGTGGTGGAGGCGTATCAATAACTAGAACAAGCCTATACCCAAGACAGGGGCGTATCCAGGATTTTGTAAGTAGGGGGATGTCATTTCCCCTGATATCTGAGTGGGAGAATGTCCAGTTCCCCAAACTCTGTCAAGCAAGCAAGCAAGCAAGCAAGCAAGCAAGCAAGAAAAAATATAATGTAGCATAGAGAAGAGGGATCCAATTTCCAAGTTACAGAAAAAGAGAGAGGGGTGCAGAGCCCCCTGACCCCCTGACCCCCCCCCCCTGGATCCGCCTCTTCCAGACCATTGTTACCTTACACCTCATGGGAGAGAATGTCATCAAACTGTGGGGCACACATGAACTACATTGTCCCAGGAAGTTGAGATGAGCTGGTTTCCTCTACCCACTCTCTGACTCACTCCAAACCTTCAAACTCCCTGGAGGATAACATTGTCCTTTAATAATAGTTCTGGCATCATCAGGACAGGACGACAGGAATAAATTCTGAACAGGAATAAACTGTGGACAAGTAGTATCCCCAGAGTTTCCTTTCAAATGTAAAAACAAATATTTTTCAAAGAAAACATTTAACCTCTCCTGAGCTAACATTGTCTTTCAATAGCCCCTGCTTCATCAGGATGGAGAAGGCAGGAGTAAACTACAGCTTTTTCTATAAATGGGGTTCCCCAGTCACTGGTGGATTTTTTTTTGGGGGGGGGGATGGGGGCACAACTGCTCCTATTCCCAGTGTGTCCTTCCACATATAACCTGTGGGTCACAAATTTCATACAAAAAACAAGAAATGTTTCTAAATTAAACTTCTATTTAATCTTTTAAACTCTTGTAGGACAACATTGTCCTTTTTTAGTTTAGGATAGGAGAGGGAATAAACTTGGCATCCCCAGTGTTTCCTTCCAAATAAAATCTGTGGATTTGAAACAATGAATGTTTTATGAGAAAACTTATTCACCCTTGAACCTCTTAGATGCTAACATCGTACTTTAACAAAAGGCATTGGTCACCAGAGATTGAACAAGAAGAATTGCTAGAGTGAAAAGTTTTAAACAAATCCATTAAAAACCAAGAGCTTAAAGGGAAATCCAACCTTAATGGTAATTAAGTTGTTTTGAAACAAAGAGGAAAATTCAGAGAAGCAGATTTGTGAAAGTTTGGACGAAATTGGACAAGCAATAAGAAAGTTAAGAATTTTTAAAAGTTGTAATCACTATACATATAGTCAAATTGACCGAAACGGTAATGTCACTGTGATGTAGTGGCAGACATCTCCATTTTCTCCAACACACAAAATGACTAAAATATCATTTCTGTCAAAATGTGTTACTCAGCAGGATCTTTTTCTTTTATGAGGACCTATAACAATATGCTGTCTACAATGTATTTTGAGTACAGCCCTGAGGGAAAGGGTGCTTAGGAGAAAACGCAAATTAAGGATATTTTTGTGTATGACAAATGGGAGAGTTGACTGCCAATGTGTCACAATCGACTCATCAAATTGCCAATTTGAGATTTGCATAGATTTAGTGATCTCATTTTTCAAACATCCATAGCTTTCTTATTCTTTGTCCGATTTCTTTCAAACATTCACTATGCTGTTTTTCTGTTTTCACATGAATCATCTTATTACCAAGGTTGGATTGCCCTTTAAAGGGATTCGGTAACTTTGTGGAGGCTTGATTTAATAAATTGTTGAATTTTGATATATGTCTTGTATAATGATGTTCAGAAGGATAAATAAATAGCCAGGCATAGAAAGGTTTTCAAATATATAATGCTGTTATTAAGATATCTATGACTGAATACTCCCATTTATGAAAGCGAATGGCCATACGCTTTAGTCTAACACTGAGTCTATGGGGGAAAATGAGTCTGGCATTTCCGGTCACTTGCATATGTTTACTTTTGTGAAGCACATGATGATTTTGAAGTGCTTTTTTTTCCTTGGCTTCATTTTTACACCATATTACATACACTGATAGCATGTAAGGCCAGGCAGCTCAGATTTTATCAAACCTCTACAAAGTTACCAAATCACTTTAATGATTATTTTCATATCTAACTTAGATGTAAGTAGTGAAATATAAATGTTAGTGTAATTTGAGTGAAACTTCATATACACTACATGTTTTGTGTGTCTAAATAAAAGCCATTATCATTTGTATTAGACCATGTAACCATTAGAACATGTGCTTATTAACACTACCTGATAAAGTAGAAATCCTGTTAGATGTAAGTGAGGTACAATGTGAATTATGTCTATGTATTGGATCATGTGAAATATACTATTCACAGTTTTTCCTTCTGCTTATGCTCCCCTTATTTAATTCTTGATATTAGGAATGTTGCTTAGAATGTTAACATCTTTGTACAGAACTAAATTGAAAACATTACAGGAAAGAAATGTCAGGCCAATAAACTGTGAACTCTAAAGCAGGATGTTACTTCTATCAAGGCCCTTTCCTTAAGGGCTAGGAGCAAGTCAAAATCAGATACTTTTGAACAAATTACCAACTAATTTTTCAGGAAATTGAAAGTTTGAGATCGTGATGGAAGACTTGAAATAGGCTTATTGCAGTCCAGACTAAAAATATATGCCTACCATGTAAAGCATGTATGTTTGTGAAAGGGACATGGGTGTATAATATACAAATATTTTTTTCTTTTGATTAGTATGCTGTGAGATGTTCAGTAGATTGAACTGTCAAAGGAATGCACAGTGGTGATATAAATTGAAAGAAAAAAAGCAGCTTTTAAACAAGTACAAGACACACTTGTCAAATATTATTTTTACATGAATTTCAAAGATTTAGATAAGAAGTTTCTTTTGCCAATTGCAGGGAATAGTGCTGTAATTTCGGGTATTTCTTTGAACAATGCTGTTCTTGTGTTTTTATTGTCAATTATATCATCTGTTTGGAGCCAGAAGGGCGTTAACTCTATACTTTAACACAGAGTTAACGCCCTTCTGGCTCTCAGCAGACGATATCTTCTTTCTTTATACATAGCATCGTAAGATGATGCCATTCTAGTTGAGAAAATGATAATGATTAGTGTGATATTGTCCTTTATAATTGTACATTCATTTAAATTTCAAAAAATGATTGGAATGAATAGAATGAAGCGGAAAATGTCTCTTTTTGTACAGTGGATCCTGTAACAAAATAATTAAGGTTTTACAAAGAGCAAAATAAAGAAGAAAAGATGAGATCAGAAGAGAGAGTCCCTGTGATGAGTGTAGAGAGGTTGATCATGTAGTCAAGATATGTTAGATAAGATACATCATGATAACATACCTCTCTATCAGCCTACTCATGAATGACAGGTATGGCATGCTGTCAGATGCATTGCGGAGAACACTTCATTAACCTAGTTTATGCTAATGCAAAGTGATACTTCCCTTTAAACACTGTTCAATGACTCAAGCCTCAGTCACCTGTTATTCAGGGGGAGCTGTGTGTGTGTGTTTGTATGTATGCCTCATGGAGGTGACACATAGGTCCGTAACAAAGTTGATAGAAAGCTTCAAAAAGTGACATTTTGGGGGACATACCAGGTGACTTAAGGCTTGGTCATACCTCACCGTTAATGATAATGATAAAGTATATGCAAATATATCATGTACCGATAATGATAACAGTGGTCAGACTTCCCCGATTTTCACAAGACGATAATTGCTGGTTTTGTCAGACACTATGGACTCAGCCTCCCTTTGATCTTCTGCCACTGATCGTAGGAGTGCAATTATTAGCTCACAGATATTATCATTGAGATCTGGCCCCCCCCCTAAAAAGAATCTAATATGAAAAGTTTTGAGAGAAAATGCGCAAAAAATCAATCCATGCATCTTGTGTGAAGACCTTGTAATGCATTAGTGAACATCAACGGAGCAGGCGTGGGGCCTCTTCAATCATGCGTCGAAAATGAAGTAATTAGCAAGATTTTGTAGCACTTTTGTGATTGGAAAAAAGGAAAATGATCGCAGGATTTTTGACCAATGAAAAAGATGCTCAGATTTTGAGTGTTTCCCATAGACAAACCTCTGCATCGACCTTTTTGGAGAAAAAAATGATCACTGCATTTTAGTTTAAATTTGATGAATTGTAAAACAAACAAAATATAATGGAATGAACTTTAAGAATCAGTTCGCCCCATTTTGAAACACATTCACATTACGTATACAGAAATATGATTCTTGCAAAATTGTGCCTAATTTATGTGTGTTTCCTGTGATATAGCGAGGGTTTGGTTTGCACAAGGAGCAAATGCATGTAAGTTTTCATTATTGGTGGCTGAATGATCCCTACGAGACAATGAAATTGTTAAATTAGCATAAATCATTGAGGTCCGACCTACAACAATGATTTCCGAATTCATTTTCCACATAAAACAATAGGGGAGCGACTTGGGAATGATTTATTGTTATACCGTAGTTATCATTATCGTTATCGGCGAGGTCTGACAAGGCCTTAAGGGTTTACAAGACCTAAGCCTCGGGCAAGTATTCACTTGAATACTTGGATTAAGACCCCCTTTATAAAACTTGCTTGGAAAATAGCTATGAATTCACTTCTTGCACTTCGGATTATTACCCCACCTGTAGCGTAGCTGCCTTTATAAGTTATGGAAGTGTATACCGGTTCCAATTCACCTCACAATGGTGGAGAGGGGCAGATGTGGATTAATGTGTTGCCAAAGGACATTGATGCTCTGGCAGAGATTTCATATTATGTGCTACATGTATATGTGTCCACAACTTGGTGACTTATTCACTGGATCATAACACCTCTACATATAAAGTGGAGATGGAGTTAGATGGAGTGAGATGGAGTGAGCATAGTCTTTCCTTTACTTCCCAGTGAATCTGATCCTTAGCATTACATTTTCTTATGTGATGAAGATAAATTGAGCACAATCTTAGTTTAGTTTTTTTGTAAAACTTTGGGAAACTGAACTAACAGCATTCAAATGTTCTTAGTTCCGTTGAAACACCATAGACCTACTGGTAGGTCAATGGAAACATGATAAGAATTGAAATGAGAAGAATCTTTGTATCAAGCTATCTTTTATCCTTGAAAGTGAGTTGAAGATGGAGTGAGAACAGACTTTGCTAACTTCCCCCAACAGTGAATCTGGTCTCCAGTTTCAACATTTCTGGTCCTGAGAAACGTGATGAAGATATTTAGTTACGTTCACATGATGGGAGCTAAACTTTAAGTTTCACTTGTAGTTTCATAACTTTAAGTTAACTTGTAGTTATCTTGTAATTTCAGACCGTATGAATGGACTTGTAGTTTCGAAACTTTAAGTTTGCTTGTAGTTCTAGAACCACAAGCGAGCTTGTGGTTAACGCTGAAACCACGAGCAGTGGGTGGTCCTCCGTCGCAGTTTTGGACAGTGTGGACAGAATAAACTTGAAGTTTTGCAAGCTTGTAGTTAGCAATGACCTCACTGTTCATGTTAAACTTCTGGATCATACCCTTCACGCGAATTATGAACACATGCAGGATCTGTATGTGTACTGTACACACAGTCGGTAGTATCTACTTCCAGGGTTACCACAACGATCGCTTGTAGTTTCAGCTTCGTTGTTTTGGGCTCGTGTGAACTCTCGTTGCAGTTAGGGAGTCGCGGTTTCGTTAACTTAAAGTTTCGCCAACTTAAAGTTTCGAAACCACAAGTCCTGTATGAACGTAGCTAAAGTGAGAATGATCTTTGTTTGATTCCCAATGAACCTGGGTTTTGTTGTTGTGCCTGAGGTGACTCAGAGTTAGATAGATATGATAATTGATGTTTCCTATATACATTCTAGGATAACAGGTTCAAACTGCCATATAATAAGGGCAGCGCCCGGTGTTGATAAAACGTTGATGGTTCGTGCTCATTGCTTAGCGGGATTTTCTCGACAGGTACTGACTTGACTTCGAACAAATTTGTAAGCTATTTTAACCTAGACTGTACTGAAAATGATTTTCTATAGCAGAAATGCACACAACATTATGCAACTCTGGTTCCTAACCCTAACCTTGTTTCTTTTGTTGTCAGGTTTAAAAGAAAATATCTCCTTTTATTTGTTTGTTGTTTTGTTGTTGTTGTTTTTTTTGGGGGGGGATTGAGCCAACGCTTCAAAATTCTGGGCTAGACAAGGTAACGTCAATTTTCATGTCAAATATATAGACTTCAAACTTCAAAGGAACAGGATTTGTGTTATTCTAGGGTTTAGACATTTAAATTCATTGAAACGATACCAATTATTATTGGGAAAAAAATGTAATTCTAGAACTTGAAGAACATAGTTAATGAGTAAAATGTTAGCATAACATAAAAATCATTTCAGCAGTATATCAGACATTCCACCATTCTTTACAGGTACATGCAACTGGGACTGTTAATCCCTGTAATACCTTCACCAGGATAATTCATTTCCTGCATTGCAGTATCATTTATCCATAATAGCACTAATTGAAACTTTGTAATAGCTGTGAAATGGTTGGTTCTACCTTTGATTTAAAAAACAAAACCTTTTTGCATGTTCATGATATTTATAACCTTGGCTTGCAGTCATCCACTGTGAATTCAATCTCTCTCTCATGAACCTAAATAAAGCATTTTTGATATGTAATGTGATGTCATTTTATGTTTTGAGGAACCATTTTCATTTGTTATTTTCTTTACCAATAACAGAGATTGCAAATTGGAACAATTTGTAAAGTAAATATAAGACTTTGATAAATTCTACCACTTTTTGTCTGAGGTGTTCCATGTCCATCTTTGGCATCCTATTTTCTCTTTACACCTATGTCATCCATGTCTTGTTCAATGCTTTTTTGGATAGTCTAATTGTTATATTTGGATGACAAAAAACAACATTGTATTGTGCAGCTCTTTCTGTAGTTCAGTTTCTCTTGGTTACCCTCATCCAGCCATGGATTGATTTGTATGAACTGTAACTATCATCTTTCATTGATGTTGATGCCTGTTATTAGCTTCACCCCTCAACTCCTGGTCCATCTCCTTTGGTTCACTACCCCTTTTGTGTACAGTTCATGGTCTCTTAGTTCACACCAGAAGATGATTATATTACCCTCCCCCCCCCCCCCCCCCCCCCCCCATCCATCAAATTCCCCATTGCACTTTGAACTGAAAAAGCAACATAAGTAGAAACAATCATCATGAAATGTAGCAAGTAATCTGAATATTTGCAATTGCCTAATCAAAGAATGATTGGTGCCAACTTTGATTTTACCCAACTTTAAACATAATCTGAGCAAAATTACAACATAATTTTGTTACATAATGACTGAAAAGAAATTTAAGAAGAGTCCTTGTAGCTTTGATAAAATTACATTATTATTTCTCCTTGAAAAATTATGGTCATTTCTGGAAAATGTCAACAGAAGTTAATATGCCTGCCATTTTGTAGGGCAGACACAGGGCAGATGTCTTATATCAGACAACGTTACTCACTAGAATGGCTGTAAGATGATACAGTTCTAATTGCCAGTTGATCAACAATGCATAATGCTTTGTAAACCTTCGGAAAATCAGCCTTATGAAGAGAGGAAGAGATAGCAATCAGTTGGCGTCATTTGTGCTAAAAAGTTGTAATTAAAGTGAATAGCATCTGTCATTGGTTGCCCTTGTGATGTAGGGGGTTGTTGATCTCTGCTAAGACTTTACCAGTATGGATTGCTTTAAAACACGTTCAAAAAAACGCCTCGTGGGGTGCTTCTGAGCCGGTTAATATAGATAATGCTGCAGAGGATGACACACATAACAACGCATCCACAGAAATATCTCGGGATTGGATTGCCGATTAGGGATGGGAGCATATAAAACGGGACTTTTGAGCCAATATTTTGAGCCAGGTTTGTGATTATTTCCTGAGTGTGTGTCATTCGCGCTCCTTTATCAGCTGGATATCAGTTTTGATTTGAGGATTGGATCATTTCGTATCGGATCATTTTGTGTTGATGGTGGTTGATTGACAGGTCGATGGTGATGTTTGCTCCTGTGTGTGGACATTAAATGGGAATCAGTCATGGCACCGGAAGAAGTACCTGCTAATAATGGAAACAGTAGGATTGGATCCTGGGTAAGAGATTGGGAATTTAAGATGCTTTCTTTAACTATTTACATTAATCATGCTGTTATGCTGGTCTTAACAGAGAGAGAGAGAGAGAGATTGAGAGAAAGAAAATTAAAAAATTAAAAGAGAGAGAGAAGGCATTAGAAATGCCTTTTATCTTAACATGCCTTATTCACCTGATTTTGTCTTATTGCTTTTTAACCATAGGGAAAAAGAGGTTCATTTCATACAAATAAAGCAATGTTGCTATGGTTCATTGACTTACTTGAGAAACTTGAACATATTCTTAACAGAGATGATGAATGTTGATGAAAATTCAATACATTCCGATTATGTAACTAACAAAAGTAAGAATGTACTATCAATAACTTTTCTTGTCCATTTTGGTGAGCTTCATATTTTTAATTGAAAATTAAATGTTCTATTTTGCATTCTGGGTAATTATTATTAATACTTGTAAGAACATTTAACTCTTCTGTTATTTTAAGGGTGTGAAAAGTCTCTACTTTTCATTTCTTCTCTTTGTTGTAATTTTCTATCATGAACAAGAATATTTCTGTGTACAAATTACCGTTTAAAATGTACTACGTCATTGTCCTTTGCACCTTGTAAAGTGTTACTGCATATGAATTTGCACTATTTGATATGTAGGTATGTTCTTCCAAGGTTCTTCTTTCTAGAACACAGATTACGTTAGCTCATTAAGAAAAGCCTTGTTAATCTTAAATTAGCTGTTCACACCCAAAAGCCTTGACATATGGCAATGGGTGCAAATCGGAGCTGGGGGTGCAGGTACATTTAAATCTCAGAACTTGCCGAAGCCCTCTAAAAAAACGAGAGGTAGTTCCACTGACGTGGGACGTCATTTTTGCCCGGATCACATGATGTTGCGGTTGGAAATTGGAAAGCTAATCCAAGCATATTTATTTTTAAGAAATCATGTGGGCTGGAAATGTATGATGTCATAGTGGGAAGGAAACTAATAGCTGCATGGGCGCAAATCCAGGGGGACAGGGGGACATGGGCCCCCCCACTATTTTGAAGATAAGCCAATGTCCCCCCCCCCCCACAAAATGTGAGAACCTTTTTTTTTTTTTTTTAAGCTTGTCAGAGAATTTTGGAGGAAAACTAGACCTCAAAAAAAATTTTGTTGTCAGAAAATTTTCGGACATTTCAGACAGGTACAAAAGTTAAATCATGTGGTGACCCCACCCCCTCCCCTCCCCGTATTTCAAAATGGATTTGCGCCACTGAATAGCTGTGATGCTGCATAAAATCTAGTCTTAAGTTCAGTTAGGAGGATGGGCCTGTTTGCTTTTCAGTACTTCTTCATCTTTCTTCTTCTTTTGATTACTGTCTAAAACCTCTAAAAGGGGGGGGGGGGGGAGGGCAATGAGACAGGTTTCAAGTTTACAATATAATCTCAAATTTTTGTAATGATGAAGAATGGATTTCCACCTAATCAAATGAAATTTACTCTGAATTTTCAAGACTATAAATATATATTTGTCGAATGATTTAGGTAGAGAGCATATAATAGAGCAACGAGCAATGTAGAAATAAGGAAATCAAGTAATAGTTATGTGGATGAAATAAAGGCTCATATTAAAAAAAAAAAAATTCTGTTGCTTCATTTATTAATATAGATAAGAAGCATAAGTGTATTCTTACAAATATGTGTTTTAATTCCAGCAGTGTGTCTATGTCATGCAAATGGTCACTTCATTTTGGCTAGTGCCTTGGGCATGATTGCTCATACACACTGTCATGGTTGTAGCCGGAAGAATTTAATTGATACATTTGACCCATGTTTATGAAGTACGATATTCATTAACAAGTGATTGCAAGTTTAAATGGATTTGATTTAATATCATGGTTGTATCGTACAACTTTTTCCTTTTTGATGATAAAGAAATTTGATGTGTCATGGATAAATACCGGGGGGGGGGGGGCATTTCATCAAGTGTCTTGTCGGTGATTTTTACTGACAAATTTGCTCTCAGCCAATCAGATGCAAGGATTTCAGTAGCTTATAACAGTTATTGCAACTTGTCATTGATGACAAGTTTTATGAAACAGGGCCCTGATATAGTTTCTCTTTTCACCTAATTTCGATGGCCAACTTTAATTCATCAGTCTTATGACATTCTTATCATTTTCTTTGCAAAGTATAATATGAACAGATATTTTTGTAGAAATTTCATTGAGATTTACTGTAACAAAATAATGCAGTATAATCAATGGCATAATAATTCATTAAATGTCAGCCCTCATTCATTATTTGTTCAATTCATCACATACTTCTGATGCCATTATTCATTGCCTTACATGGATTGTTTACTAACTTCTTTTAATCAGCAATGAATGAATGTAGTGACTGTACGTTTTCTTGCAGTTATGTTTTGTATGCATAATTAAATGTCGTAAGGATGAAATTCCATCGATGTTGCATGTGTTTGCATTCAAGTTGCAATAATAATCTTCCTTTATTGAAATGTTAATGATACTATCAAGTAAGGTTACCTACTCAGTCTTATATGTTATTGCGGGTTTATTAATTATCTTTTTATTTTATTATTCTTTCATGAAATAATCATTTATCGAGTTTAACATAGGATGCAAAGGATCATGATTGTAGTAATTTTAGTAAAAGCCATATAAAACAGTGATCTTGATTGATACAATGCCTCTTATCCTGCATCCATCCTTCTATTCCCATCCAGGATCGTATGTCCTCCCGTAGCCGAGGACGCAGTCTCTTGAAGCACTTCTCTCGCCAGAGGTCGCCACCCGGTGACGATGATAGCTCCAGTGGTGGTGGCTCCAGGGTCTCCACCCTCCGCCCCAAGTCTGTCTGCTCCTCCATCCTGGTAGACAAGGAGTGGCAAAGGAGTGATGAGCTCCTGGATCTGATGGTAGCCCAGGGGAAGATCTCCAGGGATGACAGAGATGACCTCCTCAAGAAGTTTGCCACGGACAGGAACTTTAAAAGTGGAGATGCTCAACGTATGATCCTTGCAAACCTTGTCAAAGTGAGTCTTCCTTCGTGATTTTTCAATTTATGATATCTTGATAGCAGTAAGTTTTGATATTATTGCCCTGGAGTGACCCCCAGAATGTTGCCCCTGGTAGAAACTTCAAGAGTGGGATGCTCCTTGCCTACCTCATCTAGTGAGAGTGTGGAAAGATAAAAGCATTTACTATATTGTACTTGCAGTGAAAAGTTCTTTGTAGGAGGTAGAATAGGTGATGATCTGGTTGTCCTGGAGTGACCACCTCAAGTAATTTGCCACTGACAGATACTATTAGAGTGAGAAACTTTAATAGCACATGATCCTGATCAACCTTGTAAAATGAGTGTCTCCCATGGACATGAAAAAATCTTGTAATGTTATAGGTAGCATGCACATAAGGGAAGAAACTCATTTTGCAACATTATACATCTCCTGTACTGCAGGAATAATTGCCCGTATTGAATGAAATATACATCTTTCATTTCATGTCATGTATTTGGAATAGTCTAATACTTTGATCGATTGGACAACACATAGTGAAAAGCCCGGGAATATGATAGTTGATATTACCTTCTGTGCATGCTTGATGCTGGTACACAGTTTGATTACGTTGCGTGCAAGAGCATGTGTGCTGTAGAAAGCATCTTGCAAGGAATTATTCATTGCTGCTTTGGGAGCATCCAAATCTGGTTCCAAGTTCATGCTCAAAAAGGGGGACTTCTAGGGACCTGGTGTCCCCCAAGATGAAGATGTTGTGGATGATGTAATCAATTTCAAGAGAATACAACTCATTACAAGATTCTAAAACAGGATATTACAAACTTGGCAATGCTCTTGCAATATATCATGTATGAATATTGGTTTTAAGAAAGTTGGCAGTAGCTCAACCTAAGGTTTTATTTTAAGAATAATTTTTCATAGAAAGTTGGCATTAACAATGGTTGCTGAAACGTTAAGTTATTGTTTCTGGAGGTATATTAGTATTTTTATCCAACTTATAATAGCATCTTTAAATACAATTGGTTATATATTTAACAAGGTAACCTAATAGTTAGAGCTCACTTCTTTATGCTCTTCCAAGGTGCATTAGAAATCGTTACCTTGGCTTTAACTCTGGCAGCCATAGATGCTAATTTTATTTCAAGATAAGAAACCTGCTAGGTACCTATTTTCTACCCCAGGCCATGGGAATAGCAACTAGGTGATATATGTTTTGTCTAAAGGACATTAACTTTGAGCAGTGAATCTAAGCTTTGATCCCTCAGTTGAAGTCAAGTTCATGAACGTCTGTACCATGTTGCTCGACAACACACGAGTCTACTGATGGAATCCAATAAATAGATTATACATTGTTTTTTTTTGTTGGTATTTATGTTAGATGATTGTTCATTTTAATTTATTGTCATAATAACTGAATGATTGTCCTAATGATATAGATATTGATTGTCCTAATCATATAGATATTGAAAGTCTGCATACAAAACTTGGTCCGCTTTTTGATGCCCTTTGCCCCTCTTTAGTTGGTAACTCTCATCAAATCAATGGCATAGATATGCATAGTTATGGAATCTTACTGTGGGATGGGGGGGGGGGGTGGGTGGGGGAAGGGGGATGAGGCGGTGTGATATATTTGTTGTCCCTTTTTGTAACAATAAATATTTATTTCTTAGTGGGTATTCAGCATTAATCACTTGTAATGTAAGATTCCCAAGATAAATGCATTTCAATTTTTTCCCCCCGTTCGACAGACTGGTAGGATATCAATAGATGATGCGGTCCACTACTCCCGGTTGCTAGGCATTGTAGCTTCAGCGGAGACGGAGGCGAGGACCATCGCAGAGGTCAGCAATGCTTTCCAAGAGAAGAGAGTGTATAATTTTGGAGTGTACAAGTACTACAAACACCGCACATGCCAGAGGAGAATTCTACAGGTAAGATGGCTTTTCTTTCATCTGTTGAAAGTCAGAAGGGCAATGCCCTTGAGCAAGGCATTTTATCTACATTGCTCCTCTCCACCCAGGTGTTAAATGGGTACCCGGTAGGATGCGAACCTCATTGTGGTTGGATTAGCATGTGCGCGCTTGGAAACAGGTGACTGGCTGGAATGCTGCCCAAAGGAGTGGAGAATGAACACTGTAAGGTGAAGGATCGCAATTGAATCCAGTTAATGCTGTAAGCGCTATGGTTGGTTACACTGTAACTGGTAAGGCGCTATATAAGAAACAGCCATTATTATTATCATTATTAACTCTGTGATTATGATGTGACTATATGCCCTTCTAGCTCTCAGCAGGCATTTTCATTTGCTGTTTAAGGCTCATCAACCTAGCAAATTTGGTACATGATGGGGGACCTAAAGCTACATACTTTGTTTCCAGCCTCTAAAGAGTCATTTTATTCAGGGTTTCAGGTGAATTTCTTTAAATATCTTGGTTCTACATATTCTGAAGTAAAATCGCTGAGAAAATTTTGAGGGACAAATGACAACATTCATTTTCAAGTCAATGTTGTTGCCCGTGTCAAATTTTGTTCGACAAAATGAAAGGGTCCTAAAGCTACGCATATGTAATAAATGAATGCAAATCTTGATTTTGAAGCTGACTGATGTAAATTTCACCCCGATTTCCAAACAGTGATAATATCACGAAAAAATTAAGGAAAATTACTCATTCTTTTTGGCAAACGTAAATGATATTCTCGTTGCTCAATCATTCCAAAAGTTTGGTGTATTGAACACGTCGCATTGTGCGAATTTGTAGGGTGCGTAGCTTTAGGACCCGCGTAGCTTTAGGATCCCTGACCATACATGTGTAATTTGATTTCGGATGAAGAAAATGTCAGGCTGTAAGTACTTTTTTTTTTGCTTCTGCTACTTCCAGTTTGACTACTTGTACATCTTCTGCCACTCTTACTTCTACTTCTACTTCTTCTACTTCCACTATTTCAATTTCTGCCACTTCTACTTCTACTTCTACTACTTCTACTATTTCTACTTCTACTACTTTTACATCTTCTTCTACTTCTTCTACTCCTTCTACATCTACTGCCACTTCTACCTCTACTTGTACTACTTGTACTACTTGTACTATTCTACTTCTGCTTTTACTTCTTCTCCATCTTCTGCTACTTCTACTTCGGCTTCTACTGATATGTATACCTCTATACTATTTTGACTTCTTATGCAATTTCTATTTCTGCTTCCACTATTTCTACTTCTTCTGCTGGTACTATTTCTGCATGTACTACCTTCACTTCTACTTCTGCTTCTACCAGTGTTTCTTGTACCTTTACTTCTACTTCTTCCTAAGTCTCCATGTAGATGTACTTCTATAAATTCTGTTTTTACGAGTAGTTCTAATTCTGCTCGTATTATTTCTACTTCTATTTCCACTATTACCAATTTTACTTTTACTACTACTGTTACAAACAACTCCTGCCAGGTGTTACTACTGCTTCTTCTCTCTAGTTCAACTGCTTCTAAGTCTACTCCTTCTTGCATCTGTAATTTTCATTTACACTCTGTTCCTACTTTGTAACCGGGATGGTCCCTGTATGGGAATGAAAGAATCCATCCAGTAGTCAAGAGGTTAATGTCTAAAGTGCCACATCTTATACATCAGCTACATGCCTTGATGACAAATGCTTGTTGATTTTCCTCAAGGAGAAATTCAAGGCACTGACTTAAGCATGGCATTGTTGCTATAGTGGGTGATCTGTTTCTTGTATGAATCATAGAAACATTGGCAAATGTTTCCTGGTAATGCTGTATTCATCCTAGGGATTTTTCAGATAGAGTGGCACTACCTTCAGAGATTTGCACACACATAACTTCATTAAGAAGTGGATCAGGCTTTTCCAGGCATCATAAAACCACTGAAAACCATTGTTTTTTCATCACATCCTTGTTGCCCAATGCTATCATCTCTTTGTAATGTTTAGTCTTTTCAATTTTCATATTTTATTCTATTTTTATGAATTTTCTTTACATTTTAGGGGAGTTCATGTCATTTTGAAGCTCTTTCAAAAAATGCACAAAATATATAGAAGTTTACATTTCTTTTAAAAGTTTCTTAAATATTTCCCCCCTTCTGAATTTTCGATACATACGTATTTCCTTCAACTGACCATTGGCATCTTTGTCCAGCTTCCATGAACTGATATATAGCATCTTATTTCTGTTTTGCTCTCTTTGTTTTTTTACATTAAAGAATCACAATCTTTAGATCTCTAATTCTCTAGTCTTTTTCTTGTAACCCTCAGGTATAAAGACCTAGTTTTCATTTTCACCACAAAGAATTGTTAACAGGGGAAATATATATCTGTATGGCATATGCATCTACCCATGGCATTAATTATAAAATGTAAAAAGCTGATATATGTTGCCAAGTTCTATTTCAATGTAAGCATAAAAGATAAGATCAAACAATTGCTGCAGATACTTTAGAGCAGCTTTAATACAATATAGCCCGCGATGGATCTTTTGGATAAAAGTACGGGAAGCAAGATTGGATCGATAGAGGAAATTAGCAGAGCATATCGGTACCTTCAGAATGGATAGGATGCTTGAGATAAGAGCTTTAAGGAGAGGGTTAAGATAGGGAAAGGGAAATGAGACCTCGGTGTCAAGCCTAAAAACTGAGAGTTCACGGGGACTAGCATGACCCTAGCTCCAGAATGGAAGACCTAGCCTTAAGGACCAGGCCTTCCCTATTGTGATCTTATTGGAACTTCATGATCATACAATTGCGTTTTCATCGTAACTGTGTGGAGCTTGGAGATAAACAAATCTATAGAATTAAGTTTCACATGAACATGAACAAAACTAATTTTATGTTCATACAAAGATGTAGTAAAGTAAATGTGTTCGTTATGTTTTGTAAAACGATTTTGATGTCTTTAAATGAATTTCTCATATTAGTAGTCATATATTTACAGTAGCAGCAGAAATTAATTAGTAAGTGTTGTTGCAGAAATTATACTAATGATAATTGCTGCAGTGTCATAGATAACATCTTTACAAAAGTCATGCAGTCATGTGTAATGTTAGTTGTATTCTGGTAAATTAGCAGAAAAGATTCCTTTTTTGTGGTGGATGGATAATTTATTTGATTTTAATTCAGTTAATTTGTTTTGACACACCATTTCCTTTGACAAGATAAACATTGTAATTTATAACTTACAAATGTATAATGAATACATTCATTATCACATGGAATCTTTGGGGGGGGGGGGTGGTAATACTGGGAATATATGCATTTCATGTATATAGCATATTATATATAACATGTATGAAAGGGGAAAGTGACCTGTAAAATCATACTTTACAGCTTGAAGAAGTGTACTATGTAACATGAACTAGTTACAGGTAATAAAAGTTATAGTTGAAATATAGAATGGTAGAAAGGTTAAGGAGAAAGGGAGAAAATGCACAGGTCTACATATTCTTGAGTGAATTCAAGTAGGAGAGGTTGCCCATCTTGGAGGAAGGAAGTCAGTAAGAGACGGAAGGAGGGCTTAAACTCACATTGAATGCCCGGACACTGTGGCAGAGAGGGGGGAAATGTGAGGGGGTGAGAAGGTAGATTCTGACAAGGATAAGAGGAGGGGTCCCTTTCCACCTTGCAGAGAGGGGTAAAGGTAATTTGATTATTGTCAGACATTTTATGTTTCCTTCATGGACAGACATGTAGGCACCAAGATATTGTCCAAGGTACAAGGGTGCAGGGAGTGTTTGTATTGACTTAGGATCCTTTTTTTTTAATGTATAGATCTTATATTCTAAAGGATTAATGAATATTACATTGACAGACATAAGGATCATTAATATATATATTTCAAGAGACACAGTATTTCAAGCCCTGAAGGTGTCAAATGTTTTCTTAGATTTAAAGTATGTAATCAGTTTGGCCCAGAAGATCTGATTTTTTCTTTCTCAAAAATATAGTCATACAAAAAGGGCATATATAAATCATGATGATCAATACTATGAAAGTTTTATTTGTGTCTTTATTTCTATAATTTGCCTGTTTTGCCATAAATAGTTCATTTATGGTGTCTATTTATAATTTGTAAGGTACATGTATCTGTTAACACTCATTCTAAGGGAAAACAAATTTAGGAAACAAATTTCACTACAATATTCTGTTTCACAAAAAGGGCATATATATAAATCATGATCAATACTATGAAAGTTTTATTTGTATCTTTATAATTTGTCATAATAGTTCATTCATGGTGTCTATTTATAATTTGTAAGGTACATGTATGTGTTGACACTCATTCTAAGGGAAAACAAATTTAGGAAACAAATTTTACTACAATATTCTGTTTCACAAGTGACTCTCAGGATATCACTGATTTCCTAGCATACGTTGCATGCTCTACTTAAAAATGAACCTTTACTATCCTGATATGTGTGATAAAGCATAGAATATCAAAAAACTTGAAACATTAACGGTCAAAAGTTGACTCACCTTTCATGTTTTCCTTTTTCCTTTTTCTTCAGGGCATTTTACACTACACGTGAGTCATTACATGCTCATGGAATCGTATAATCCTTAATGTTATTATAATCTGTAGTGTATTTCCTTTTCCAAAATGGTGATGCAAATTTGTCACGCGACCTTCACTGATATTTTCCACAAAATCCATATATATTCAAACACATGACTCTGCCTTAAAAAAAAAGGAGGAGTCATAGATTGCAATTCATTTTTGTAATACACAAAATCAGTAACAACAGTTTATTTAACAGGATGAGTAACATAATTCATTTTCATGATTTGAATCTTTAAATTTCTGGTTATCAATAATAACCTTTGATTGTGATTGGTCAAAGGTCAGGAACCCTTAACCCCACCAAGTTTACAAGCATATGCATCAAAGACATCATATCAACATCCAAATTATGAAAGAGAGATTGTGAGAGAAAGGGAGAGAGAAGGGGAAAGATAGAGAGGGGGGGGGGGGGAGTGCGAAATTTAATAGGGAGGGAGAGGGGAGGTTAGATTTGGTGAAACACTTCACCTTCACATTTTTAGTCAATGCCTTCTGGTCAAGTCTGGTGACTTGTTTGTAGAGGATCAGTGTTAACAGCAGAGTCGTCTACCTTTATATGACTTGTCAAGAAGTGATTAATCCCATCTCTCATTTCATTGGCCCATTTAGAACATGATACTAGTAATCACCTTTTTGTGAACTAGATATTGTCTAATATATCAAGTAGTATATAGTTCAGTTACTATCACGTTCAGTTACTATCACGTCCACTTTTAATGGTTTAAAGCAACACTATTTTCCTCCGGGATTAGAAATTGTCATTTTCAACACCCCCCCCCCCCCTTGTTTCAGGACTCAGTGTTATGAAAAAGTTGAATATTTGCAATGTTTGACAGAAAGAATAAAGAAATACAAAATTTATTAGACATTATCTATTGATTTCCATTTCCTATCTGTCTTATAAATTCTAGAAAAAAATTATTTTTAGTCTGAAATATAATTTGTTCATAGAGGATATGGATGCTAGTACCAGGCAGTAATAATTTGACCTTTTACAGTTGAAATATGGATGGTCCTGCCAAGCCTGTCTAGTCTAATGCTATATAAAGCATCATGACCGTATATCCGCAATGCATTTTATGCTCATTTGCCAAGATAATTGTTTTATTGAGTTAAAATGGGCACTTTGGCATTGTACAGCATAGTTGAATAGGTGAATTTCTCATTTGTTATCTTGAGCCCACAGCAAACTATACGATTGACTGCGATCCCATTTTGGTAATAAATCATAATAGCATTAAATATGGGCATTTTTAACAAATAAAATCTACCTGATTCAGGTTCTGAACAATGATATGAATAATAAACAATTAGTTTTGGTGCGCTGTCAGCCTTATATCCAGAATAAGGGCCAAATCATTTTAAAATCATAGACAATCGTAGAACTGCTCTTACGTCACTACGACTCCGTATTTTCAATTTTACTATCGATATGACCATTTAGAATCTCAATGAAAAATATTTCATGCGTTTAAATGTTTATATCAAATGCTATTACATTTTCTTATGAAATCAGATCGCATACGGTTCATATGGTGTGCGATGTTTTTTTTATATGGGGAAGGGGACTCTGGATCATCCTCTAGAAAGTTGGTATGAATTTGATTTTGGCAATGTATATGTTATGGAATAGATCAAAAATACAACTTTAATCTACATTTGCCACTCTCCACCCAGGTGAAGTAATGGGTACCCGGTAGGAAGAAATTCCTTGATTGCTTTAGCGCCTTATCATGGCAGCTTGGCTAAAGCCAGGGTAATAATATGATACTTTGTAAACTATGTACAGTAGAGTTTGTATTGTAGTTGTACTATATAAATGGCCAATATTATTATTATTATTATTATTATTATTACTAATATTATAATTTCGATTTACTAATGGAAGCCCATCGGAACATTTTATTGACATCTTAGCCATGATGCACAGATTTTTTGTGACTCTTTAAATTATATAAAAAGAGGTATTAAATTATTTTAATGCAGAGTGTTTATCCAGAGTCTGAATAAACACACTGAAGTACTATGTATCACTGTGTCACTAATGTTACAGTAAAAGTGGTTTGTCTTTTAGGGTAAGATTATTTGCATAATATCCAAGATTCCAGATGTTTTATCTTGAAAGAGATAAAGAAATGATGTATTGGAATTCATTTTAATTTCAAAAGTCCCATTTTCTCTCTTCCTTCCTTCTCTTCTTTGATCCTTTTTTGTGGTGGTTATACCTGTCCTGTCTTACCTTAGCACCTTGTTTACTGGGGTCCTTCATGCAGTATCTCCTCTGTATTAGATCACTCTGCATTTATGCTCCTTGTATGATGATATGTATTAATACTCCTTACTCCATACTTTTGTATAATAATGTGTATAAGGAAGAGATAAATGGATATGCATAATATTTTTAATTGAACTGATTTGAATTTCACTGAAAGTAATTACAAATAAACTGAAGATGTTTTAACCACAAGCAATATATCAAGAAAAAGCATTGAAACCTCTCATCACATTTCTTTTCTTTTCCTTTTCAGATTGACTTCCAAGCATGTCAGCTGTGTAACATTCAGAAAGGAAACTTGAATCGAAAGTTTAGCTTTGCTACAGTAACAGACTACGAGAGTGAGGTAAGAACAAATTATTACAATTTTCTCTTGTTTTTATTTTCCAAACTAAGAGTTTATCTCAGGAAGGGAAGTGGGAAGAGAGAGAGAGGAGTTGGTGAGACAGCAAGCAGTTCATCACAAGCCTAGCAAAAATATAGTGGCGCAAAAAGACGCATCCATGACGCAAAAGGGATAATATTTGGTAACGATGGTGAAGTGAAAGTTGTAATTTGACACATCTGAATGAGAGTTTAGATGATATCAATCCTAATCAAGGTAGATTTAGATCTAGTTGAGGTATTGACCAACTCTATGTCCTGATGGTGATGTGGTTCTAACTCTATGCATGAATTTTGATTTTCCACAATGCATTTTGCATTCTGGACACGTCTTCATGCCATTATAAGCATCCTAAGGCTTTAAGCCTGTCAATAGCTTACTCTTTAGCTTCCCAAAGTAATGTTGACATCATAACATATTATACAAACAGGGAAAGATGGAATACAATTTGGATGACTTCAAAGTACAGTAGTTAAGAGAACAGTGCTATCACTCATCGGTGGTATCCTGTATCGCTTGCTCAGTGACTTGGCAGAATTGGAAGGGGGAGGGAGGGAGGCCCTGATTGTGCAGAGGTAATGGGGGCAGGGGCACTTTTTAAAACTATTGTAAATCCTGCTGCAAATGAATTTAAGGGATACGTATGGCTGGAGAGCGATAGCTTGCAATCTTTTGGCCAAACTGAATATATTTACAGAAGGCTGTTTCTTCTTTTTTCTTTCATTCTTTTTTCACATTGCCAATAGGAGATTTCCCTGATATGAACAATGCTGTTTATCTTTTAACAATTCAAAACTTTCTGATTCCGTATCCAAGTTTTCTCAAA
Organism: Heliocidaris tuberculata; assembly: GCA_025618425.1. Taxonomy (NCBI): domain Eukaryota; kingdom Metazoa; phylum Echinodermata; class Echinoidea; order Camarodonta; family Echinometridae; genus Heliocidaris; species Heliocidaris tuberculata. Next base: position 3,006,885 of record CM046845.1, on the reverse strand, counting down.
CTTCCACTTATACGTTTCTTTGGCCAATGTTTTACAAGGGGTAATTCAAATTTGTGAAAAATCTATTCCTTTACCTTTGACCAACATTGTGCGTCACCTGTAAGCTTTTGATGAATATAGTCTACCCCTTGAAAGATTGCAGTACCGGTAGGCAGGGTGTAGGCAGGGGTTCTGCTACTCCCTTCCAGTCCTAATTAGCCCCTTTCTTCCGGCCATTAATTGACCTCCATACTAAGACCTCTAGGCTTCCAGACAGGAAGTCCAGGATGTAATGTCTTTTAGCATTAAGCTCATTCATACAAGGAAAACTGCCGTAAAACAGAGAACTTTCACGTGCGTGAAACTTTTGTGAGTTTCACCAGTGGTTAAGATTTGTTTCATGCCACAAAATATTAGAATTAGATAGAATTACAACATGAAATATTTACAAACTTATTATATGTTTTTCTTCATATGATATTTTCTTTATACGATAATACCTCTCGTCTGAAAGGGATAATCACTGAACAGGTCATTCAGAAATTGACCCTTTTCTAGATTCAGCCCCCAAACACTGGATTCGGGTACCTAGGTATAGCTGCAACACTGCTCGTGTTTAATACTGACATCACTTTATGGTTTATCTGTACTTAACTTGATAATCTATGAATTTATCTTTTTGTATTTCTGCTTTATAGGTAGTTGTGCATTAAGGCTGCTGTACACCTTACGATCGGTCTGTGATCCGATTTCAGAAGAATCATTTAAAAACAAAAAATATTTTTGATTGAGGGTCTGAATAGTCATACAGATAGTAAAATCAATAATATGGCCTTTGCCTAGTTTTCTAGTCGGTGGAATGGTCATATCAGCTCCGAGTCGTAGTGACGTCACAAAAATCGTACGACTGCCTACAATTTGAAACTAATTTTGCCCTTATTCCCAGTAGAAAGCTGACAGCTCACCCAAACCCTATGTTTAGTATTCATATTACTTTTCAGAACCTAAATAGGGTAGATTTGATTTGTTAAAATGCCAATATTTAATGCCATAGCGATTTATTTCACAAATTGGATCGCAGACCGATCATAAGGTGTGCGGTGGCCTTTAGTATTCAGTTGTAAGACACAGAAGGTTTAAAGGAAACCAAAACCCAAGGAGAGAATCAATGTTATTGGAAAGTGAGAATTCAGAGAAGCACTTTACAAAAAGTTTCATTAAAATTGGTTAAAAAATGAGAGAGTTATGGAAGTTTGAAAAGTCTCGTTTTACTTTCTATGGGGATCCTCAAATTGGCAAAATTGCTTCAAAATGGCTGATTTTGTGAACAACTCTCCATTTGTTTTGTACACAGATTTTCAGATTTTCCCCATTATCTTTCAAGGTGCAGTTAATCTCCTTCTGAGTTCAACATATATAATGGGAAAATGTATTTTACACCACATATGTCGAGTTCAGGAGGAGACAAGGAGCACCCTGAGAGATAATGGGGAAAATCTGAAAATCTGTGTAAAATGAGCGTCTAAATAGAACTAAAAAAGAAAGAGTTTGGAAGTTAAATCATTTGGAATGGATCATAATAGTGCATCATATTTGTCTGTCTCTATTTTGAATAACTGAATCGTTTGTAGAACAGACCTTGTTAGATGGTCAGTGAGCCCCAGAGAATAACTAGATGAGTAAGCAGATAGAGAAAAGACTTGACCCACTTCCAGGCAGAATCCGCAAATTAAGCTCAATTTTTGAATCATTTCCAAGAATAGATGAATCTCTGTTCATCATCATGTTTTAAAATGCACACATTCTTTATGGGTCATTTTTCGTCTGAATAAGCAAGTATTACTACATTTACATATAGGTCCAAAGTCATAAATGCCACTGTTTCATGTAACACCAAACGTTACCCTCTTTGTGACAAACAAATTATTGTAATTCTATTACTAAATGAATCAAGTCCTGAAGTAGAAAACAGAATTTGTTATCATAGTGACATGATTTTTGTCGGTTCATTTCGTTACAGAATTGTAAATTTTACTGCATGAAGAGGTTGATAATATTGGCCTCCATAGATCAGTGGACCAACTCTTAGGTTCAAACCTCAACTAAAGTTAGTATGCTATCCGTTGTGTAAGACAAAGATTACCCTAGGAGAAAGTGGTTTTGTTGGTACTGCACCCAAACTTTGGAATGATCTCCCTCCCTTAATTGGGTATGCATCTTCAATTGAAATATTCAAAAACCTAAAAATTCACCTGTTTCAGGAAAGCTTACATAGACATGATTTGCTGTATGACATGGGGCCTGTAACATAAAGAGATACAATCTTACGATTGATATTTATCGCAAGTCTATGGCAAACCACGTAGTGAAGAGTTACAATTGATCGTAAGATTGATTGTATCTCTTTATGTAACAAGCCCCAGGTCTGATTATCCTTCTTCATGTATATTATTTAATATCATGTTATTACCATTTCTACTTTTTTTTGTTGTTATGTACAGCTGAGTATATTTGTAGAGAAATCATGCAATATAAATTTAAAATTATTATTATCAATACTGGCAATATAAATTAAAAGATAGTCAACTAAACCAAAAGAGACAAAATTATACATTTTTTTCTTGATTACATATAAAAATGGAGCTCAATTTAATTAAAGATAGTAGATTTAGAAGTTGAGAGAGTTGGGAAGATTTTGGGATGAACATATTTTGGGGGTAAAATTGATTGACAAAAACATAAATAAAACAGACAGAGTAGAGAAAAAAAGCAGCAGACAAGAATGATAAAAACTTTAGAAAGAAGAAAAAAAAAAAAAAAAAAAGTGGAACGGGGGGGGGGGGGGGGTGTGAAGAAATCAGGAACTAATTCTGGATAAGATGACATATATCATACTCAGAAGAAAAAAAGGTCTAGTAACCTTCAATCAGTAGGGATGAATCAAATATATTGTAAGTTTTTGGCTTTGACATCAAATCATGTGACATGAGATAGCGATTAATTCCTCGACCCCCTGCAAACTTTGACGTCATACCATTGTTGTTAGGATTAGCATTAGCCGGCTGGAGTAAAGAGCTGAAAGTAGGGCTCAAGCCCAGGGTGAAAGTCGTACCTCAAGGTAAAATAGTAAAACACTTGTTTTGATGTTTTAAGCTTCACACTTGTTCCAGATATCCCCGGAGTATGAGACTACTGATTTGAGTATTAATCTTTTAATCTCAACATTTCTCCTTTGTTCACAGGACCTTGTTGAAACAACTCTGTACAGATTGAGAGATTTCCTCAGGGATTTTTTTTTTCAAATTGAATTTTAGAGAGCTTTCTCAAAAGTTCTGTTTTAACTCCTCCGATATATTTCTCTTTCCCCTTTTTTTTAATGGTCTGTTGGAAGAAGAAGGAGTTACATACTATTATTAGCATACCAAGATAAATAAGATATCTTGGGAGTCATTGTTGCTTGAAATAGGGCTACTCTTAAATTAAATTGGAAAATATATTGTTTTAATTGTGATTTTCCCATTTGGGAGGTAAGTTTACTAGTATCCATTTTTCACTGATGATATAAAATCTAACAGAGCTATTAAAAAAAAAAAAAACCCAAAATAGTATTATCCTCTCCCCTCCCCCTAGAAAAAAAAGCTAGAAAAAATTCTGTCATCATACAAATAATTATACAGTTCCTACTATGAAAGTTCTGTAATAGTTTTCTCCCTCCCTGGTGAGATGTATTTCTTTTCTTGATCATTGATGGTCTCAACTGAGAAGGCATTGATATCGCTTCTCTGCAAATTTGAACCTGGATGTTGTAATGCCAGCAGAGGGCTCACTCCCAAACCATGGCAGTAACAAGTTCAATCTTTTGATAAATCCTGACACAGATGTTATATGCTCAGCATCAATCAGAATGAGTTTTAGTAGATGTACCAGCTTCTCTCACTTGTTCTCTTTATTGCTATGCCTGGACATGCAGAGTCATGATTATGCATGTTGTGTACAAAACAAAAATGTTGCAACCAGTTCGAAGGGATGCATTTATTTAATAAGTTTGATAGAGTGGAGAAAGTGAGAAAGCTGAACAAATTATCAGATATAATGCAAAGTGTAGTACCATTTGCTGGTAGATTTTGAAAGATTCTTTTGATGCCAGTAAATAATTAAAACATTTGATGAATGATGAAAGTTATTCATTACTTTTAATTTTCAGACCAACTTTATTCATATTCCAAGGCTACCCATAGAATGGGATAGATACTCCACATGCACAAGACTCTGGTAAAGTCATAGCTCCATCTAGTGTTCAAATTGTGCCAGTGCTATTATGATGTGCAGCTGTTGATTCTAAAAATATTCTGTGATGTATAATATTGAAGCCACACCAAAGATGACGTATTAAGATAATCTACACCCATCATGACATTTTAGTTTCAGTATATTCTTGATCCGAAGATCAAGAATCTGCCTGCAACATGATTACATCTCTCCCACTTTGTTCCAAAAGCACTATTTTTACGGAACATCATTCTTGTTGGATAGGTTACAAGCTCTCATTTTGAAATGTAGATGATGATCTGAACATTTGTTTGCTAACTGAATTAATTAGCTTCATCAAATAATTAATATTAGTTGATGAAGCATACAGAAAATTTTGAAGGTTTCACATTTTTCTATTGAAGTTTGTTATAAACCATTATTCCAAGTCTCAAAACAGTTTTCTTTACCTTGCTTCACATGTCTTAATCTTAGGAGAGGGGAGAAGTATATGCCACCCCCCCCCCAAAAAAAAAAAAGAAAAGAAATAAATGTTTCAAGTTGGGATTAATAATATCAGACTGTTCAATTGCTAGTGAAATTATCTCATATTCTTTTGTTTTTGTTTTGAGATAACGATGTCATTTTTTTTTCTAAAAAAAAAAAGAGGTAATTTTGTTGTAATTTGCTTTTTCTTGCATACAAACTTGTTTAATGTAGTCCCATTCTACCCCAAACAAATGTAAATGAAATTGAACCTATGCTACAGTATGTTTTTTTATCATGTGCAATGCCCCAGAAATTGATGCTTCTTCTAATTTCAGCTGTATAATTGCAATTAAATTTTTGTAGTGTAGTAAAGAATATATTCAAATTTGAATTATTGTTTTTGAGATGAACATTTTACCTCTAATGCAGGAAATATCCTAAGAAAGTCAAATGTACAGTATTGTTTTGTTGAACAAAATAATAATCCTATGTTTTTAACTTTTGATAGAAAAGCACCCATATAATAATGTACTTTGAAGCTAACTGAGTTTGAAAAGGTCATGTACATAATGTTCAGAGGGCGATAATACTTTTATGTGGCTAGAGTGACTTCGGTTTCTCTCATGGGACGATGTAATATGAGTGCTATTGTCTACACCTGTTGCTAAGTGACTCATGTTAGTGACATCAGGATTGGTTAACCATAGTCTCAAGCCTAGACATACTGAAGTATTGTTGGTATTTCATCATGGCTGTGGTATAGGAGAATGGTTTTAACAGAAATCATAATTTGTTAGCCTCTATTTTAAAGGAGAAACCACCCTGGTATTTATAATTTAGTTGATTTGAATAAAAGCAGAAAAAATGAGAGAAACAGATTAGTGAAAGTTTAAGTGAAATCCTGTTAGAAATGAGAAAGTGATGAATTTTGAAGTTGTAATCAATCAAATACAAATTGGCATCTCCTTGTGAAATGATTATATATAGAGTGCATTTATGATAAAATATTTTATTTAGAGAAAATGAAATTTTATTATTATTTTTTTTAGTACAGGGCAAATGGGAGAGGATCTCGCATGAAACATCAAGTAGTTGCCAATTTGTGTTTGATTAATTACGACTTCAAAAATTCATAACTTTCTTATTTCTTATCAGCTTTTGCTCAAACTTTCACTTATCTGTTTCTCTCATTTTCTACTTTTATTAAAATCAACTAAATTCCAAAGTGGACTTCATCTTTATCCACCCCATATTTTTAGCTACTACTGTATAACTCTGGAACAGGATACTGGCAATATTGTGTTTTTGTCATCCATTTTAACTTAATTTCAATAAACAAATATTTATTTGGGCTTGTAAAGGAATTTCTTTTTCTATCATCCTGTCTTTCTTTCTCTAAATGACATTTTGATTATAGTAGCCAAGCTGTACTTTATCCTTTGTATTTTTCAATACAAAATCAAACCAAAGTGTAAGGTGCTCAGTTGCTGTTTTTTTTTGTACTCTGTATGGGATGCCTTATTTTCATATGAAAGACCAGTAAGTTGAATTTTAGGGTCATGTGATTAAACTGATTACGTACCACCATGTTTGCAAATCCTGGTATTGACTCCACAAAGAGAAAGGTCTCCATCTTGCAAAGTCAAAGGAACATTTTGTGGTGATCCCAATACTGCAATGTTAGAGAGTAATTTGACTGTTCAGGCAACGTCTTAGAAAAAGACTAGCTGAGGCTTTTCATCAGTGAGCTTTCTAGCTATCCTAGGACAGCCCTCCCCCATGATATGCTCATTCTCTGATGCTCATTCTGTAACATTAACCATGTTCTCTTCCTGTATCTACTGAACTCTGTGTATAATATGTGCACTGTTGCATGCAAATTCATAACAATATTTCAAAAGTATTAGTTTACATTTTAAGGGATGTGATACAAAATCAGAGTGATGTGCTATGCAAAAGAATATGGGTAAACAAATGTATCTTTCAAAAACTACATTTAAAATGGAAAGGAATACAACTGTTTTGTCCATGTTTGTTAGCCCAAATACCATAAAATATAGGAAAAATTAAACCACAAGCAGCGGAGGGTCCTCTGTCATAGTTCTGGACTGTGTGGACAGAATAAACTTTAAGTTTAGCAAACTCTTTGTTAACGATGACCACATTGTTAGTGAGTCGTTGTTTCATTGACTTAAAGTTTCAAAATCACAAGTCCCGTATGAACTTAGCTTTTGTCTTTCAAATTACTTCAATTTAGTTGAATATATTTTGTTTATCATTGCTAAGGATCATGTGCTATCTCTTCTTTTGAACTTTGCATAAAACAAATTGCTAAAGTAAAGATGTTTGAAATGTGTTTTAATATGCCAGTTATACCAAACAATATAATCCATGTTAATGAAATCTTTCTATTTTGTGATTTCTTTTTTTCAGGAGGGGCTAAGGTTTTTTATCTACTTCAAGGATCATCATGAATATGAACTGGAAGCTGACACGTTAGAAGAGAAAGAGAAGGTAGGTCTAATTACTTTCATACATGTAGGTAGATTTTCTAGTGGGGGGCTGCTAAACCAAAATTCACCCCCCCCCAAAAAAAAAAAAAAAAATAAAATAAATAAATAAATAAAAAAAAAAATAAAATAAAATAAATAAATAAATAAAATAAAATAGATAAATAAATGAAGGAAAAAATGAATAAATGAATTTTTTAAAAATGAAAAAAAAAATAAGGAAGAGGAAAAAAAGTTATAAGATATTTTATACCTCTTCAATTTGAGAGTAATTTTGCTCTTTCACTTGACAAATAAAGTATGATATTTCTGCAGAAAAACTCTCAAGCATATTGCATTTACAAACAAGTCAAACCCTAATGAACTTTTTTTTATACAATTCATAGATTTTAATCTTCAGAAAAAGATAATTTGATATTGAAAGCTTTGTGTTATTCAAAACAAATTATGATAGATAAAAAAACAAGTAGCACCACTTTGATTTTAGTAGTTGAGGATCCCTTTTCAGTAAGTTGAGATATCATATATTGGGTTTAAAATTGATTTGAATGTTTATCCTTGTCTTTTTTTATAATCTTGTGAACAGTGCATCAAATGCTTTATTAAGATATCAAAACATGAGCAGGTATAATGAATGAATATCCTTCACCTTATCAGTTGAAAACACACGTGTGTATCTTGCTGCTCAAGAGCATGTAAGCTTTCTCGTTGAATTACCTTCATGAGGTTGATTGTAGCCATCCATGAATGACTAGGACACAGCGTTCCCTATCAAGGAAGCTAGTACCACCTAACAAGAATTAGCAACATCACAGTTGTGATTACCGAGTTGAAATTCTCAGCTATCATCATCGGTGTCCCAAGATGCTAGTCTGCCGGTCCATGACGACACTGCACTAACATGACCCGAGTAATCCGGCCAAGCATTTTCCCTGCTTCCTTTTCCCTCTGTGCTCTAATCAGTCGGTGGTGATGGAAGGTTGGCCGAAGAACGAAGGTAGCAGTGGTGATGGTATCGAGGGAGCGGGAGAATTTCCTGCCTTGTTCCCGTGTTTATCCGATGTCTCGCTCATGAGGTCTATTTGTATCCTCTTTTTGAATAGTCCGGTGCTGACCTGTATGTGAAGTGGGTCGCAGAGGTGTGGAGAGTGTATTTGTGATCTAATCTTTATATCGAAATGGGAGGTTTTCTTGGACGTGGTTCATCAGAGAAGAATGGTGCAATCTTTAAATATCCTCACCTTTGCCAAATTTAGGCGAGAATTACTGCTTGTGTTATAAAATGCAATATGTGGTATTTCTGATGATTGGGATGTAATTACATTTCATCAAAGTGAGTTGGAGAGATATGCAGATTCATCAAGTCATAAACAAGAATTTCATTGGACTTCATTTGGTTCATCAGAGAAAATAAGTTCAAGAAGTCTTCTTATGCTTATCAAATCTTTCTGAAATCTTCCAAGTTGATGTGCATTATTTGTGGCTATCTTTCTATAGTAAATGTCTTGTACATTAGTGACTGAGAACTACAATGATATTTGATCAAAACAAAGAAACGTATACCTTTAAGTTGGATACATCTAGCATTACCCATTTTAGGTGTATGTGATTATCTAGGGAGCCTGTGATTGTATCAATCCTTGAGGAGTGATGATGTTGTCTTTTATTGTGAGTCAATATCAAGGGAAAGAGTGAAAACTTCAAAGAATGATTAGGAATGCATCCATAACCCGATGAGTACATCTTCTGAGATTAAGGCGCTTTCATAGACAATGGGGCTGGAACATGTGTTTATCTAATGCGTCATACGCAGGTTGTTGATGTATTCTATTGAGGCTCTCCCGATTATTGGTTGGCTAGAAGGATTTCTCCTGGTCCTCTCGAAGTGCAGTGCCTCAATTTTCAGCAAGGGTTGCTCCCACCCGCTTTCCCTGGATGACAAACCCTGGATGTTGTCATCAGTCCAGGCTTGACTGAAAGTCTCATCACGTTCCCCTATTGCCATGGCGATGAAGACATTCAACTGGTAGATATATGACAGAAGAGTGCATGGAAGCGGCACTGTATGTTAGTAACCTTTGACATTTGAGTGGTATGGGCGTAGACATCCGTAAGGGTGAGCTACCAGACACCTGTATGTACTGTACCTCTCAACAAACCACTTTGGAGATGTGCACTCTCTCATTCTACCAGTCACTTCATGACAAGGCAACTAAATAAAAAGAGAGGGAGAGAGGGACAAAAAATGGTTGCCTTGATTGCAGACTTTACTCACAACTCCAACTTAAGTGCTTACTAAGACTTATCTTTGTCTGGAGAGGGATTCCCTTCTCATAGTGCTAGGTCTCATACGCGCTGTTGATGTAATGGTTAATCACTACTGAAAGGAATGAGTGTTGAGGTTTGATATGATCATGAAGGAGAATCGTCGGTTGACTTTGAGAGGAGGTGCAGCGAGAGGGAATGCCATTTAGCAGATAGTAGTTGCCTTTTCTGTGAATGCGTCTTTTGGAATGTATGAGAAATTATCCAGACATTGACCACTAAGGATGGTCATTTCACAGTATCTATAGACCAGAATGAGAGGCAGATAAATATGTGATGATGGAGACAAAAGGTGGAGAGTAAACCTATAATAAGCATCTGCAGGGGATGACGAGTTTGGACAAATGTCATCACGATTGACTGATTTTTTTTGTTTTTTGTTTTTTGAGTGCCAAGAGAGCAAGTATATAATTCTGAAACTCCAGGAGACTTACAGCTTTTCTTCCTATCCAAGGGAATTGGTACTAGAGGATGAGTGCCTTACCCAAGAGCAATAATTTACTTACTTGGTGTTGAACCGGGATTACTTTGTTTCACTCGCTATCACTCTAACCACTGAACCAACCAAACTGCGTCTCAAAATGTCATCCTCCAATTATTTCATCAATAAAATCCTACAGATCTGCAGATTGCTTCACCTAATCGTTGAGCAGAACAAGTCAACAGCGACAGGGCGGGTACTGACCCAGGCAGACTTCAGAGGGACCCTCACCCAGTGTCAGGCTGTCATCAAGGAAGGCTTTCTGGAGAAGAAGAATCATAATCTCTACACAACATGGACAAGGTCAGTCTAACACCATTTTTATTTCTTTGGATTGTTGCCAATTTTCTGAATACTTGTTTGTGTGTTAAAAATTATCTCGAGTTCTGGTAATGGAATTGAATTTTGAGAGAAGCTGGCTTAAATTAATACTGAATTATTGATCATGCAGTAAATTAATTTTTTTTTTAAAGCAGCAAAACATCTCTTTAAACATCTTGCTGTAAGTCATGTTTCTGAAAACTACTATTTGCACATAGAGACCAGAGATAAGAATAACTATCTCAATTTCCTTATTATTTTAACTCATTACTCTGCTTGTAAACATTTTCTACCAAAATTTTGTGACAGATGTCATTTATTTGTTGTTTTGATTCCATGAGTTTGTTTTCCATCATTACCAAACCTCAACATTGTCTTTAAGAATTGTGATGAGTTTATTTTGCAATTCAAAGATAAGAAAATATCTAATAGTTCGAAAACTCTATTAATCCTATCTTACAAGGCCACGTTCTAGTGATGGATATACAACATTTGTTTAGAAAATACCTTACAAATGCTTCTTTTCATGTTCATCGTTCTATATTTTCGTCAGTTTTTCTTCCAGATACTCTATTCCTTGGATATATTTATACATGTATGATATTGTTTTCTACACCCTCCTTTCTATGCATTACTGGTTTTTACTTGCTTATGGATCATCATGGATGTCTATGAAATACATCCTTGTATTTTGGGGAACATGGTAATTGTGGAATATATCATGACAATATTGTGGTCAATAATGGAGTTCATCAGTATATTACACATGTTTTTGCCCATTAAGATGAAGCAAGAAAATCAGGCAAACATTTTCAGCAGAACCCGTGCAAAAAATTGGAAAACTGAAATGTAATAGTCAATTTTTAAAAGTCTAGATATAACGTATGACTGCTGCAATAATGGAATAAACTGCAGCCTAATTATACCAATATTACAATTTTAAAGGTATCGTACAGTAGTGGGAAAGGTGGCGCTTTGGATATTTAACTACTTTGTCAGCTGGAATGGAAATTACTACATATACTGTTGTGAAATGATTAATTTCGAACGTAGGTGACATTTGTTTGAAGAAAAATGGTTTAGAAATGGCTAAAATATCCCAAAAAATAAACATCGAATTACAAGCGCGGTACCGCGTTGACAGTTCACACACATGTAAACAGTGTGTGCGAACCGCTGTGCGCCGTTGAGCCGGGAGCGTCGGGGTAGGTGTCCTTAGCGAGGGTATAAGGTAACCGTTGATATTCGATCATTTGAATTATTTTACTGAAAATCACCGGAAATCATGAATAGAATACCGGATTATCTCACTCATGTATCTTTTTATGCAAGCCGAACAATATGAGACTGTTTTGAGCAGTTTCATGCCAACTTTCATTTTGCTACCACTACTGTTTAATACCTTTAAGCACAGTAAACATAGCATAGGTAATATTTCAATTTATAATCTTATGAATACCGGTAATACTAGTACATTGATTCCACATACCAAATTTCTGCAGTAAAATGAATAAAGTAGGTAATTAGCATGATGCGCTGTCTGAAACTTGTTCCTTTTTAGGAACTCCACCTTACAAGAAGTGCTCAAGACAATCTAGTCAGATATATCTACATCTGTACCTCACGTTAATCCATGGGGGAAAGCTTTAGATAATCCAAGGTTGTTAGTCATCAGGGATGCTAGCAGACAGACATGAAGCTTTAGTTTACTTCACTTTAATTAGCCATTGCCTTGTAGATAATGCACCTCCTAGATCGATGAAAAGGAGAAAAAGTCTGTCTTTGGCAACATGTCTTCGGCAACACATGCTATGATGAGAATATGAATAAAAATATTGAATTGAATTAGAAAGGTTTTGAATTGCAGTGGAGCATATTTTCTAGTGAAAGATTTTTTTCACCCTCTCTGCAGCAAAATACTGTGGACTGAGTGTGGGAATGTAGACTAATCCTAATTTCCAGTAATTCAACATTTGATGGCATGGAAATAACAGACCTAGTCTCCATACTCACTCTAAACTTTAATTGAGATGTGGGATAACCTATTTTATTTGTGAGCCATTGAAATGTTGCTTTTGTTGTTGTTGATGATATCAGTATAACTGTTATGAAATGCATCATGATAAATGATAGAAAAAGTAAAATATTTTTCTGAATTGAATATATGATAAATCCAGTTAGTGTAGATGAGAGATTGTCCAATTTTGACCCTTTTGGACGTAAAGTAATCAAATGCAGAGGTAAAACAAGAGAGAAGATGCCTTTAAATTTGAAGTAAATTTAAATCAATGTAAATTTATTGCGTGAATGTGCTACTGTATCCCCAAAGGAAGGTCTTCTTATTTAGGCAAATATCAAAATTAAATTTGAAGTAATACTATATTAATGTTGTAAATGTAACATATTTAGTAGTTTCCTGAAATATCCCCAGAAAGCCCTCTCACTGAAGCAAAGTTCAGATATTTTCAACTTGCTGAGATAATTGGCATTGTTGAAAAATCTCAAATATAAACATAATAAACAAATCCTCACTCTTGACACAACATTTGGATCTGGATCATATACAGGAATTAATGACTGTGTAAGATATAAATCATTATTGTTTGGTATGTCCATGTTTTGGTAAACAGATTTGTATTAGGGGCTCTGTGAGGTGTATATTCATAAAGAGGATCCTACAAATCTACTGTTTGATTGTTTCATTCGTAGGTCATTTTGAATGGTGCAGCTGTTACTGATACAATCAATGGCTACTTGAAAATAGCATTTTTATTTTTTACTGGGAAATTGCTTGATTTCTTCCATATAGATCTATTCCTTTGATATGACTCACCCAATATATGCCTTGCATTAGCCAATTGACAAGAATCGGGTCAGATATCATCGTCAGTTTGATTCCTAAAATTAGTCATTTGAGCAATAAATCCCTTTTTGGGATTAGCTAAACCTGGGCATGATTAGTGATTCCCGTCATTTATATTGATTAGTTTGTTTCGTATTACCGATTAATTATGTACCTTGTCCTTCCTATAAGTCTGTGCAGAGTTTCTTAAGTTCAATAGCTTCACCATGTACTGAGGAACTTGTCAATAACAGTCAAGAGTGCAGGAATCTAAATATTGGTTCAAATATTGATCAGGAGAAGGACAGCAAACAGGATTATTAAATGAGTATCAAATTAATCTGTTTTCTGCACACCCAGTGGACCCTGTCAGTCGCATGAAAAAAACAAATGCCTGGGTCACTTCTTTTCATTCACAGATTTTCATTGTGTAATGTTCTAGTAAACTGTGACATCACTTCTACATATATTTAATTTATCTGTTATTTTACAATTGTTAAATGAGGTGAAATGATTAGAAACATAAAATGAACGACAGGAAATAGTTCCCTTTCTCTGTCTTTTCTCTCTTTCTCTTTCCTTTTGTATTGATTTTTGTAAGTATGTTTTTTTAAAAGACAATGAATGACCCTAAAACTTTTGGTACCTTTACAAACAAAGGATATATTGGCACAATCCAATTCATGAGTAATATCCTCTATTGCTGTATTTAAATCATTTCTTTCCTTCAAATTGTTTCAAATGAAACAAATGTTTTTATTGTTTTATTAGTGGACTGGTTGCAGTGCCATGGGTATAATAAATGTCATGAATAGGAAATAGCCAATTGGGTTGGGAAGGAAGACAGGTTTTAATCGATGTGACATTGTTAGCTCCACCCCTGGTTGACTTCACTTTAGTCCAAGGCATTGTGTGGCAGTTTTAATGATGGGATCATAAAAGGCTTTGGTTGACGTGAAAGCTGGTAGATTATACCCGTGCTTCATTCTCTTTGGTGCGGGGGCAGTGTGGAAATAAAGGCTAATGTTGGCCAGTTCAAGCTAGTGGCCTGTCAGGTTTTACTAAAGTGGGCATTACTTCATAGAAACTGGATGGAACATCTTTTATTGGATGCAATTTTTTTCTCATTCTGGAGTGTACTTCAATTTGTTAACTTTATAATTCTACTTTGTGAGATGTAGCAATGAGAATTCATTTTCATATGTCGGGATAATAACTGCTTGTGATTGAAGTGGGCTGATTTCTTGGTGCTGAATATATGGGTTTACTTTACCTGCAAAAGGAAGTATCTTTGAAGATATCTTTGAGGAGCACCTTGACCAAATTGGTCTTTGAAGAATGTTTATATCTACACTTCCATGTGATGCGGTGTTGCTATGGTCTGATGTGGAATAGTATCAAGCTATATTAAACAGTCTATACATACTGTGGTAGAAAGAGTTGTGCAAAATGTTAGAGCAAGTCATCTTGCAACCTATGCCATTAGGCATTCCACAATTGTTCAATCACTCCCTGAGTTCATGTGTAGTAAATCCATGGAACAAGAAAACAAGACATGAGATGGATTTACCTCAATTGCAACAAAGACGAGGTGACACATTTCATTCAGTGCCTCCTTTCTTACCAGGAACTTGCCAGTCCTCCTTAGTGTTGCTTAAGCAGCCATGCCACTGTTCAACCAGAGTGTCTCCACAAGGACAGCATCATCTCTGTGTCTTAGTTCAGCTTTACAACTATCCACAGCAATTCCAGTCTGTTCTTGATACTCCGGACAGCTCCACCATGCTTCCCCTTCTCTTTGTATGTCTCCTGCATGTTTGTATCAAGAACAAGTCTGTGAAGACCCTTCATCAACATCGCGGATCAGTCTTCACCATCAAGGGTAGGACAAAACTTGGCCTGGTTCTAAGAAACATGAGCCACCCGAGTCTTGGACCGAGCATCCCTGTCACAATGGAGAGACCCGCACAGAAGATGGTATCCACAGTCCCCTCACCAAACCAACCTCCCAAGTGTGTGAATGTTATTAACGTAACTCTTGATGCTACTTGCTTTGATAGGCGATGGGTGAGGATAAGACAAGGAGAGTTGTCCTACTACAAACCTGATGATGATAACCAACAGGCACTTAACATCCTTCAGCTCTCCAGAGAAGTGAACCTGGTCAAGAAAGTCAATAACAATGGTTTTAGCATCTCAACGAGGAAGAAAGTCTACTTGTAAGTATCTAGCGTTTGTGACTTGCATCTTCTCCATGCAACTATGTCCAGACATTTAAAAAAATTTCTTTCTAAACCTTAATATATTGTCTATTGACTTGTCATTGTATTGTAAGAGGACTATATAATGATCACACATCTCAAAAGGTGATGCTCTTGGTTAACAACCCTTACCCTTGAAAATTACTTTGAAATAGCATATGTTCGTGTTTTATACCAGAAGCTCAATGTATATATCTGTAATATGTTCAATAAGCTGTCTAGTCATTTATAAGTGTTGAGTCGTGAAATTGTTACAAAACTAAATTTATAACATGATACATTTAGTTGATAGGAATATATTGTTAAATCATTTTTCATCTTCAAATTATAGTATTAAATTTTGGAACCATCATAGTCTGTAAAACACAGAAAATCATGTAGGAATTGGTTCTCCACCAAAAATGTCTTCAAGCTAAATGACTGTATGAAGTGGAAAATTAATTTTGTTGAAATATTTGGAAGGAAAAAAGGATAATTAATTATTTATTCCCTTGAAATTTGAAGTCACATGAATGTGAGCAATGTGGTTTGCAGTCCCA
The DNA here is from genome assembly GCA_025618425.1 of Heliocidaris tuberculata. Classification (NCBI taxonomy): domain Eukaryota; kingdom Metazoa; phylum Echinodermata; class Echinoidea; order Camarodonta; family Echinometridae; genus Heliocidaris; species Heliocidaris tuberculata. The sequence continues at coordinate 2,990,890 of CM046845.1, read as the reverse complement.
GTTAGTCACATGAATTATAGGATGTTGTTCAAGATAAGACCTCAGTATATTCCTGCTTCTCAGCAAGAAATTTATGAGGCCATTGAGCTGATCTGCTTCAGATATTCACATTTCATAAAACTAAAGCAGTAAATACAAATTGTATTATTTTTTCCAAATATTACATTAAACTGAAAAGACATAATACTAGAGAGGCTAAGCGTTGATCAATATTGCAGCGTTTTCATATGAGGAGCAATAACTGCTAAGTTTCAATTTGATTGAATTTCAAAGACTTACAAAGGCAGGTTTTTTTTAAGCACATGTAAATCAAAGGGTGGCATGTATCCACCCTTTCACTTGACAAATTGAAGAAAGTTCTCTCCCCTGTCTCCCAATATCTTTAACCCTTTCAGCATTTAATTCTTATAATATACATCTCTACGAATATTATGTAATGTATTATGAAGCATAGCAATAGGGCTATGGTTATGTTAATTTTGATTTGATTTGATTTGATTTGATTTGATTTGATTTGATTTTATTGATTTCTATATCATATTTCAAACATACATCATGTCCATCAATGTGATTATATTCTTTTGCATTCGATACACTTCAAAATACAATACATGATACTGTTTAGAACTTAGACAATTCATAAGAAATTGATTTACACAGACATTAAATATTTGCATAGTATAAACACGATATAGGAGGGCTACAGTGTAAGCATGAAGCTTATCGCCTATTCATAGTGCAATTCAGTCCTAGTATGCTTGCAGACTTAGGCTAAACTTAAACTAAACTAACTAACCTAACCTAAGGAATAGTTCATGACATAATTAAAACAAATAGGAAAGGTGCATACTAAAACCCATGGGAGAATGATACAGGTAATGCTAACAAAAAAACACAAAAAAAAAACAAATACAATAAAGACACTAATGTTATGATACTTCAATAGGAGAGACTAGGACTGAATTGTACAAGGAATAGGTGATTTTTCTATTTCTGCTTGATTTATAATTCAATTTGGAGCAATGTAATAATGCACATTGTTTGTGACTTTGAATGGAACATACTTTTGATGGTAGAGGGCTGAAAACATTAAATAGAATCTGGTTCTTTTTATTCTGAAGAAGCTCTCTTAATTCTTGAGACCTGAGTCAGCGATTTTCGGGAGTAGATAATTATAGGTAAACTAAGCGGGCTAATTGCTGTGGTTTGGAGCTACCTATTTTTGTCAGATCACCATGGGATTAGGATTAATCCCAAGTTCAGAATTAGGGGAACTCATTACACCCTATATTCCCCCTAGCTAAATGGGTATTACACATAAAACTTATGTACATGTATGTAATAGGGTTTCAACAAAATACAGTTTCATATACATATAGGCATATTGCTCCCATGTGAAATGGGTATTACAGAAAAACAACCTATTATGTGTACTAGGGTTCTGACAAGATGTTGTTTTATAGAGGCATATAAGATTTCCCCAAACCACATACACTATTTTCTCAATAAAGTAATTTTCAACACATGAGAAAGGCTTCCACTGACTAAATATATCTCAATTTTTTTCTTAATCTAAGCTGATGTGCCTTTCAGTCAATTTTCTGATCTTTATATCTTTTCATAGGCATGTATTTAAAAAGATCCCTTGCAATAAATAAATATTCAAGTGATAGTGTATCACAAATTCACCATTATAGATGCAATACTTTTGTTGAAAATGACACCATTTATAGTTGTCTACACAGGTACTTTATTTTATAATTGAGATGATATGAGATATACTCTCTCGAAGAGTACCTAAAACATTTTAGAGGACCAACATTGCTTATTCTCTTTATATCTTCTCTTTTCAGTTTCCGAGTGATTGTAAGTGGGACAGTCACAGCAGCTGAATTAGAAAGACATCGAGATGAATGGTTTAAGGTAAGTTTATTCTGTGCCCAACACAAGGATGTTGAAAAAGCAATTCCTTGTACCATATAATAGGAATTGCCATGCAAATGGCCTCCTGTAGGGTACATGGCAAATTATAACTTACAAATGAATCTTATTGTGTATATATTTCAGAAGGCAGTTCTATGTTGTAAAAGTAAAACAAAATTATAGATTTTTCTGAATTTTCCAATTTTTAGAGAGCATGAGATAACCTAATAATTTTAAAAACAAAATGCCTACCAATTTAGACCTTGCATTTAGCATTTCATTATTGTTACCTTGGGGGTAATGGGCCCCTTATAGATGTGTTGTATCATGCACATTCTATTGATCATGAATATTTTAGTGATGCAGAATGACTAAATCTGTTCATGTAATTCACATGTAAAGATCTTCACAACAACTTGTAACCATGACAATGTTTCCTTTAGTTTTTTTTTTAATCAGTTTGATTGCTTGTCAGGATATTCATCCCAACACAATGTTGGATGTATTGAAATCGTCAGATTATGCTCAAACGGTACTAATCACCAAAATATATTTTGCTCTGTATGTCAGGGGATCCATGTCGTTATACTATATCAGAAATATGGGCTTCAAATATTAATTCTGTGAAGAGATATTGTAATTTTAATTACACTCTCTATAAGCATAAAAACGACTTGTGAGTAGACTACTCGACGCTCTTATACGTGCATGCTAAGATAAGGGCTCGCGCGGAAACGAACTCGGAGTTGGGTACCGCGCGAGAGGGTTTTATGTTTTCCTTTCTTTCCGTAATACTCCTTAACCGTTAACCCACAGAAGGCCAGGTAAAGTTTTTTTAGGTTGATTTTATATATTCTAGCTGTACACAAAGTATTTTTTTTAGGTTTTTGGTACACTTTAAGATGTATTTTAATTATTTCTCAATCTAAATTGATATCTAGATTTCTAGTTTATCCCAGGTATTATCAGCGAACATGTCATTTATACACACATCAAAATTCTTATCAATAATGCACATTTGGGAAATGTGAAGAGTGAGTCATAGTGTTTGAGCATTTAGGGTAGTAATTCGTTTGGAAGAATGTCAGAAATGTTTGGGGTATCGCGCTATCAAATTAAGCCCGGAAATGAACATGAATCTAAATCTGTACATAACTGTAAAAGGGGTAGACACAATATATATATTTGGACATGATTAGTCTCATTATATAGACATTTGTTGCTTGGTTATAATTGTTTCAAAAACAGCTTTTGATAAATCTTTTGTGTCTTCAAGAAGTAAAATGTGAGGTTAGAGTTTGGAGAGTTGTTGGAAAATAAAAATAAAAATAGAGATTGCTGATGAAAATGACAAATATGCATATTTAAAACATGATTTTTGTGAGTCTGAGAGAGTGAAAGAAAGAAAAATTAAAGTTCTAATGCTTAGGGAAAGCAGTAATGAAACAGAGTTCATGAAAAGGTTTTGTATGGATGTTAGGCTTTTAAAATTCTCAGTATCGAGGTCATTTTGCCCCACTTTGTAGATTATGGTGTCACTGGTTCTGTCTACCAGTCCATAATTTTGCGTATTTAGTGGAAAATTACAGTGAATAAGCCATTCTGTTAGGCATTTACATTTATTGTGGCTGAATATCACATTATCCTGGATCATGTATTATTTAGTTGAAACGTGCTTGACTATCGAGATTGTTCAGTTTTATGTAAGTTGCTTGATTGTTGCATGTTATTTCTATTACTCATTTGCTGTGTATTGTGTGATGTTGCCTATTCATACTGGCCCTGTTTCAATGCTTATTGTAATATTTGTCTCATTATTTTCAATTCTGTTACTATTTTTCTTTGTATTATGTGATCTTGCTTAAATATTCATATTGAACTTGTTTCAAAGCTGCTTGTAAATTAGGTCTCTCTTTATATTTTTAGTTCTTCCTCTATATCAATTTCCATAATATGTTCTGATACGATTGTCTGTTCCTACATTCTCTGACATTGTACCTGTTTATGTTACCATGTCAGACCATTTGCTTTTGCTGACTGTATGTTAGTCTTTCATTGTCATAAATTGCAAATTTCTTATAAGTATGGTATTGTTATGTTGTACACTTGGACTAGAAATATTTTTTCTTTCTAGAACAGTAACCATTACATGTACTGGAATTTTTCAAATGTCTAATTGAAATATGATACGAAGGATAATTAAAAAAAAATAATAATAGTAACAATGATAATGGTACATTTATAATGCATATATATTCATCCAAATGAATGCTCAAGGTTTTAATTATTATTTGTTTATCATGATTTTCATAAAGCTAGTACCAGAGAGGGTGTTAACCATTCTGTGATGTCTTTTCTTCATTCAGGCCATCCGCTATGCGTGTGGTGACAGGAGAGAGTCTGTGGCCAACCTTGGAGATGATAGCTTTAATACCAGTGCTGTTACTACGAATGGAAGCATCAAGTCCCAGAGGGAAAGCATTAATACTATGCTAAAGGGATACTATGAGGTAGGGTAACCTATATATCTTCTTCTCTCCTCATTATTCTCTCCATCCTCAAACACATTAGTCCTTTTCAGGACTATCACATGGTGATCTGTAAACCTAACCTTTCTTATTCCTACCACCATGCTAACTTTAACTTCAAGGAACATCTGAAATATAACTTGATACTCTTTGATAGATAAATACTCTAATTTGCTGAGATGAGCTTAGAATGTAGACAGGAAATGTGTATGATTTTGCCATGATCAACTCAAAGAATGGATTTGAACAAAGATATACTGATACCGAAGTTATTTTGCCTTCATCAGAAAAAAAAGTAAGAATAAACAGAAAGCTGAAACTAGGAAATATAATTTAAAGCCATTCTTCGATTTGCAGTACTTTTCATCTCAACTCAATAGTACCATTACTGCCCTTTTTGGTATAAGAAACATCTTATTTTTGTTTGTACGCCTTGTCCTTATGATGGAGTACTATATGGTCCATGAATGAACAACCTTAGTTTGAAGCAGGGGCAAGTTGTGGGTGTGGGATTCCTAGTGTTTATCAGGAAACAGTTAGGGGATGTTAGGAAGGATAGGAGGGGGTCAAGATCTTCTTCAGGGGTGTAGCTTAGTAATAATTGATTGAACTATAAACCTGGTGTTAGTGATGGTTAGTAAGCTATAGTGTGATGTATATATACAGGCAGTTAGGGGATGTTAGGGAGGATAGGAGGGGGTCAAAATCTTCTTCAGGGGTGTAACTTAGTAATAATTGATTGAACTATATACCTGGTGTAGGATTTTAGTGATGGTTAGTAAGCTGTAGTGTGCTGTATATATATACATGCAGTAAGGGGAAGTTAGGGAGGATAGGAGGTGGTCAAAATCTTCTTCAGGGGTGTAACTTAGTAATAATTGATTGAACTATAAACCTTGTGTTAGTGATGGTTAGTAAGCTGTAGTGTTCTCTATATAAACAGGCATTAAGAGGATGTTAGGGAGGATAGGAGGTGGTCAAGATCTTCTACAAGGTGTTACTCTCTATTCAATTTTTTATTCAGTAGGATGTAAGAATTTCAAGACATGAATAAGTACTTAATAAGTTTGAAAAGAGATAAGAATTTTGCTTGTGGAGAATGTTGTAACTGTTGCAGTTTTGTGAAGTCTTGTAGACCGAGCAAGCCCTTTAAAATACAAACCCCAAATATCAGTTTTCAGCACCTGTGAAATTAAGTTGCAGTTTTGAATTGAGTGCTCTCAAAGAGCCATGACTAATAGAAGTATTGACAACATAGACAAAGATGTATTATGATACCAGTATGAGAGAGAGAGAGAGAGAGAGAGAGAGAGAGAGAGAGAGAGCAGGATGATGCCAATGAATAACTCCTGCCGTATGTTCTCCCCTTCCCATTTTGCCTCTTATAACCAATGCTGAAAATAGTTTCTGTAAATGGATACATGATCTCACACTGCTTCCAATTGACTATCGTACATTCATCTTACAAGGGTGATAATTAATGGGCCAAATTAATTGTGTCATGAGTGCTGATAGTAATTTTCTTATCCTCATGTCTGTTTTGGCATGCTGCAAAAATAACATTATGCCTGGTTTCCATGTTGAGTCATACAGGGTGAAAAACTGATCCCAATCTAGATAGCAGCGCAATAGACTTTCTCTGTTCTTTTTTACTCATTATAATGAATTTGAGGAGGATTTTCCTTTTTTACACCCCACACCAAAATAGTAATCATGTTATCATGCATTTAACCTTTCTAGTACTAATTTATTCCAGGCATTGTCATGCAGATTGGGCAACTATACTTGGTAGTTCTAAAATTAAAGAGTGGCAAGGTATATTTGAGACTTTCTAGTGATTGCATGTGCATTTTTGAAGGTACTATTGTTTTGTACCTTTCATTAATCTTCTTTTGTAATTGAATTATAGATTAATAATAAGCAGTTCTCATATAATGCAAAGCACAAATCATTATGTTCCTATGTGCTATAATGAAAAAAAAGAAAAAATAGATTTATCATGAATATAACGTTTGAAAAACATTTGAGAGTAGAAATCAAAATGGATGATATTTAGTGTGTCTATAGAGTAACATTTAATTTTGTAATTGTTATGTCTTTTTTCTCTTTTTCTTTCGACAAAAATTCTATAGAGATAAAGGTATATTTAATCTGGCTCTAAGCATATGATATGTTCAAATGATAAAGTGTTTGTTTCACCATACTCACTTGTTTCATGATCCTTCATGGAAATACGATTTGCTGTTAACAATAGCCATTTATCCCTGGGAGAGCTCATACGTGTTGTGCTAGACAGGATGCTGTAAGAGAACCTTGTACAAATCCTTGTCTTACAAGGACTTACGCTGCCTTAGAAATGTCTTCAACACTTCCTGGATTACTAGACTTTCCAGTCACACAGTTAAAGCTGAGTCTTTTGTTAACAATAGTGTCTTTTCTATTTTAATAAAGCAAGGGAAGTTAACTCTATCGTGCAATGAGTGAAATAATCGTAGAACTTGTTTGCCAGTCGTAGGACGTGTTGGCTCAGTCAGTAGAGCGTCCGCCTCACAACCGGGAGGTCGTGGGTTCGAACCCCGGCCGCGTCATACCAAAAGACGTTCAAAGATGGGAGTTGCTGCTACCTTGTTTGGCGTTCAACAATAAGGGATAGAGCAACGTCGATCTGGCGCTGCTCAGTGGCTGCCGGGCTCACGATCAATTGGGCAAAAAGAATTTCCATTTCGGTTTAACTTAATAAAATTTGGAGTGGACTTTAAAAGATTATTATTATTGTTATTATTATTATTATTAAATTATGATATGGTAATAAAATCCTCTAGACATTGAAGCGCTGATTCTAATGATATACTTGCAAAATGTAGTGATATTACTTGACTTGACTTGACTTGACTTGACTTGACTTGACTTGACTTGACTTTACCGAGGAACCCTAAATCTTAATGAATCATACAATAGCCTTACATATTTGACATATTCTCTTTAAAGTGATTCAATTTGAATAACTTTAAAACCTACAAGGGAGAAAGGTTACCCTGGAAAAAAAAAGTTGTGATCAAAGATGACATCATTTGCATATTACTCTTCCCAACATGCTGATATATTTCACATACTAGTAACCTCAACATTGGAAAGAAATATATTAAAGTATAATACACACCTTCATTAGGAGTTATGATAATGCAACCAAGAGCTCTACACAGAGTAGGAAGCAGGTGTAGGATGTTGTTAATCAAACCTGATGTTAGGAGGTGACAGAGAAACAAGGAGGAGAATACTACTGCTTCCTGTAATGATCTCTTAACCCTGGTAGCAGAAAGTGAGAGGGAATCGCTACTGTATCTAAGCTGTCTTTCATGTTACTTGATAGACAAAAAATGAGAGAGAATAAGCCAGTTCATCATTACTACTTTGTACAAATGACCCTGAAATGACCGCAATTTGTACGCGCATGCGCATTTGTTTTGTTACACGCACTACTTGTTTAACATGTAAAATCAGACTGGTTTGCGCATCGTGGTAAATACAAAATGACAGCGTATAAAGGTCAATTGTACTCAGTACAAATGAGCTTTATCTGCACATGCGCAAATTGTAATGACGAATTGGCTTATTGCTACTGGCTTTCCCTCGTGTTACATGATAGATTTGTTTTACAACACATGCTCTAGTGACAATTGCTCCATCATTCTCTATATTAACCCCTTGCCTGCTGGAACCGGGTAGTCCCTGTATTAAACCTATGGGGAATATGAAAATGCCATAGTCAATGGGTTAACTGAATTCTTGAGTTAAACCTTAGACCAAACACTATACCTAACCCAAATGTAACGCTATATCTTTGACAAAATTAAGACTGGAGCAATTGGCAAAATAAATTGATGGCTGATAGACTGAAAAGAGAAAATGGTTGATAAAATCAACCTCTATATAAAGATCATTCAAGGGGAACAAGTTAAGAGGTCCCGTGTATTTTTTCACCAAGTTTTTGTCACTATTCCTTAATTAATGCATTTTGTTTTGATCCTGAACAGGAGTTGGAGACACTGAATTCTGTGATGGGTGGAATGGATGGTAAGAGTGCAGAAGCTAAGAAGACAGCCATGAGGTTACAGCAGATCATCAAACATCTTGAAAGCTTCATCACAGATTACAAACCATCAAATGATGATACAAGGTGATTCTATTGTTATTGTTTTGTTGATATCATTTCTTTATTCAAGAAAAGTAGAATACAATATACAACGTAAACGTAACATAATACGGCCAGCATGGTTTGAAAAAGTAAAAGAAAAGATTTGACAGAGTATTGACATAAACATGATAGAAAGTTGCAGTTGTACAAGGTCCACCGCTTATTAAGGCTGATGGCAGGTTTGCATGATTTGTACGACATATATACATATGCATTTAAAAAATGTATGAAACAGATTTGTAACTCATAGATGTAATTTTATATGATCGGCTTTTTAGTTTATTCTGCTTTTATAGCATATATCACATTATGATATAACATCCCTGTGCCCTTCCATTGAGCTTTTAGAAATAATTACCTTAGTTTTATCTCCAGCAACTATCATGAGTGCACAATATAATGCATTTCATGAAATGAATCCCACCAGGTTCTCGTTTACCCCACCTTGGTTGAGTGTTGCAAATGTATAAATGCCTTATTGTAGGACGTTATTGCTGTAGCAGTGATTTGAACCTCATACCTTGTGATCCACAGCCTGGTGACTTGTCTACTTGACAACAAAATCTATAGTCCATACCAGTATTTTATTACTATTTCTCTCCTGGTTCTTTTCGCTCTTTCTTTCAAAGCAAGTAGATTTTAAGTTGTAGAAGTGAATCAAATCTTTCTTTGTCACTTGTTTATGAGCTAATATATTGTCACGTGACCTTTAAAGAATTAGATTTGTATCTTTAATTGTTACATGATCAAATTGATCAATGTTGGCTTGAATGTTTGTATCTGCAGGCCTGATAGTTCCAGTGGTAATTCAGCATCCTTAGAGACCGACATCTCATCAAATGGGGATCGGCCCGTCAACTCCTTGATAGAAAATGGTATCAGTGATCAGAGCAGTATGGATGAATCCGCTTCCACCAAGAACACCACCACAGACTCTGTAAGACTATCTATCATCTACCGCAACTCCTGGGCACAGTTTGAGAACAACGGGCTACGGACGTCGTCTGTCGTCAGCTGTAAAGATAATGACCCAGTCAAGGGCAGCACAGATGACACAAAGCAAAGCAACGGCCTGGAGAAGATCACGCTGTCCTCCATCAAGAACGGCCTCTCGGACATCTTCCCGAGGAATAGCGTGATGCTGAACGGGGGTGACATCACCGGGGGACTGGAGACGGTGCCTGAAAGTAAGCTGGAAAATGGGGTGGAGGCCACCGTAGCCAATAGCAATGCCGCTTTCCTGGAGCAGTTGGATGCGGACGCCAATGGGAACAAACCAACTGCTCCAGTGCCCAACCAAAATGCACCTAACAATGGACACATTCCTCTAATTTTAGAAGACTCTCTGCCACCCCTTCCACCTCCCCCTCCCCCACAGTTAGGTAAGTCACCTGCATGGTATCCGCTATATATGCACACAAAGTGTATAACCACTGCACCATATATTCCAGCATGTCCCTTTTGACATGCACATCCATAAAGAGTATGCAACCAGACTAGCCTCAAATAGTTGTCATCTGTCACATGCTCCTGCGACAATCGCTGCTGGGTTTATTTCATCAGGGATACAAGTGTAGGGGTAGGGATGCCATTGTGTTTAAGGTTAGGTTTAGGTTTAGGGTTAGGATTAGGTGTCGTGTATGGTCCAGAGTTGAATTTAGGAATTGGGTTGTATTGACCACAGAGCAGTTGTCCCTGGAGCATTTGTCATATCATCCAAATAGTGCATGTTTCCAAGAACCTTGAACCCCCTAATACTTCCCACCAAATGCACTGCTTCAACTCCCACTCCCCTGTGCCCCCTTTACCTACTCATATATACTTTATCAGAATTTGCATTTGGAATTGTAATGGTGTCCTTAGGTGGTAGATATTGGGAACATGGATAATTATGTCTCGTATTATGATATTTGATGTATATGTGAGTTGAAGCTTTTACCTTTAAAGTATTTTGGTTCACCTTTGATTTCGAGACATTGCATAATTTATGTTGTGGCATCACAGATGATTTGATTTTTAATATATTTCAGATGTTATGAATCATAGGTATCCATTTATATTGCTGTATTGCCGTATGTAAAAAAATAGATAAGGTAGTGGGTTTGAAAGCGCTTCAAAACTGTAATCAAATACATTCCTTTTACTAGCTAGACTGCTAATGATATACTTGGTTAGTTTAAGGCCAGACAAAAGTTTGAAACTGATATATCTATTGATCACTGGTGCAAACCAAACTGCATTAAAAAAAAACTTCACTGAAAATGGAATATTGATCACCAAGATTGAGTGAACAATGGGAGTGACATTTGTTTGAAGCTATGTATCATGCATGAAAATTGCATGAATGACTTGATATCTTGATTAGATTACATCTATTGCTCAATCTCCAAGACCTATTCATGAATTGATGTTAGAGATGCTATCTGGCATAGTTTATATACATTTGGCTCAATTCATGCAACACAAGGAGAATAATTCATGATGAAATATTCTACATGTGAGAACAAAACAACAAAAAGAATAAAAACTTTTTATGATGTTTATTGATTACTGTGCCAAGGGTTAGTAGCTGTTGAAGGCATCAATTTATGAATCTTTTGGAATTTTGTAATTGCAGTTGTGATCTAAGCTAGATATTAAATAAATATCTTTTTATTGAAATTTGTTCTGTGAATGAAAAACTCAAATGCAATGATAAAGAATGAAGAAGTGCCTGCAGCATTGCTCAAATATTTTAGAAAGGTTACCCATTTTCAAAACTGCTCTCAAAGGCAAGCGAAGCGATATGTGCTTTCTCTTTTAACCTAGTGTCATTTTTTATTTCTTTCGACAGCAAAGCTTAAGAGTAATGACTGCACTTTCCTTCAGTTTTTTTAAAACTATATGCAATGTATTCAGCCTAAAATATAACTTTATCATTGCATGAATGTATGTATACCTCTGTATTGCCTATATCTCTTTCTAGTTTCAGGTATTGCAAGCTTCAAATATTACGTTCTTCATGCCCAGGCAGCTACTCAATCATTGTTTACATGTTCTGTTGCATGACTTTTTCTCTAATTATAATAAACCTTCTACAGATATAATATTATAATATGCCTTCCCTCCTACTTATTCCTTTCTTCTCCTTGCTTCTAATGCTGTTGTATAAAATCCTTCCTGCTGCATTTATAATATGTGTGTCTATGATGACATGCACGTTGTTTAATACTTCAGGTCTTCTTCCAAGCACTGTGTAATGGCATATTTGTTGCCTATTTATTTATCAAAAGTGTATTGCTTTGTCTGCTATGTGAGATAGAGAGGTGCCTTATGTCAGAGTTGCTTGTTGAATATCAGATCATCATATATTTCATCATGAATTTTGATGAGATGGTTTCTAAGAAAAAGCTACACCGATGTGTGTACATGAGCTGTATGGGATCCACACAGTTGGGAACTCTGCTTTCTTTATCTTATGTCTACAAGTGTTGTGTCCGACCTAGTGGTGCATTTACATCCTTTTGCTGAAAAGTATATTTTGCCGGCTGAGAGCCAAAATGACATTAACTCTATGTAAAAGTATGAGTTAACGCCCTTCTGGCTCTCTGGAGATGATTTATTGGAATGCAAGAGCTTGTTTTGTAAATATGTAAATAAAAATCTTACATATACATGTACATATAGGACAACAAAATCTAATTGCCTACAGAAAGTGAAATGGAATAAGATATAAACAGTTGCTTATATATAAGATTCTCTGACCATGAGGCGCCCAAATCTATGACAAAATAAAAAGGGGGCACATCATATATTAAACCTGAATTAATTAGCATCAACATCTTCCTGCCACTGATTTAAGTGATAATGGTACATTCCTGGAGATCATACCATCCTCAATTATGCCTCATTTTTTTTGCCTTGATAAAGAAAAGTTCAATCTGGCATACAATTAATTTTGACTAGCTCCCTCTTTTGCCAACATTCAGACAGGTAAGGCGTAGAGGACCTCTGGATGACGGGAAGAGGAAAACAAATTAGATTTAATTGCCTTCAGAAAGTGAAATGGAATAAGATATGAAAAGTTGCATATATCCAAGATTCTCTGACCATGAGGGGCCCAAATCTATAATGATAAAAAAGGGGGCATATCATATAAACCTGAATTAATTAGCGCCAACATCCCTCTCTCACCACTGATTTAAGTGATAATTGTACATTCCTAGAGATCATACTATTTACAAGTACACCTTATTTGCTTCAGCTTGATAAAGAAGAGTTCAATTTGGAATACAATTAAGTTTGAATAGCTCCCTCTTTGGCCAACATTCAGACAGGTAAGGCGTAGAGAACCTCTGGATGACGGGAAGAGGAAAACAAATTAGATTTAGAATTTGTGCCTAGTCAGAGAGGATGATTATCTAGCGATAGGACGGTAGATCTTGGAGAAAATACTATCTTCCTAACTAGATTCTGTCATGGAATAGTGCTTCCCTCCGATCTAGATGAACTGATAGCTACCAACACCTCGGTAAATTAAATTAATGAATGGGAAAAAAATCCTAAAAATAAAAATTTGACGTCATTTCATCAGTAGTAGCAAGAAGACTGAAGTTTTTAAAGGGGATAAAAGTTTATGTTAGCAAAGGTTAAAAGTCATGAAATACTTGAATTTGAAAGAAATCATGTGCGGCTAGTGAAAAGTCAAATTAAAGCTTATTTATTGCCTCCGTAGGCAATAAATAGCCTCCACTGGGCAGTGTTCTAGTCATTCTCCTGATGACGATCAGAGCATACTGATCGAAACGTCGAGAACAACAGAGCTCACCAGCCCTTTTCAGGGCTCTTATTCCTTGAAAGAATTACATGGTGTAATCCTGAAAAACTAATCTACAATTCAGTTTCTCCACCATGAAAGTGTCGCTGATACTTCACTAAATACCGGCTCTAAAGGGGAGCAATCATTCAGCGAAAAATCTGGCCCTTGTTCTTTATTCAGAGAAAACAATGGCACCGTCCGGTGCTTTCTCTGTTTAGAGGAATTATAGCGCCACCAGTGACCAGAATGAGAATGCAGCCGTGAATCAAATTCGCGGGCATTTCCGATTGGCGCCAAACAGGCTGTGAATCGGATCCCTCCGTAGGCAATAAATAGCCTCCACTGGGCAGTGTTCTAGTCATTCTCCTGATGACGATCAGAGCATACTGATCGAAACGTCGAGAACAACAGAGCTCTTAGCGGAGCTCACCAGCCCTTTTCAGGGCTCTTATTCCTTGAAAGAATTACATGGTGTAACCCTGAAAAAACTAATCTACAATTCAGTTTCTCCACCATGAAAGTGTCGCTGATACTTCACTAAAGCTTATTGTCCCCGCCGAACGAAGTTCGCGAGGGGACTATGAAACGGGCTCCGTACGTGTGTGCGTGTGTGTGTGTGTGTGTGTGTGTGTGTGTGTGTGTGTGTCCGTCCGTCCGTCCGTCCGTCTGTCCGTGTGTGCTCAAATGTTAGAAAATGCTACTTCTCCGTCATTTCTTGGCCAATTTTGATTCCGATTGTTTTATCTGATAGGGCTGGGTGGGGGCTTCCAAACTTCTACACAGAATTTTGAAATTCATTAATTATGCAAATTTATGCAAGTTTATTCAAAATCGACGAAAAATGCTACTTCTCCTCTATTTCACATCGGATTTTGATTCCGATTGTTTTATCTGATAGGGCTGGGTGGGGGCTTCCAAACTTCTACACAGAATTTTCAAATTCAATAATTATGCAAATTTATGCAAATTTATTCAAAATTGACGAAAAATGCTACTTCTCTATTTCACATCGGATTTTGATTCCGATTGTTTTATCTGATAGGGCTGGGTGGGGGCTTCCAAACTTCTACACAGAATTTTGAAATTCATTAATTATGCAAATTTATGCAAATTTATTCAAAATTGACGAAAAATGCTACTTCTCCTCTATTTCACATCGGATTTTGATTCCGATTGTTTTATCTGATAGGGCTGGGTGGGGGCTTCCAAACTTCTACACAGAATTTTCAAATTCATTAATTATGCAAATTTATTCAAAATTGACGAAAAATGCTACTTCTCCTCTATTTCACATCAGATTTTTATTCTGATTGTTTTATCTGATAGGGCTGGGTGGGGGCTTCCAAACTTCTACACAGAATTTTGAAATTCATTATTCATGCAAATTTATGCAAATTTATTCAAAATGGCTGAAGGTTCATAATGTTTTCATGTTTTATATTTCAGTTGTATACATGCATTGTTGGTATTCTCTTCTTTTGCATGCAGTAACATTATTATTTTATTCACTAAAGTTTTTCACTGAAGTTTTAAGGTTCAGGCTAGTTAATTTCCACAGATCTGCACTTCCGGCGGGGACATTTATTACGCATTGCGTAATTTACTCATTCACTTGTTTGTGAAACAGTCAATATCCCTTTATTAGTTTTTTTCAGTCTTCAAATGAATATATTTAAATATGTCATTCTCCTTATAAAAGTGATAAGGAAATAAGTGGGTGTTTTGTTTGTGGAGGGGGTAAGAGTAGTATCATTTTGGGAATTCCAGAAATGTTTTGGTGATGGTCTTTGTTTTCAGACAACAGTATCCTTAGGTTTAAAAAGGTCAAATGATTTCTGTGTTCTACAACACATGCCCATGCAACAAATGCTCCTATAGCAACCTAATTTCTAACTTCAACCTTTAACCAAGGACTATACCTAATCCTAATCCTAACCCTAAACCTCATCTGAAATCCCATTGCTACCCTAATCCTAACCATATTTCTGTGGTGAATTAAAGCCAGGAGCTATTGTTGCCGGAGCGAATGTCAGTACACCAATTTTCTTGGAAGGCTTTTGATGATAATTTGTGTACTGTGCCTTGGAGTTTGGATAATTTTCTGTTGAAGAATCAGCTGTTCACACCATCTTGACCTTGCTATGAGTTCATCCAATGTAGGCTGTAGCATGATGGAAACAAAGCTTATTATGTCATGATGCTATACTTCAGTGATTAACCCTTTGCTTACTGGAGTCAGTTAGTTCCTCTATTAAAGGGAAAGTTCACCCCGAAGATTACTTGAGTTTAAAAAATGCAGAAAAAATAAAGAAAAATATTGGCGAAAGTTTGGACAAAATCCGTTAAAGAATAACGGAGTTATGGACTTTTGAAGTTTTGATTTTGTGACGTCACATGCGAGCAGCTCCTCCATTATGTAATGTGATAAATATTCCATAAAATACAGTTTTCTCAGAATATTTAGAATATTTTCGTCTGTGCATTTGATATATTGTCAGAAATGTTATTCAATACTAGATTCTGAAAAGAAACAATATTAATTTATCGTGGAACGTAAAAAAAAAATGTGAATATATGGAATATTTATTACATGACCAATGGGCAGCTGCTCGCATGTGACGTCACGAATCCAAAACTTTAAATAGTCATAACTCTTTTATTATTTGACCGATTTTCATCAAACCTTCGCCAATATTTTTCTTTATTTTTTCTGCATTTTTTAAACTCTAGTAATCTTTAGGGTGAACTTTCCCTTTAAGCCTATGGGAATAAGAGAATTCAGTAGTCAACGGGTTAAGAAACTTGCCAGTGATGAAGGGGGTGTGGAACAACACCTCTCGTTTCCTGACCTCTCTCTTCCCCTCTCTCTCTCTCTCTCTCTTCCCCTCTCTCTCTCTCTCTCTCTCTCTCTCTCTCTTCTTCTGCTTCCCTTCTAATGCTCATTTCCTCTGCTCTTCACAGCATTATTAGGGCTACCTACCAGATTGCCTTCATTAATGTCTCTTTTCGAATTGTTTGGCAAACTTCATGATAAAATTGACACGCTTCTGCTCCCACGTAATTCCTGGAATTTTTGCAACATTGCTGCTTCTAAGATGTCGATTGATGTGGTATGTGTTACAGCAGTGTCGTTAAATCTTAATTTCCTGTTCGCAAATGGTCTTGGCAATCCTTTATACAAAACATACTTGTAGTCATCAGAGAGCATGTGTATTCCTGTTTGTCACATGAAAAATGAGTCCATAAGTAGGGAAGTGCCCTAATTCTTAAAGAATCACACTTCGCAAGGAATTGTAAAATAGGGTTATTTTACAAAATAAAGGCAAAATTAACGTTTATGAGTACTTGCACTCGAGAAAAAAAACCAAAAGAAAAATCTACACTGTACATACGTACATGGATGCAAAGTTTATCTGTCTGTATTAATGTGGTATTGCAATCAAGAACATACTTGGATTTATTCTTTCCGAAAGACTAGAATAATTTTATTCATCTGCCATGCTGAAAATTGCTGTTGAAATAAGCTTGTGATACATTTACCTCTCAAGAAATTAAGTTTAGTCACACCTGTATCAAAATGCCCCTCAAAGAAAGCAGAATTGGTGGTCATTAAATACAGGTTCATTTAATAAAGTTCTCAATGAGAAACTGTTCATAGGAAACTGTGACTATGGCTTCATAGAGAGGATGATGTTCTATATACTCTGTCCCTAGGCAGGTTTGACTGTATCTGTAAGCCTTCTGCTTTGCCGATTGAATAGAGATTCCATTTCACACCCAGTGATGACATGGATTCCATGATAAAAACCAGATGCATTTGTTTTCATCATGAGATTATATGTTCAGCAGGCACACAATGTTTCTATCAGTTGTTAGGTTTAGTGATGATATGTGTTGCTCATTTCCTCCTCTTCTCCCTCTTATATGTTCAAGGGAATGGTAAAAACTTCCGTTTTCATGGCAATTATCTCCTCACTCTGCAGGAATTGAGTGTTTTTAAAGGTACAATTCAACATTTGAAAAAGTAATTATTAAAAAGGTAATATCTGACAGATCTATCTAAGAAGATAGGTTAACAGACTATTTGTTAACCCATAGACTACGGGAACCGGGTGGCTCCTGTATTAAGCCTATGAGAGTTAAAGAATTCAGTAGTCAACGGGTTAAGTATGATTTCTGTGATGCACTTTATTTTCTAGTATCATGACTAGACCACCCAAAGGGCTGTGTCTGAATGGTGATTTAATAATCTTAACTAAGTTTCCCTGTTCATACCAGGTTAGTTTAAAGGTACTACATATTCATCTTTGGAAAAGACAGTTGAGTAATCAGTTTAAAAGGTATTGGGAAGCAAGGTTATATGGATAGTTACAATAGTATGAAATTCAGTTTGAAATTATCAAGTGTGATAAAAGCTATTATTCAAAAAATTTTCCCAGTGTGGTATGAATCAAATTCTTATAATTATTGAAATTCAACATTAAGTTTATCCATACTTTACATTGATCATGTTTGTTCAAATTTACAGTGATGCCTTTCATATATTATAAGACAAATTTCTGAACAATTAATCTTATGTCATGACCATATTAAAACAGATTTTTCTGTAAGCAAGCTGTGTAAATTTACCATTTGCAAAGGATATATCTCATGTCATATCCAGCAAAAAAGTGAACCCTTATTTTCCCCTCCCCTTCTCTGTGCCAATGAAGCTCATCACTTATCCAAAATGTCAGCTCAATATTTCTGTGATATCTCAAACAGTAGCAAGTTTTCCTGTTGCCAATTTAATGAATTTGTAGTGTAAAGGGCAGTAAGGAACCCCCTTTTTCCACGTTATAGGATGATATTCATTGTAACTAGAATGAATATTTGAGGCCTTTATTTTATAATTTTCTTATTCAATTTCTAACTATTTTTAGACTTGTAGCAGAGAGACCTTATTGTTCATGTTCATGTAGCTCATTCCAGAAATTATGTAAAATTTGCGTGAGAAGTACTTGAATCAATATCAAAAGATTTTTTCACAGTATGCAAAAGCTAATTCTAACAGTTGCAATAACATTCTTCAATTTTACTCAGCTTATAGTCACTGTTTTTTTACATTTTATTATACATCTCATCGAAATGAAACAAATGAAAGAGAATATGTGATTTCCGATGAAAGTTGGCAGCTCTGGAATGATGTACAGTAGTGATGGGATAGACAATAGGGGTGGTTAAATGCAGTAAGATATTGTGGGTACAATAGATCTTTGCATGAGGTCCCTGTTGCCTGAAGCTATTACTCTAGGTCTGCTAACGGGAAGTGGCAGCGCCCTTGCCTGATGAGTGCAGTCATCTACCCTGAGACGTTCTGCAACCTAGCTTTACTAGCCTCCCCCACCCCTAGAGGAGGGAAATCAAAAATCAAGCCAGATTATTCACAAAAGAAGAAGATTAGTAGCGCCCCCTCTTAAGATAAAAAGTTAGAAGATTGAAGCTGTTGCCAAAGAGAATTTAAAGCTCCCATCACCTCTCCTCAAAAAGAAAATGGCTTACCGGTAAGAGGATAGCTTTCTGCACTCACCATCCTCTCCAATTAAGATGAAAAGTTTGAAGGTAGATTGTATGCCAAAGAGAAGATATAGATCCCTTTCACCCCCTATTTCTGAAAAAAGAAGAAGAACTGAGTGAAAACTGTTTTATGAGAACATGTAGGCTCCCTACCCTTCCCATCTCCTCCACTTCCCAAGGAAAACTTATAAGAATTGGACTGTTACCAGAAGTAAGCTATAACTTCCACCCTGTCTAAGAGGATATGTTTAAGATTGAGACTGTTGTCAAAGAAAAGTAAGCTTCTTACCCCTTTTATTTTCACTCCTTTCAAAGAGGAAGGGACATTAAGAGATGTTTTGCCAGAGCTAAGATACCCCCACCTCCTAAGAAGATTAAGTTTGCTTGCCAAAGACAACTTAAAGCCCCCCTTCCCCTCCATAGAGGAAACAATTAGAAGAATAAGATTTTATGCCAATGAGAACATTTAGCTCCCCTTACCCTGTAGGAGTTTAAGACATTCAACTCCCCTTTAGGAGTTTAAGGCCTTCTACCCAAAGGAATCTAAACCTCCCCCCCCCCCTCCCTCCCAAGGAAATGTCATAATGCCTGCTTGCCAAGAACAATCTGCAGCCCCCCTCCCCCCTTCATGGAGGAAGAGATTGTGATTCATTTCTACAAATGACTCAAGTGAACCGCAGAAGATAAGTATCGGCAGAACAACCATGTGACCTTTGAGAAACCCCCCTATGCTCCTTCAATTAATACCACTGCTGTGAGGTGAACCAATAGAAATCATACTCAGGTGATAGCTGGCACGAAGAAAATGGAATTAATATGTCTTAAGAGGGATTTATTGAAATCATGAGCTGTCCATTATAATCCTTTATGATAACTGTTGCATAAGCAGGATTGATGGTCAGTCAAACTGGTAGATGATATGTTACGGACTAAGAAACAATGAGGTCATGAGGGGCCCAAGTATCAGCACGATCTCGGATGTAATACATGTTTTATTAGCCCATTTTCTTGTTAATATTCAAATTTTACCTTAGGAATCTTGTAGGCAGGATTTGGTAATGGGATGAGATGGTAGTCATATGTTTCAAATTTGTTGCCCCTTTTCGATCCTCCCCTTCTACCGATTCCCCCATTTTATCCTTTTTGGAGTATTTTTCAGGGGGACTGCCTCCACCCCACTGCCCCTTCTGGCTACAATGAAAAATCTTAGTTGTTTAAGTTGGACACATTCTGCTTTGATCAGGACTAAGACTTTTAAATAGAATTGTAGCCAAAATTCAATCACATGCAGAAAATAGATATATCGTAGGTGTCATGTCCTTGGGAGGATGTAATGATTACATTACAAATTTCACATACATGTGGAGTAGAAATTGATTGTACAAACTAGATTTTAGAGTACAAAACCAAAAATCAGGAGGAGTTATTCTTTCAATGTCCTTGCATTTTGCTATGCCTTGTAATATAACTATTTCCACATACCCACATTTTGTATACCAAAGTTTTGTATTATGTTGTGCCATGGCAACTTTAAATTAGGGAACTGATTCACTCAAACCACTGCATGCGTCACAGGGAACTATGTCACAAACGACTTTGGATGGTAATTGAGTATTAGCTCTTACATCAGTGACCTATATTGAAGAATGAAGAAAAATGTTCCTCATGGCCTAATTATCAATATTAATTTTCTCCTCTTATATGATATGATAAACAAGACAAAAACTGGATATTCTGTAATTTTATTTACCCTTCCCCTCACTCCTTAATTCCCTCACCTTCTCTCTCTTTCTCTTTGTCTCACTCTCTCTTTCTCCTCTTTCTCTCATTCTTGCTTTCTCTCTCTCTCTCCTTTCTCTCACTCGCTCTCCTCTTTCTCTCACTCTCCTTTTCCCCTTCTCTCTTCTCTTTCTCCCTCTCTCTTTCTCCTCTTTTTCTCCCTCTCTCTTTCTCCTCTTTTTCCCACTCTCTCTTCTCTTTCTTCTCTCTCTTCTCTCTCCCTCTCTTTATCACACTCACTTTTTTCACTGTCTTCTCTTTTTCCCACTCTCTCTCTTCTCTCTTCTTTTTCTTTTCTCTCTCTCTCTTCTCTTTTTCTCCCTCTCTCTTCTCTTTTTCCCACTCTCTCTTCTCTTCTCTTTCTTCTCTCTCTTCTCTCTCCCTCTCTTTATCACACTCCCTCTCTTTATCACACTCACTCACTTTTTTCACTGTCTTCTCTTTTTCCCTCTCTCTTTCTCTTTTTCCCAATCTCTCTCTTTTCTCTTCTCTTTCTTCTCTCTCTCTTCTCTCTTCTCTCTTCTCTCTCTTCTCTCTCTCTTCTCTCTTCTCTTTCTTCTCTCTCTCTTCTCTCTTCTCTCTCTTCTCTCTCTCTCTCTTCTCTCTTCTCTTTCTTCTCTCTCTCTCTTCTCTCTCTCTCTCTCTCTCTTCTCTTTCTTCTCTCTCTCTCTCTCTTCTCTCTCCCTCTCTCTTTATCACACTCACTTTTTTCACTCTCTCTCACTTTTTTCTGTTTTTATTTCAAAACCATCAAGTTTCTCTTTCTCTGTAAGTTTCACTCTTTACTCTCTTACTGTATTTACTTGCTACCTTATTCTCTCTTTCTCTCTCTCCTCTCCCTCTCTCCAGCAAAGGCTATTTCTGTATCTTTTCTTCCTGATAAGTCACATATTAATCCCTTTTGATACATATGTTAGGAGACAATACTAAGAACCTCCCTCAATTACCCCCTCTTTATAGATATGTTTGGAATCTTTGGCAAGTATTCCATTTAGACCCTTCATTTAAAGCCAATAGTACACAATTGCAAATTACAAATAGAAATGAAAGTGTTTGTAATGTGCATAAATCTATTCTTAAAATACTTGATTTTCTTTTTGTTGTTGAAAATTCAAGCAGAATGGTTATTGGTTAGGGTCTTCAAAGATTAAGTCAGCTTTTCTTATTTGTCTATATTTTCTTTGTGCATTTATGATATAAACTAATACTATGGTAGATGTGCATACTTATTCAAAAATGTTACTTTAAGAAAAATATTTATGGTGTGTTTTTCTTGGATATCTTGACATATTCAAGTCACATTTGGTTGATTTTGTATCAAAAGTAGCCTACCAATTATAGTTTCAAGACCTGCATGAACTTGAATTTACTTAGTAATTCTTTTATTTTCTTCTTTTTTTGGGGGGGGGGATGGGAATGATGGTTTGAAAACCAGTCTAGACTAGAAAAAAAATCTCATTAACAAAGACTGCATATACTACCAGATTTCCCCTAGGATTTCCAAAGGTTAATTTCAGTAGTCACCTGAAAAAATATTAAGGTGTTGATAGATACCTAATAACCACAGGAGACTTTTGTGTTATTTGTGAATTACAGATTAGTTATGGATATTTTGAGGTAAATAACTACAGGCACCGTCTGGGATTGGTTCCACTTAGTGATCGTTGTTTCGTTGCCAATAGACTAAAATAGACGCTTTAATCAAGTTCGATGGGCTTCGGCTAGCTCGTAGGCAGCCAGTTAGCTGAGAAAGGGAGAGTATCGATGAATCATCGAAGCAGCACTGGGCTTGGTTTGCTTTGCTTTCCAGAGTGCCTGCTGCTCATAGACAAACAGCTGTCAGACTTTCCTGTGTGCAGCCACTACTTGCACTTAGACCGTGGATGATTCGTGCATCGTTAAGGAACTTTCAGTCCGGCCTTTCCCTCTTTCAGTTTGGCCTTTCCTGTCCTGGTTCTAGACATAGGAAAATCTTAACTTGCAATTCTGTGATAATTATCATTGTGTTGTCAACTTGAAAACACTTCTACCATTGCTTTGTCAATGGACTATGGTCTAGTATTCTGCTTTGAAAGTCACCGATGTCTGTAAACCATTATTTTAAATAATTGAGAGGATCAAACTTCTTGCCAACTTTACTAATGATTGAAGGACTAGCTCCTGTCATTTTGTTCTGAGGCATAATGTGATGTGGCCTTCAGAATCCTCCTGCTTCACCTTTTCTCTCATCGTCTCTTCAAAACAGACAAAGCTCTTTGATTAGCAGTGATTGTCATTAAGTTTCCTAGTTGCTGATTTTATTAAGTATTCAACTCCAGCAGTTGTATTGTGTTTTGGATGAAATTTACACTTCAGCAATGCCAGAAAGGGGGCCAAAGTGGAATTTAAAGGAATCATATTTGTAGTGCCACTTCCTCTTTCCATCTGTCGGATGCAATCATACACTTTTCAGAAGCTGATTTTTTTTTTTTGCAACTGGCAGACAGAAATGGACTATTTGTGTCTTATGACGTAAAGTGAGTGCCAAACCCTTAGAACTATTGGAGGAGTGTCTGTCAACAACTTCATTTCTTACTTTTGTGCTGCTGCACTCGCTGCCAGATTGGACGTTAGTTTGGAATAATTCATGCATATCTACATTTATCTACGGATGGGATTACCATGGCTGCTTCAGTGCAATGTTTTAGGGGCCTTTTCATCTGATGGAATTTATTGGTAGAAAATTATGCATCAAGTATTTTCATGTAGCAAATCTTGTGTAACCATTGAGGGATTTAGTGAAAAGAGGAGAGAGTTTATGAACTGAACTTGAAAAAAAGACTTTGTCTGAGGAGTGACTTTATGTATGCTGCTGTGGCCACCATTGGGCTGTGCAGCCCACCACCTAAACATGTTCACTATCCGACAGCCTTCAGAGGTAAAATACCTTTTTCAGCTCTCTTGTAAGCTCATATAAAAAGACCTTTCTGTTGATTAGAAATCAGTTTTCCAAATTCATGTAAAGACTTTTCTCTGCACATCCAATCTCTATTAGCAAAACTGAACATTCCTTTTTGAGCATTCCATCTTGGTTCTGGTAGGTTCTGCATACTAGCTGCATTCTAGAAATTCTTTCCTATGTCTTCAGTATTCAGGAATACTTTGGTGAGAGACAAATGGTCTCTGGAGCTAATTTAGAGCTGATCTAATTAGCGCCTTTCTGTCTCTCAACTAAGGATAGATACACAACCCTTTACTAATTGTAGGAAATCACCTTCCTCACACTGTCTCCTCATGTTATTCCTCTTGAGTATAATGGTGAGTTCCTTTAGTGCTTCCAGTCTACCAAAGCTTTCTCTTTTGCACTAGAGCAGGTCTAAGACTGTATTGTGTCTATAGTATCTATCCTTCACCTAAATGGATATACTTTTGTGTCACAAGTCATTGATCCTTACCATGAAAGTCTTTGATACTTGTAAGTACCTATGCTTTACAGATTTAGTGAAGTATGTACCGAATTTGTTTTTGTGGAACAGTTGATATTGCCAAGCTACTTGATATTCAAGGATGGGTTCTTTCAGACAAGGAATGTGAGGCTCTTTTGGAATACTGACTATCTATCTATATATACTCTGAGTATATAGCATGTTGTCCCAACAGTGCATGATGCATGACACCTTAGCTCCTCCCCCGTCTGTCATTAATACCACTACCTTTCTGCCCCATTGTTTGTCTAGAGCGGAGCTTTGCCATCAGGGAAAAGATGCCAGCTCGTGCACCACCCCCACCCCCTCCCAACACCACCACCACTACCACAACTTCAACAACACTGTCACCCCATCTGCCTCCTCCACACTTCATCCCGACAGGATCCTGCAATGACAGACTGGAGTTTGAGAAGCTCTTCAGCTCCGCCTCTGTGTCTCCGGTGCTGCGGAGACGGATGTGGCAGGCTGCAGCCACCACCGGCAACTTCACCTTCAAGTCACCGCCTCCCCTGCCTGTCCGTGGAGCCAGCGAGAACAAACCAAAGGAAACGGTGCCCAAGCAGGAAACTACCAAAGGACACTTTTCAACAACCGAAGACAACCAAGTGCCACCTCCTCTCCCTCCAAGGCAGTCGGTGTTCGACCCTGCTGAAGTGGAACTGCGGAACAAATTCAACGCAGCAAAGTCTAGCAGTACAGCCAAGAAATATGCCTCAAGCACTAACTCACAGTTGCCAAAGAAAACCAAAAGTCCCTCACAGTCTTTCTGGAGGACCTTCAAGTCGTCCAAGTCAAGTGCTGCGATCAGCAAGGTCTTCCCGACATCGTCATCATCCTCCAGTAAGAGTAAGGATCCGCCTCCACTTCCACCGAGGCAGGCTTCGGTCACGCCTTGCCCTAGGACACCTCAGACTGAAGGAGATCTCAAGGAGGAGATGAATGAGGAGACTGAAGAGGAGGTATCAGTAACTAGCAGGAAAGTTGTAGGTAAGGAGGCATGTCTAGAGCATCATGGCAAGTCCATCTTTTATGAGCATGGTAAAGAGGCGTGTCCACCTCTTTGGAGCATGATGAATGGGCATATCAACCTCACAAGAGCATGGTAATGTCAACCTTACTGGAGCATGGTAATGTCAACCTTACAGAAACATGTTGAGGAGGTTTATCAACCTCATTGGAGCAAGATAAGGAGGTTTTTCCACCTCATAGGGGCATGAGATCAGATGGAAAGCAACACCTTGCTTGCTTCCTTCCAGAGTAGCATGAAGAAAGAGGAGATGTATGTATTTGAAAACTCTCCAGAGTATGCATCTGTAATACTTTTTTTTTTACTTGTACTAATTTATTTTTTCAAAACTTGCTTGCTGTACATAATGCACTTGTAGTAGTAGTTAGTGTGAATTTGTTTTACTGCTACTGATATTTGTATGGAAAAGTCTGAAGTTTGAAGAAGCCTATCAAGATTGCCTAATTTTGTCTGATATCTACTTGACTGATTATTCATAAATCTAATTCCCATACCACAAAGTTATGACAAGATGATTTCAGCAAAGAATATAGTGACTTTGATTTTTAGCACGGGTATTACATGGAATAGATGAAGCACTTGTAACACATATTATATATGGCAATGTTGAGCAACCAAGAAAAGTATTGAAATGGCTAGTAATGTAGCTCATGCTTCAAACAGGGCTTGAACTTTATTATGGTTTGAGGATTACATTATACTATTTTGGAAATTATTTTGATGTGTAATACATCACTTTTTTCCAGAATCATTATGAAGACTATTCAATTTCCTCTAATTATATGTTTATATCATGCTTGGCGTTGATAAGAGATTTTAGCATGCTTCTCAAAAAATAATTTGACTCTGTAAAGAAACAAAGAGAGATTTCCTTAAAAATATTGACAAACTATGTGTTTGTTTTTGTCAATATTTTGCTGCATGTTTGCATCATTGGATGTTTTTATTCTGCAGGTGAGCGGAGCATTCATGATTAGCAAGAAATGGTCTTGTCAGACTGCTGACGTCAATCCAAATGACTTCAATTGCTTTCAAGGGTACCAATATTGAAGGCTGAAGGTTTCTATGTGGGGGCCCCCTTTCACATTATACCATTCTGATATATTTTCGGGGAAATGCTGTTTTCTGCCATTCATGAACTGCTTTGCTTCTAAATACAAGAATGTTAGTCATATAAAAAACTTGGCATTGTAATAGTCTGTCAACCTTTTAGAAAGTATCTGTTCAACAAGTCAATCCAAAGTTGTATAGTACTTCCCAATCAACAAAGGATACATCAGGTATGAAGAGAATGACTGGAATACTAATGGATTAAATTAAATGCAGCAAAGTGCCTGTCTGAATTGTGTAGAGTTTTGGATACTCCTTTCTGTTCCCCCCCCCCCAAATAAATCTTTCTTTTTGTCAATATCACAGTTTAGAATACTTAGGCAATATTTTGTATGAATGATAAAAATATATCACAGATATGTAAAAATTATCAGTAAGTACTGTCAAAACTTTTCTTGCGTTTATGCTATGGATAGATTAGAAGAAAATATTTCCTCTTTTGCTTTTATTTTTTTTCTCTTATTTATTTGTTTAATATATATGTACATGTGTATAGAAGAGAAAAGCCATCAAATGTGTAACTTTTTTTTTCTTTTTTGTGTGGAGGGGGGGGGGGGGGTGGTTGTGCTGTCTGCAGGCTTACGCTTTGGACTAATCTTCCATTTAAATAGTCCCGAAAACTTTCCACACTACCTTTAAATCTCTTTTGATGTTAATGCTGCAAGAGCATGGGAAGAGTTTAGGGGGTAACTGCTAAAGAGAATAAATCTAATTCATGCACAGGCAAACTGAGAACTATTTTTGTCACTGCCAATTTGCGTTTTTTGGAGTTGAACCAACACGTTTTAGTCAAGCGTGACTTTTCAGTTTTCTTTTTGTTTGTTTGTAGCAGTAGGATTGTGATTATCTATATAATCTTTGGAGTAGAAGATTTTATTTGGAAATGAATGAAGTAAGATGGTATCACATATTGCTTGGGAATTTTTCAGATTTCACACAATGAGTTAGCAGTATTTCTGACCTCTTTTGTTTTCTTTTCAATTCACATTCTTGGTGTTTTGTTTCATGTTGTTGCCCTCTAAAATGGTTCAGATTTGATATAACAAGAAGTATAAAGTATGACATTTATACATTCGTATAAATATAATGCACACATATATACATAATCACATATGGTGTAGTTCTGTACATTCCTGAATAGGTGAATATAATTATGTGAAGAAGAATAACCCAAGCAAACAATCCTTAACCAAAGTGGATGATTAATACAAATCTAGAAATGCATAATTGAATCTCAAAGCACTTAGTAACATATCTTGCCGTCCAAAAAGTGAAATATGATATATGATTTAGGTAGATAAAATGTATATAGCTCTATATATTGCTCTTGAGCTAGGGCTAGGTACAGATCTAGGGTTACGGCAGAATAAATGAAAAGCTGATATAAGACATCTTACTGATAATAATCAAGGAGATGTCAAGATTTACAACAGATTAACTAAGGAAATTTTGTCCATTTAGTCATTCTCTCATGTATGTTAACCACCATGTGGAAAAAACATCTTTGTCTTTAGATATGAATATCTCAAATCAGCTCTTATAGAATGTATATCTCAGAAGAAATAGTATAGCCTATTTCAGTTTATATTTCTGAACTGTTTTGTTCAAAAGACGATTACTGTAGCATTGTTTTTGGTGTAGCATTGTCAATAATAATACACTTTTTGAAGTCAGACATACAGCTTGCATAATCTGATGACATTCAACATATTTCTTACATGAACAAGAATGTTAAACATCTGAATGACATCTCCTATGTGTTACACATTTATTGTGTTGCAAGAAACCAATGAAGAAGAACCTGTAATCTAAGTTAACCCTTTCAAGACAGGAATTATTTAAGGACTAAATTGATCACATTTTGTTCTTCAAATTGGCAACAATAATATTTTTCTTTTAGTTCTACATGGTTCTAATAAGGTGTAATGTCTTTGAAAACAATATATATGGTTAAGAATTTTGTTGAAAAGTTGAAAAATTGCCAATTTTGATAAAAAACAATGATTTTGAACCTTTTAATTTGTTGCCAATTTAAGGATTTTGAAGCATATTCTCCTTTTTAAAATGCCTGGCATCAAATGCAATATGGTCATGCAATAAAAATGAACATAGTGTGTGTAGAATTTTTTGTTCTTTCTACTCATGCATCTGGTATATTTTTAGGGCTCTGAATCAAAAGTTATTGAGCCAAACCACAAAATGTGGACAATTGTCTTGAAAGGGTTAAAGATGAAATGAATGGAATATATGCACAATATTCAAACATACAGCTTGCATAATCTGATGACATTCAACATATTTCTTACATAAACAAGAATGTTAAACATCTGAATGACATCTCCTATGTTTTACACATTTATTGTGTTGCAAGAAACCAATGAAGAAGAACCTGTAATGTAAGTTAAAGATGAAATGAATGGATTATACACACAATATGCCAGCTGAAATGTAAAGGAGGCCAACTTACTCTTGTCACATCAATTTATTAGGTCATTTCTAATCACCTCTCAATCTAATTCAGAATTAACTGTGTCTACTCTTTTCCCCACCAGTGCTAAGGTAGATCATATGGCTATGTCCTTGAAGTCTTATCAAATATTCTTAAACTGTCTACCTTTTTTTAATGAACAGGAACATGTGCATTACTTAAGACATGATATGACTGATTTTTTAATCCCACCTTGATACATTTAAACATGAGTTATATATAGACAGCTTGATATTCATTACAGCTTGAATGATCCATTTAAGCTGTACCAATATGGTTTTGAAATATATTTCATCGTTAGACTTTTTTGTTTGTTTAAATGGCCTTCAAACTGAATAATTCAAGATTTTATAACTGATATGAAAATTATTCTAGCTGAGAAATATTCTTAAAATCATTGATTGATATCCAAATTCAAGGAATTTCAGACATTAACTAAAACATATGAGTATTTTTTAAATGCAGTCAACTATGGTAGCGTAAATAATTATTTTATTTAGTTCTCATGAAATTTCAATAAATTTGACTTTTAATGCTTGTCCAGAAAAATAGTGAAAGAACATATTTCCCCAAAACATTCATTAGTTGAAATATATATTAACATATATGACATATTTATTGTACAACATACCCTTCTCCCTAAGAGATAAAAATACACATCATGTGATTAGAAATACAAACTACATATATCATGTGAGTATTAACACAAACAGTCTTGTACTCCCACCAGAATCTTCAAAGACGATCTAAGTCAGGCAAGTTTTTGGTCTTGTGACCAAGAGGGTTCCTGAAATAGCCCTGTGGGGTCAGAGGAAACACATGGGGTAGCGAGATGACACCTGTAATAGGGTGTAACCGATCCTTTAGCACCCACTCATGACAGATTGGTGTGGGGTGGAGGGAAGTAAAGGGACGTTTGGTTAGGGTATCTGCACTAATCAGCTTGATAAGCTTAATCACCACAGATGCAGCATTTTCAAGTTATGTGTATTGTAAATCAAGTTATTGATAGTGAAAAAGACAACCAATTCACCATTAGTTATCTTTGAAAGTAACACACTTTCCTATCATTTTGAAATGCATTTGGTTGTTTTTACAATTTACCCCTCCTTTTTTAGCCCCCACACTTTTTACATATTGTCAGGAACATATTCATTCTTCCTCCTCCTTTCGCTGTATTTGTGTATCCCTCTCTTTCTCTCTCTCTTTCTCCGTATCCCTCTCTTTCTCTTTCTTTCTTTCTTTCTTCAGACTCTTTTAAGCTCCTTATCTTTCCCCTGTTTGTCACTGTTTTTCTTTCACTATGTATTTGTCTAGATCTCTTTATTTTTCTGTTTCTGCTTCACAAAACTCTTTATATACCTTCCTCTTCTCCACCTGGTTCCCTCTGTCTCTGTCTCTCTCTCTCTCTCTCTTCTAATCATTCATCATTGGCACACTCCAAACTTTATCCCATTATTCTTGTCACTCACTCTCTCTCAATTTCTTCTCATATAGTCACCATATCCTGTTGTGCTTGAGAGATCACAATTCAATCTAATTTCCGGTATCTCCAATTCCCCCTCCAATCTGGAGCTGTAACTTCTTCGACAATCATCACAATTATTATCTCATCAAGCGTCCCATAGTCTTGTGTCCCTTAAAGACTCAAACATCTTCCCCCCAATGTCTAAGACAGGAAGTTTGAGGAAGGTTGACAAGACGACGGCGCTTTCGGAAGATAAAATAGGTCAAAAGATGAGTACCCTTGTCACCACCCACCAGAGCCTATTCCACTATAGGGTGTCACAAAATTTCATTTCACAACAAATTTGATTTCATTAAGGTAACCAAATGAAAGAGTCAATGAAATATTTGTTGTAAATAATCTCACAAGAGTTTAAACTGCTCAAAGTATTCCCACAGAAAGAAAAAAAATGAATGATCAACATTGTAATTATTGAAATATAATTAGGAAAGCAAATTTTGCAACTAGGAAAACATTACTTTTGATATTGTTCTGTACCTGGATTCATTAGATGCAGGTTAATTTTAGATCACATCATGGTGAGTCATTGTAATAACCTAAAGTGAATAGTGCTATTTGATACTAACTTTAAAACTATATGTATTAAGAAATGAGCTTATAAATCATAAAACCTTTAAACCTAATCAGCTAATCTCTTAGTATGCTAATTAAGTTACATAATCCAGCATGCTACAAATTTCTTCAGTAAAATGTCAGTTGGGATCTAGCTTTGCTCTTTAGGTTATATGAAGCGGCTCTTGTGCAAAATTATTTTCTGAAGATATGATTATGCAGGTTTGAAGAATCATAGTCAAAGAATGTATTTCTAATAATTAAACAGTGGTTTATTATACCAGAGAAGATGAATACTTCTTTTTTTGACATACCCAGTACATGTTACCATCTTGATATTGCGTAGTGCCACGCAGTCTCCTAATCGTAGAATTCGATTTGACCCAGGAAGTCGCACTCAAGTTTTGGGGCTAAAAATACAAAAATGGTGCATGAATCATGGTACCAGATTTTTCTCATTTTTGTACATTTCACTTAGAACTGGGTATTTCACATCTTGAAATCAGATGTAGGTTATAGGCAAAGATAAATTTTCTTCTGTAGAGGGTGTTTATAGATGGGTCCTAATATTTGTGTTGTAAAAGAGAGGGTTTTTGTATGAAGCTATAAATGTTCATTTTATTTTATACAAAGAAACATATTGTCTGTTGAGAGGTAGAAGGGCGTTAACTCTCTGTTTAAGTATATGAGTTAACGCCCTTCTGACTCTCAACAGACGATATATCCTATGCTTGTGCATGAGGTGTGTATGTGTGTAAAATGGTCGTGCTTGTCTTATACCAGAAACTAGTTTGTTCCTTCAGAAGAAAAAGTCATGCACCAAACAAATGGAGATATGTTGTGCAAAAAACAAATGGAAATAAGTTACGCACGAAAACATATGGAGATAAGTCCTAGGTGTAATTTCAGAATTCGAAATCTTTTTTGAATATGTAAAAGAAAAGGTAATAATCCTACTCAATCGAAATAAGAATCAAGGAGTGCAGGAATTCATTACAATGGAGATAAAGAGGATTTATTTTAGTGGTAAATGATTTTAGGTCAGTGGGCCTATGCAGAGTACACATTGAAAGCTGGTCATCACACTATAAAAGTCTCAATAGTATGAAAGGATGGACACTATTATTTGCCTATAATACTTTGCATTGCGACAAGAAGTGTATTAAATGGTTTGAGGAAGCTTAGATACAGCTATTTTTTTACTGACCCCCCCCCCCCCCCCATCCTTACCCCGATAAATGAGTAGAGCTTTCTTCCCTTTACTTCATATAATTGTTATTTATTATAAAGTACTTCATTTGCTAAATTGCACTTGGTTATTTCCCTTTATTTCAAAGCGGTTTTGAAACAGAATTGTACAAGTTCTTTTGTGACAATTTTGGATTCTACTTTATACTAGTAGAACCTAAGTGGCAAATAATAATATGGTTCAACAAGTGTCTCAGATAATGGAATATTTAAAGTAGCATTTTATTAAATGTTCGGGCAGTTTTATGTACTAGCAAGGCAATTATTTTTTTCAAAATCATCAGGTCAGCTATCTTTGATGTTTTCTGTTACCTATTGGGCCAAATACATAGAAGGGCCCTGAAGCAAATGAGAAGGAGAAAACAAAATATCTGTTGAATTGAGCATATTTCCTTTACGATTTCTAACATTTGTTTTTGTCACTTACCCAAGAGGTACCCCAGTTTCCTGGAGAAATGAACCAAATAAGTCAATTCAATAATAGTTAGTCACTGGATTGGCTTGGGACAATCACATGACATCATCCATCAATGAAATACAGAATATGCATAGGAATATTGTCAAAAATATCAGCCTCATTACGTGGCTGCTATTGTATTAGTTGCATTGCCTGAGGAGATTCATTATGTTTATAATTTAATTATCTTTATGAAGTCATTGAAGTATATAAATAGTATGTTCTTTCTTTCATTATCTCTCTCTTCTCATATTTATTTTTCCTGACTTTCCCTGTCTGCATCAGTTCCATGTAATTCCTGAAGTTTTGATTTTACTACATTATTTCATGATTTTTTTTTTTCAATTATTTCCCTGACTTTCCCTGTCTGCCTTTATCAGTTCCATTTAATTCTTGAAGTTTTCTTTTTACTACAATATTTGATGATTTTTTTTTTACTTTGACAACTACTGCTGTAAACAAAATATACACTAACAATTGGATTTTACCAGCATATTATGCATGGTTTATATGTGTCACACCATGTAGCAACTTGTAATGGCAGTGATTATGCATAAGAGCGCGAGTCTTATACATTGTTTTTTTCTAGAACCTAACCTTGAGATATTAATCCATAGGATATGAATAATTCCAGGCCTTTTACTTTCCAGCACTAAAATTGCACCTCACTTGCTTGTTATAAACATTGGTGACAGACGTCTTTTGCTTATCAGTGCAATATAATTCAGGAAATTATGCTGTGCGCTGAATTCGATCTGTTCCTTTTCCCTTCCCCAACTATCTTTCTGTCTCTCAATCCCTTTATCCTTCTTTCTTTCTGTCTTTCAATCTCTTACTCCTCTTTTTGTCAGTCTCTCATTCTATTTTTCCTCACTCTGTTTTTTTAAATTCCTTATTCATTCATTCTTTTTTATTTTTTCAGTTTAAACGTACCCTTTTCTCTTTCTTCTTTATGTTTTTTTTTCAATCTTTACAAACCTCTTTCTTTTTCCTGATCTCTCCTGCCTGATGTCATGAAGGAGCTGTATCTGAAACCATAGTTAAACACTCAAAAAGTATAGTATGAAGGGGGAACTTAAAGCTACGCACCTTGTTTCCAGTGGCTAAAAAGTCATTTTTCAACGATTTATGCGAATATCTTTTATATATCTGGGTTCTACATACCATGAAATTAAGTCCCTGAGAAAATTACGATGGACAAATATCAGTAACATCCATTTTCAAGTTGATATTGATGCCCATGTCGAATTTTGTTCAACAAAATGAAAGGGTCCTAAAACTAAGCACATGTAATAAATGAATGCAAATCTTGATTTTAAAGCTGACTGATGTGAATTTCACCCCGATTTCCAAATAGTGAATATATAAAAAAAATAAAGGAAAATTACTCATTCTTTTTGGCAAATGTAAATGATAATTTCATTGCTCAGTCACACAAAAAGTTTAGCGCTTTGAACGTGTCACATTGCGCGCATTGCGCGCATTGCGGGGTGCACAGCTTTAGGACTGCGCAGCTTTAGGACCCCTGACCATACATGTGTGGCCTCATGACCAATGAGTTGCAGTATACAGTTGTATATGGGTAGTTTTTAATAGTTCAAGCTGGAAATTTGGATTGGTATAAATTTAAACCTCCTTTGTGACTTTGGGCCTCCAAGAATGAGTGAGTGGGCAATGGCCTTATGTCTGGGTAGTCATAAACAGGATGACTATAGTACAGAAGTTAAAACTGTAAAAGGTTGGAATAGCGAAATAAAAGTAAAGTTAATGTATTGAATAATATTTAGTGCAACAGGAGTTACAATGACTAACATGTAGCCTAATAAATATATTGCACTGGTGTTGAACTTAACAAGTAAATGGGTTAACAGGTGATTGCTCACCCACAAACATCAATCAGCCTGCCTAGCCACAACTTGAAAGTATCTTGCATTTGTTATTGGTGTCATTGTTGCATGTTGCATGTTATCACCTAATTCCATGACCTTGCATTAGAATCTTCATGTCAGTGGGTGATAATACTATCCCTTTTTCCAATGTAGACCTTAATGGCTCTGTCTTCAAGAAAGCCTGAATTGTATCAGTGCTAATTTCTTCATATCATAATCAAAATGAAATTTCTAATGATTTTATTCCCATATCTAGATGAGATATGAATGTAGAGGTGATTTATCCACAAGTCAGAAGATTTAACAGTTTCGATTTGTTAAAGGAAACTATCACTGCATACTGAAGCAAAGTCACTTGTTTGATAATTTTTCGTTGTATAGATTGAAATTTTCCTTTGATAAATTAGTTGCAATGTGTGTACAGCATAGTGTAGAATGAGACTATGTAAGGCTTAGATTGCCCTAAAGTTATTCATTTTAATTGAGAGTTCTTACTCTATTTTGTTCAATTACTTATCTCTTTTTGATTTCATGAAATAGGGCTTCTCACTAACTTTTTATAGAGGGTTTGGATTAAAATTTTTAGGGTCTGTATGCATAAATCCCCTGTTCATGTTTTGAAATTATGGGGGTTGCGAGTTAGGATTTGGGTGCTTGTGTGTCTTGTATGCCTTTTGGTGTCAAGACCTGTGTAAAAATTGGATTATGTAGTTCTTACTTTGGTGACATGTCCCAGTCAGTGTATCTCATTAAACTCCAATAACTTGATTTTTTTATTTTTTAAACATTTTCTGCTCAGCTCCCCCATGTGTACCAGCCCCACCTGCCCCTCCCCCGCCCCCTGTCGCCCCTCTACCTGCCACCCGAACATTCAAGGTCAAATCCAAGGTCAAGATGAGACCCTTCCATTGGAATAAAATCTCAAACCTCATGGTAAGTAACTAGTCAAAGATGATTGACTTTCATTCTATGTTCATGCATCCCTTTCTAGGCTTAAACCTGAGCATGTGGAGTCTCTTATCAGAAATCAGTGTTGGTGTATGTAGTGTAGGAATTTTTCAGTCTGTTTTAGACTTGTAAATTTTTCTTGATGATACTGGAAATATTTCTGAGCTGCAAGCTTTCTGTATCTATATTTCACTTTCTTTTTTCAGGATGTAGATGTGGTCATTTCTATCTATCTGTGTCCCATAGCTTGGAGGCAGTTAGATCGACATTGTGATGGATCTTGAGACACAGGTTCTCCAAAACTTTCTGTCTTCAGCTGTTCTAGTTAGCTGCTCAAAAGACATTCCTGTCCACTGCTTTATGTTATCAATCCAGTTTTTCTGCCCCTTTTTTTTCTGTCATTGGTTCCTCCAATGTGGTTATTTGATCATACAATAATTAATTGTATTTGTACGACCTCTGTTAAAGAAGGAAAAAAAAAAAACCTGTACAGAGAAATCACCTGTAGTTATTGAGCCATTATTGCATTTGGATATGATCATTGTATTTTATTGCTAATAGGTAAGCAGCTCAATATGGAAGGATGCTAGGGATCTTACAGAGACAATTGATACAGACGTTCTAGAAGCTATGTACTCGGAACAAAAGAAAGAAACAGCAGAACCAGGTAAGCCCACTTTCTTCTTTACATGATATTCTCTTCATCTCTCTAACTTTCTCTCTCTCTCTCTCAATCTATCGATCTCTCTCTCTCTCTCTCTCTCTCATTCCTTCATTTCTTTTCTATCTATATCTCTTTCTGTATATCTCTCTTACTCCCTTTTTTCAGGACGTTTACTTTTTCTCTATCTTTATTTCTCCTTTTTTTCTCTCTTTCATGAAATTTCTTTCTTTCTCTTTCAGTTATTTTTCTTTTCATCTCACTTCCTTTTCTCATGATCTTTTCCTTTCTCTCTCATTTTCTAGTTGTCATATTAGATATGAGTGTGTGATATCTTTGTTGAGCAGATGTTTTAATTTGTATCTCTTATGATAATACAATAATTTGACATACTAAGAATCAGTTTATAAATTTATCTTTCTTTACCTCTTATTAAGGTCACTATTTTCTCAGCTATAAGATGATTTTATTGTTATATATTTGCCAAAAGGTTTTGCTTGTAAACTCGTACTGACAACAATATTTCTTAATGTATAAGTCACACTTTAACCCCCCCCAAAAAAAAAAAAAAACAAAAACAAAAACAAAAACAAAAACAAAACAAAACAAACAACTTACTGGTCTAATAGTCCAGATTGTATGGTGACCATTGCGAATTTTAAGAAATACTATAAGTATTAAATTTTTTACTCAGAATTCTTACCAGAACTCCACAATTACCTTGTAATCCCAGGAAGTCGTCTGATATATTAATGTTGTTTTTGTCTTTTCTTTTACTTGTTGGCATTTCATTGAAAGCAGAAACAAGCAAGAAGAAGCTGAAGAGCTTCTTGGATCCTAAAGTAGCTCAGAACCTTGGCATCTTCCTGGCTGGATTCAAGATGGACGCCGAGGAACTCAAATACCGACTCACCATCCTCAGTGAACAAGATGGGGGCTTAGATCCAGAACATATCAACGTACTCAGAAGGTAATGTGTTATTTTCTTTCTTGTCCCGCAGATAGGAGGTTAACTTTAATTTTATATTCATGTGCTTATTAAGAACAAACCATATTTCTCTTTCACAAAAGGTTGAAAAACATAGTTTTTGTATGCCATGCATTGTGACAAAGCAAAGATGGAGTGATTTATCAAAGGGGGAATGTTAAAGTCATCTCTAGTTTGAGTGATATAATTATTTTCCGTGATTATGTTTGTTCATAAGAGCAATAAGAAAGCTGTTTGTTCGACAAGTTCTGGATCATCTCTTTAAAAAAATATTTGATGAATGGAATATATTCCTTTCCTGATAGTTTAGATGTTGGTTTCAATATGATTGGGGAATAACGTGGATTGTGCATAGACTGCAGCCCAAGTTATTTTAGGCATAGTATTCATCACCATGAAGAGAAGGTCGAGTTCTGGAAAAGCTGAAAAAAAAACTGTGAGCTTTCTCATTCCTTTAACTCTTACTGTGCCAAGGGGTTTAGCCCTCTTCAAAATTTTACCAAAATGTGATCAATGCTTGCTTTTCAAATGTCTGCACTTCACTAACCATCTATCGTTTCACAAAATATTGTGTACAAAACTTGTGGGAAATTTATTACCATTTCTTATGATACCAAATATTATTACTTTACCCAACTTTATGCATAAGAATTATTGAAATTACATTTGAGTTTCTTTTTTGTCCATTATTCTTGGGTTTTCTCATTTGTTTACTATTGTTTAATGTTGAAATAAGGTAATATCTTTTCAAAATCCTCCAATTTTCTCTGAAAATTTCTATGGTAGCATATAATTATAGTCGTATATTTAGAATGCTTGATTTATGCTCAAAATTTTGATATACAATGACCACCATATATACCTTTCCTGTGGTCAAGCAATTGCTGAATGAAAATGACAAGTCTATCTGTCACATATATGTGCCATCGGCACTGAAAGAGTTAATGTCTGTTTGGAAGAACATCATAGTAGAAATGTCCCCTGAAAAGGATTGCTCTTCAAATGCCCTCATATTAGAAATATGACGAGAAAAAGCTGCAGTGTTCGGGCCGAAGATTCATTCCACATGTGTGTGCAGACCCATATACTCATTTCAGTGTGCAGTGCATGTGCCTTTCAGCGAGATTGGGTCAATTGATTATCATTTTGATGATTCCAAAACCTCACAGTATACACCAGTTCTTACATAGACATGAACAACCTTTCCCAATTGTTTTGAGACCTTTTCTGTCACAATCTCAACTTCATCTTTAAGTCTCTGCTCATTAACAACATTGAAAAGTCGCACATAGCCAATAACCTTGCTAGAGTGACTTATAAGTCTGACGGCCATTCCAATTAGACATTGTCTTAACCTGTCACACAGGAAGCGGTAGAGGGGAGGTGAGAAAAGAAAAGCCCTGATTTATTAACAGGTACTCACCATGACTGTGTGGTTTACCATGTGTCCAGTTTTAAAGGGAAAGTCCCAATTTGATTTTGTCTATATTTGTAGCATTACCTATGGCATTTGTTCAGTACCCTGTCAGTTTTTCATAATGAGATAGAGAGAAATATGGTTAATTGTGCAGCTAATATTTTTGAAGAAAGAAAGTATGGTTTTCTGTTGAAATTAAAGTGATTCATGCATTGTAAAGTCAGATATCAGAGAATTTTTTTTGGACAATGAAAGCAAGTGAACCAGGTGCTATGATTGACAAACTTGCTTCGCAAAATACTACTTGTGGTATAGATTTGTAAACTTGGTGGCCCCATAATGGTTGAAATGCAACCTTCCACAATCTCTATAGTCGCTCCATTGTACATAGATAAATATGTTGGCACTTTGACAAGACTTGATCCACATATTTCTTCGACATCTCCTTACATTGAGAGTGAGAATTCTGTTTATTTGAAAAAATTTACATATTGACAAAAACATGTTTTGGATTTTTTTTCTTCTTCTGTTTATTAGAAGTGTAGATGAATTACTGTACCTCTGTGTTTATTTACATGTAGAACTGAATAGATACTGAAAGAGGACATTCAAGAACTTTTAACACAAACAAAAAAAAACAGTTTGAATGTCATCACATTTCTACCTCCAAAGTCTTTTCTCCCTATATCTTGTAAATCAGTGACCTTTTACAATCACTGCATCTGCTAATCTGATATATATATACTCTCCTACTCTTTCTCTTTCTCTCTCTCTCTCTCTCTCTCTTTCTCTCTCTCCTATCTAACACCCTTTCTGTCTTTCTTCCTACCCCTATCATATATTTTATGATTTTTCTCTGTTTTATTTGTTTGTTCCTATCATATCTCCATATTTGAATTTTACCTTATGTCTCTTTCTTTCATTAACTTCATGACAATTAACTACCACACCTCATTCTCCTAATTGCTTTAATTCTTTTCTT
Organism: Heliocidaris tuberculata; assembly: GCA_025618425.1. Classification (NCBI taxonomy): domain Eukaryota; kingdom Metazoa; phylum Echinodermata; class Echinoidea; order Camarodonta; family Echinometridae; genus Heliocidaris; species Heliocidaris tuberculata. Next base: position 2,951,349 of record CM046845.1, on the reverse strand, counting down.
TTTCTTTATTCCTTGTATTCTGTTCTTTCTGCAGATATCACCCAACAGCTGAGGACATAGAGACGTACAGTCAGTACCATGACAAGCCTTTGGAGTTGGAGCCGACGGATCAGTTCATGTTACAGCTCTGTGAGATCCCTCACCTAAAGACGAGGCTCGATCTTCTACTCATTGTCAATGAGTTCCCCGTCCAGTATGAACACCTTGCACCAGTAAGCTTCTCTCATACTTATATTGTACAGTAAAACCTGTTTTAGAGACTGCCTGTAAAAAAAGACCACCTTTCTATAAAAAAAAAAAAATTTTTGTTTCCTTTTTTGCATTTTTTCCTCTGAAGCATATGTAGTAAACGAACCTGATTATAAAATAGAGGAAGGAGGACTTATAGTGATAGAAGTTGTAGTAGTAGTAGTAGTAGTAGTAGTAGTAGTAGTAGTAGTAGTAGTAGTAGTAGTAGTAGTAGTAGCAGCAGCATTAGTAGAAGTATCAGTAGCAGCAGAAGCAGAATAAGTAGCAGTAGCATCAACAATGGCAGTAGTAGTGGTAGTAATAGTAGTAGCAGCAGCAGAAATAGTAGCAGCAGTAGCAAAATTAGTAGCAGCAGTAGCAGCGGCGGTTGTTGTAGTAGCAATAATTCTAGTATCAGTTGTAATACCAATTCTGGTAACTCAGATTGATGAATGTAGCTGGTAGATTCTGTCATGTAGTTGCTTATTTACTTGAAATGTGAGATACCAGAGCTTTTTAAGTGTTTGTAGTAGGGTAACTTCGTCATATGAAGGAGGACTTGCATGTATATAACCTTTTTCTCATGAGTTTATTTAAAAAATCATTAAAACACAGATGCAGCATTTACCCATCATTTGTAATTTCTGTTTTTCTTTCTTGACAGACAATTGAACATGTTCTGGACAGCCTGGATGTGTTATGTAACAGCATTAGGTTTGTCTCAGTACTGGAATACGTCCTGGCTGTGGGTAACTTCATCAACAGCGGGTGCAGTAAAGGAATCGCTATGGGATTCAGATTGGCAACGTTACCCAAGGTACACTTCATACAACCAATATGTATTAGTGGTGATCTGATATTTCTTCCTGCGACATGAACTCCTGGTCATATTTTGTTAAAGATATAGGGTTTGGACTAGGGTTCCAATTGGATTTTTAGGTTAATTTAGAGCTAGGGTTAGGGTATAGTGTTTGGTCCAGGGTGAAGTTAGTAATTTGGTTAGCATACAAAATTGACTACAAATGCAATTTTTGCTGGAGCATTTGTCATTCCACAATATTAGCACCTTAACAGACTAATCCAATCCACTTGGATACTTGTACATTTACTTGATATAATGTTGGACAAATGTGGACAAATGAATTTTAACGATTTCCCAAAAGTGACAGAGGCTGCTATGATATATATTTATGAATATAAACTGTATGAGAGCAGGTGAATTTTCCACCTGTTTTCTATTAGAACAGTCATGTATTATAATATGGTCATTTTCTTTGCAAATTTCCAATACATTTGCTAACTCCGACTAGCCTCTGCATGTCATTTTACATCACACAGCTAATCATGATAATCTGTACACACTGGATAAAGTTTGGTCCTTTTTAGAAAGCTCTAATCGCATTTGAGGCCACTTCCCTGATGATAGCAGAGTTAGAGGAAGTTGAAGGAAACACTGATACAGAGAACACAACCCTAGAGAATAGCTTGTATGTTGACAGCTAGAAGGGTGTTAGCTCCATGTCAAAGTATATGACTTAGCACCCTTCTGGCTCTCAGTAGATGAGTTGTCCATTAGTGAATCATTAAAACAATCCAATTCTTTTTATAGAAAATACTATTTGCATTCTGTCTGGCCCTGTCACTGGGTTTAGTGATGCAAAGTTGACTGCAAAGTCTGCAAGATTATATTAAAGCTGCTGAACATAATTGGTCAGACTTTCAAATCTTGTTATGTTATAATTGAATGAAAGATGAAGAATATGTCTTTATTAAGATGTTTTATACTTAGCTTTGTCAATGTTGGTTAAATATGTATCGCATGAAGAATCTCGAGATTCGTTTGTATTGTAGGCTTTTAGTTTACATGTAGCTTGATCTTTTATTAAATCTGAAAACTAGATGGAAAAATTTAGTATAAGAGATTTTCAGGTCACCTCCATATTCAGAAGAAAAGAGGTATGATATGTGTCACATCAATTCCAGGTGTAATTATTGTTAACATTTCTTCATCCAGTGTAGTAACTTAGTATTGTTGATATGAGTGCCATGTAAGAAACTTATGGTGTATTATTTTAGTTTATTTTATTATACTTATTATACTATATTTGTATTATATTACATTATATTCAGCGTTTGAGGTCTCTAGACCAGAAGTCTCGGTCTCAGTATCAGTCTCAGACCTCAAGGTCAAGGTCTCAAGAAAACTCGAGACCAAAAACTTGAGACCTCTCAAGACCCGACTAAAAAACTGCAAACACACTCAGGCCTTGAGGTCTAGACTTATATTACATTACATTACATTACATTACATTACATTATATTATATTATATTACATTATATTATATTATATTATATTATATTATATTATATTATGTTGATTATATATATATATATATCATATTATATATCATTATCTTTATCATATTGTTGGTGTTGCTTCATTGTACAGTTAGCTGAGTGCAGGGCGAGGGACAAGAACTTCACTCTCTTGAAGTACCTGGTCCAACAGATCCACAAACATGAACCAGAGCTTCTAGGTTTCATAGAGGAGCTACAACCTCTTATGCATGCTAGTGATGGTAAGATACATGAATCTTATTTCTTTCTATCATTTTACTTAAATTCTGGGGCGTTGAGCAACCCCTCCCCCTCAAAAAAACGAGGAAAAAATGTATAGATCAATTGAAAAAACAATAACAAGAGTTCCTGGTTTTTGGTTGAGGGATGGTTGTTCAATTTCTTTGACCCCTCCCCCCCCCCCAAAAAAAAAAATGGCACCTGAATAATTTGATACCCGTTTTTGTTGCTTGTCTGAGTTTTTTGTTGTAAATCAGCACCCCAAAATCTAATGATCTTTTTTTTTAATTTGTCATAATTTTTTCCCCCTTTCGGATCCCCCGAAAAACAGAGCGTGTGAGGACTTGTAATTACCATATTCTTTTTTTGTTTTTGAAATATATATATATATATGTTTGAAGATACTGTTTATCTTTTGATTTCATAAGTATAATTTTCTCTCTGCCTCTCTACATCTCTTCCTCCTCCCTTTTATCTATTTCTAGGTCCCTAATTTTTCTTGCTTTTTCAATAAATGAAATACTCCTGAGTAAAACCTGTTTGAAATGAATGATGGCATTTTAATCCAACTTTCCTACCTTTTATCTCTATTTTCTAGCATCGATTAAAGCTCTACAGGCTGAGGTTGAAGGTGAGACCATTGATCATGTTTCCTTGTTTATCTGTAAAGGCAAAAACCAAATAGGATTTCCTTTTTATGTTCTTTGTTAACATGATTAAACCAATCTCCTTGATTTTGCAATAATGCAGGAAAAGAGATATAGCCATGATAAAAGGAAAAAATAAACCCAAGGATAAATGTTGATTTGTCAATTATAATGAGCAATGTACTCTATTCCATGAAGCATTTTGAAAAGTTTTGCTCTGTCGTCGAATTTGTGTAAATCTATCGTGGTATGCTCACAAATTAATTTGAAGTGCCAAATGGTTATCACTTTGATTGACTTTGTTTTCAATTTTCAATTTAGCTGTTTGCTTTGAAAATACTGCTGGAACTTTCCTATATAACTACAAATATTATATTGTTCAAAATTTTAAAATCTGTTTACTACTTGTTTAATTTAAATGTTTAATAAGCACTCTTAAGGTACAATATTAGCACATTGGTTTAGTGTGGCTTGATAATACCATTTTTTCCCCATTTATTTATCTTTGGCCTGTATTTATTTTTCAAGTAACATATTGTGCATGTTGAAGGTAAAGTTGAGTTCTGGTCATTGTGAAAAAAAACTGTCTCAAAGCAATTGGGAAAGGTTGATCATGTCTACAAAAGAACAGGTATATAATGTGAGGTTTTGGAATCATCAAAATTATAAGAAATTGATCCAATCTCACTGAAAACGATATGCACTGCACACAGAAATGAGTATATGGGACTGCACACATGTGACATGAATGTTCGGCCCGTACACTTCAGCTATTCCTCGTTTTATTTCGACTATAAGGGCATTTGGAGAGCAATCCTTTTCCTAGGACATTTCTACTATGATGTCCTTCCAAACTGATATGAAGGGAATGAAAAAGCTCACAGACTATTTTTTCAGCTTTCCCAGAACTCAACCTTCCCTTTAAGTCACAAACTTCTGTCTATTTGGCTACCTATATAATCATACATTTTGTCTCTGTTTTTTTCATTGAACTGTTTTATTCTTAAAATTCTACCCATTGAACACAGTACGATTTTGGTATAGCACACACTTTGCATAGACCCCATTCAAAGTCATCTTGCGCTTCATAGTCAATAGGTTAATATGTGATTCCACTGTAACATGTATTACAGTGGAAAACCAATTCTGTACCTGTCACTTCATCCTGTAAGATGAACACAGAAAAAAATGGGACATTTAATCAAATAAATATTTGTATTTTTTTTTCTTTCAGTAATGAAGAAGGATCTTAGCAAGCTGAAGAAGAATGCATCAGTTTTGATGAAAGTTGAAAATCCCCCAGAGAGGGATATTGCATTCTGTGATGACATAGAGGTCAGTATCATCACCATCTTATTTCATCACTGCTTCTTTATATTTCATTCATTTATTTGAAGATTAGTTACATTTTGTATAGACATTGCACAAAGACCTCATATCCTTTCATATTGTTCATTATTTAGGGGATTTGAGATAATATACAAAGATACACTAATGAGACTTTACCCAGTCATCAAATGAGGATTGCAATCAAATAAAGTCAAATTTAGAAAAAATTGTCGCAACTGAGAATTCCCTCAGACAAATTCTTTCCACCTGTGGTGTTTAGGGAGAGAGATGATAAAGAGGAAAAATGTGACAAATATGCTTCTATTTGTCCCTGAAATGCCTCATTGTTCTCCAAATTCAACATTTCATTTTGTAATACAAGAATCACACATCTATGTTTGTATAACTTGAAAATGTTATGAGTTAGACAACTTTTATGTTAGGGTTGAAAAAGAAATTAAGAAATTGAAAAGTCAAATTTCCATTGTTAGTTTTATGTCATTTCAGTATAATATGTCCAGGTGTACATTTGATATACAGATTTTGTCTACAATTGAACTAGTTTAGATACATTGTACGTAATTCTCTTGTATGTTAGTAATATTATATTTTTCTCTTCACAGATGTTTGTTGAATCTTATGAAGGCAAGCTGAGTGATCTTCAAGATAAATCGGATGATATGAAACATCTCTTTGAACAGATGCTGGTAAATATTATAGAATTATAACCCTAGTTAAACACATGCATTGACGTTTTTCAAATTAGATTCCTCTTTTGTGCAGACAGAAGGAGTTTGTGAGGACGCTCGTATTATTTTAGTGATTATTCCATTATTACATAAACAGGCTGGCAATCAAGCCTAATTTACAGTTATTTTTTAGACCGCCAATCAGAGCTGGTTATATTTTGCACCGTTTGGTCTGGGCCTTTAGTGTGTCCGTTTATATTGTTCGATTTCGGCTGTCTGTTCATTCTTGGGGTTTACTCTGATGAGTGCAAGACAAAAAGTTTTAGTATGCCTCTCTTTAATGCTATTCTCAAAATTTGATTGAAGAAAATCCTAGTTATCAAGTGGTAGAATTTAAACAGTTCAATGCTTTTTAAGCTAATTTGTTTTGATTGCAAGTACATTTAACCTGTATTGAATACTTTCATACTTAAAAATTCCTGAATGCATATTAAAAGTTTTTTAACACTTTCGGAAAAAATACATAAAACTGTGCATTTGGCATTTTGTGCAAGAAGGAACTAATCTTTACTTAAATTTGTGCTAGTTATGGGTTCTTTCAGCACCGGCATTATATTTATGTTCCTTCTTTTTATTGTTCTTGTAATAATGTTCACTCATGTTCAGAATGGTTTTGTTAATTATACTTCAGATTTTGATCTTTAATATTCTTTATCATGCTGCATGTCATATGATAAGAATAATGTGCATATTTTTTTCAACATCACATTTATTCTAGAAAGACAAAGGAAAGTACAAAATAAGTCCAGGTTATTTGTTTTATGTACAAGACTAAAATGTAAAATATGAAATAAAATAAGACATTAAAGTAGGATGTGGAACATATATGTGACATGTCCTTTTCCACATTGATTGAAAGACAATGTGAAACTGAAAATAAAAGTATGATTGTTTTCCCTTTTATTCATTTAGTCAAGGTTTGGTGAGCCCCTCAATGTTGAATCCCAGGAAATCTTCTCATCCATTGCTGAGTTTGTGAAAGCTTTCAAGAGAGAAGTAGATCTAATCATGGTGACTGCAGGCAAACTCAACAGGTATGTCTTTCAACCTTTAACCTTTCATCTAACTCAGTGATTAAATATAAAAAATATGCAATGTTCCCCTATAGAAACCAACCTGAAATATTCCTTTGATGCCATAGTATTATCATAATCATATACATTGTGTGAATGAACTGAAAAAAATGTTCCCATATGCAATCCTGAGTTTTATTATGTTTTCCTAATATTAGTGAAAGATAGAAGAAGTAATGCTGTTGTGTCAATTAAATTACATGTAATTATTCCAGTGTTGTTTTTTATTCCAGTTATGGAGTTATATGAATTTGAAGTGATTATTGTTACTTTTGAATACTGATTCAGGCATTTTTTCTTAGTGTCATTTATTAATATAGGGCATGATGAAGGGGATTTTTGTTCTTTAGAGATATAGATTTTAGGCTTTTAAACTTTAATCAAATTGTTATATATTCAAGCAAAGTCTATTAGAGTGTTAGCTATCTAGTGGTTTCTTGTTTAAGGAGATTTGTATAACTCTTCCGAGGCATTCAAACATATACTGGTACTGTATTTTGATCCTTACTTCGGCAAAGAGATCATTCTTTCATGTTATTCATGATAATTCCTAAAAAATGTGACTGTTATTTCCCATTTCCTAGGAGAAAATCTAAGAAGTATGCTGGCAATCCCAGAAAGAGTATGCCACGTGACTCGGCCATTGACAGCGTGACAAGTTTGGAGAGGAGCGACTCGGCCGATAGCTGCCCTGATCAATATGATGGTGTAGATGGTCTCTCTAGTGTGGCTAACCTACGTAAGGCATTCAGCGCTGATGGCAGGTCTCCAGCCGGCCATAACAAACGACAGGGCTTTATCCAGGTAAAATAACTATAATTTTTAAAACTTTTATTCATTAATGAGGCTATCATGTTTGAAAATGTATCTAAATGACATTTAATGAAACAATTTCCTACTCACAGTCCATTTTGTCATTGTTCATGTTGATATGAATATTGTTTCATCATATCTTACTTCACAATCTGTGAACACAGTTGCAGTTTCAAAAATATATTTTGAAATAGACAGAAAACCTTTTCTCTGTCCAAAAATATTAGATGCCAAAAGTTTGGGCACTTTAGAATGCCTATGGTAGTGCCAGGGTTAACGCCCATGAAGAGGTTTCGATAAATTAGTTTGCTTTCAGTCATTAAACATCAAGATAAGATATGAAATTTTACCGTAATGCCTTGCCCAAAGATACCTACTTGGTTTTTAACCCTGGATAGCTCATTCCCTAAACCATTGCTCTAATCACTATACCAAACCACACCTTTTTTCTTTGTGTTTAGATATTTAAACAGTCTTAACGATATTCTTATTATTTAACAACAGGAGAAGACGAAAGCTGTATCAAGCCCAGCTAGGACGCGCAAACCACTACCAAAGAACCCCACCAAGGAGGGGTACATGGAGAAACTAAGCACCGCCAAATCACCCCTCTCGTCGCAGTGGAACAGGCGATACTTTGAGCTTACAACCCAGGGTCACCTCTACTACTCCAAGAGGAAAAACGAGAAGAACGTCGAGTCCATCTACCTGCGAGGATGTCCTGTTGCGCTTGAAGACGATCGCACCATCGTGATCCAGACGGAGGAACGATGCTACAAGTTGAAAGCATCGTCGCACGAGGAAGCCCAGGAGTGGCTAGAATGCCTGCTGGTCTACACGCTCAAACAAGCCAACGTTCCACGCAGAGCGCACTCGCAATTCCCGACCGGTGAATTTGGACTGTAGCGTCAAGATTGTACATATTTTTCAGAGATTTTATATATATATGATGAATATTTTGAAGATATAAATTTATATATTATATAGGTTTGTGTATCAAATGTAACAAATTATTATGTGCTGTTTGACATGCTTTATGAATGGGGCTTATGTAATAGTAGATTATTATATGAGTTTATGGGTATATATTCTGAATGACATATCCAATTTAATAAACTTCAGATATGTGAAGTGCAATAATACATTTTTTACAATGACATGTTTTACCATAATATTTTGTATGACACTAAGTCTTGTATTCATTTTTGTGGTAATCATTTTGTTGTATTTTATCTCCCTTATCATGATGATAATATGATATGTTTTGATGCCAATTTTTCAACCCAAAATGAATGTTTTATTAAATGATTGGTTTTTATGTAACAGCATCAGATTTTATTTATTACAAAGATTCAGTCTTACCAGAACAAATCTCTAAAATTATATCTCAGGAAATGCACAAAATCAAATATTCCTTTCTTTGAAATTCCACTTTTCATCTCATCTGTGTCAAAGCCAGACAAATGAGTGCAATATTTTTCATGTGCATTATACTAGGCAAATAATTTAGCAATACACGATTGGGCTTCAGATTTATGAACTAATTCTATATCTTAACTGGAAACATTCCTACCAGTAGCAGACCACAAAGACTTAAATCCTGCTGTAGTTCTCCATATATCCTGGCATAAAAAAATGAAGGTATACAAAGAATACTTCAGATAATTAGAAATCCTAACTTGTACTGCAAAATTTGCTTTTACTATTTTTGAGTTTTTATAGTAACCAGTTTTTATTCTGTGCTGCTGTTGATTTGTAAAGAAAATATACAAGAACTCCCTATATCTTGTAGCCTTACAAATTTAGAATAGACATATGGCATTCTCTGAAAACTCTCACCTTTGTTATAATAATCACACTGCAGATCTCTCTTTGCCAGGAATTATAAGGAACCACCCAATACTTGAGAAATGAATTTGCTGCAGTCTTTCCCCTTTAAAAGATGATTTCATGAAAGTATTGTTCAACAGGGTCAGTGGAGCGATTCTGAAAGTGGGGGAGGGGGGGGGGGGGTGCTGATTTGATTTCACTTGAATAATGACAATTTTGAACCTTTTTTCTGGGGTTCTGAGGCTCATAGTCAATTCTTGTTCCTCTCTATTACTACTTATTGCCACACAAAGAGGAACAAAGGTTTATACCACCACATACTTTCAACTGTATAATTTCACTTCAGTCTTCCCTTCTTTCTGAATTCAAAAGGGTAACAGGAAAGCAGGAAAGAGGGGTGTTAACACTTGCTAAGTGTTATTAGTTGACATATTTCTAGTAATCATCATCAGATGAGTCGAGAAAGGATGAGCATAATGCATGCATACATTTTGCAAATAGGAGATACATGTATATGAATAGCAGGCAAAGCACTAATGAGAAAAATAGGTATATGTAGGTGCAGAACTCCATTTAGCAGAGATTAGAAGACATCTGTCAACATATTAATGTCACAAGGTCTGTGCATGGTGGTGTTATTATAGTTAGTGTTCCTGTCAGATGTTCACTAACCTAACTAGACATGTTGTTATTTAACAGTTTGTAAAGTGTTAATGCAACATGTTCAAATAGATAGTCTAATTAGACATGATGTAAAAGGTCACTGTTGTTCATGTAGATAGTCTCTTAGACGGACTCTATGCAGCAAGTATCATGTAGACTAGTGATTGCTGAAGTGATTATTAATCAAGAGAGTGACTGTACCGGTGAGACTATTGCGATGTTCATAGACTGGAGAGACATCGGTATCTTGGTTTTCAAACTGATGCTGACGGTTCCCTCCGTTCCATAACATCAAGGAAGGTTTTGATGTTTTTTGTTGGTTTTCACTCAATATCATGCTAGGAACTAGAATTCATCACTGCGCTAAAAATATATAACACCAATGTCACTCTTTGTCCAACAAGCTTGCATTGCCTTTGGAGCATAGATCCGCTTTTCTTCTGCTGAAAGGGGAGTGGGGTAGGTTGAACTATTTTTTGTTGCTTTTTATCTGTCATTGGAAAATATGGTGTTTTGGATTTGATGATAATACATAACAAAGTCCATCTGTTTGTTTCTCATTTTATCTAGTTTTGTTTGATTGTTTAATTTTAATTGTTTGATAATATTATCAATGGGAAGTTGCCTGCCAATAATGTTTCCTGTAAACTAAAGTATTTATATAAGACATCCTACATTGGGGATCAATACATCTAGAGCTGAAAAAATTAAAGTTAACTAAAAATTGGAACAGCAGTGACTATTTTTCACTTGTCTTTGAGCAAATCTTTTCCTGTAAAATCATATTCATACACCTAGAGTGGTATGTGGAATATAAAGAGTCTGCAATGAGACCCTTAGGCAAATAAATGGTTTGTCATCTACCTGATGGCTCTCCAACTTATCCCACTCTCCCTGAATGTTAGCCACGTCTTATTATGATAGAATGCTTTTGTCTTCCAACAAACTTATATTTTCTGTTTGATGGAGGAAAAACATCATCTAATCATCTTAGTTTTCTGTCAAGTTCAAATAAATAAAAATCATGCAGTCCTTGTCAGGGGTATATAATTTCCCCCCATGTAATCCATTTGATGGATGGTGTTTGCTGTGGAAATTTTTGACTTTTTGAGATTGAGGAAATGGATGGTATAAAATTTGATTGTGTGGGAAAAGGACCTATTGACATTAGAAGAGGAAGATGGTGAGGAAGGGATCAAAAAGTGATTTGTTAACTTTGTAGAGGCTTGATAAAATCTGAGCTGCCTGGCCTTACATGTTATCACTGTATGTAATATGGTGTAAAAATGAAGCCCAGGAAAAAAAAAAAAGCACTTCAAAATGATCATGTGCTTCACAAAAGTAAACATATGCAAGTGACAGGAAATGCCAGATTCATTTTCCCCATAGACTCAGTGTTAGAATAAAGCGTAAGAGTATTCAGTCATAGATATCTTAATAATAGCATTATATATTTCAAAACCTGTGAATGCTTGGCTATTTATTTATCCTTCTGAACATCATTATACAAGACAGATATCAAAATTCAACAATTTATTAAATCAAGCCTCCACAAAGTTACCAAATCCCTTTAAGTTACTATGGTCAATAAGATTCACTCTGAGAAGATAAACTTTTATGCACCTGGCTACAAGTTCCATGATATCAATCTTGAAAAGCAGAGTTCACATAATTTTGTCGATACATAAAAGTAATAATTAATTGCTCTGTAATTTTCTGTGTGTGTGTGTTTCTCTCTCTCTTTTGCTCCTCAGTGTCTAGCTATCTTTATCTCACAGCATCTCTATATCTGTGTGTGTGTATGTGCGCCCATTTAAAGCGATGACATATGCATGAACTTTACATTCGGACCGATGACACACAGCGAACCGATGACGTCATCGGTTGGCAGACCTGCGCAGTTAGACCCAAATTACATACTTTTGCATATAGGGGTAGGTCATCAGTTAGTGTTACACTAACAAGTCGTCGGTTGTATAGTAAAATTTCAGACGGGTCATCGGTTATGCAGTTGAATTCTACACACACAGGTCATCGGTTATGCGGTCAAATTCTAGGTTGTAAAAGATGTCATCGGTTAATATGCATGCACGCGTATGTGTGTGTGTGTGTGTGTGTGTGTTTCTCTCCCTTTTCTGTTTTTCTAATTGTATCTCTTTTCTCTGTCTCTATCATTGTGCTCTATCTCTATTTATTCGAGTCTCATTTTCTCCCTTATCTCTTCTCTCTTTCTCTGCCTCTCTTGCTCTCTCTCTCTCTCAAATTTGTCTGTATGTATCTCTCTCAATCTATTGGCTTCTATGTCCTCTTTCCCTCATTCTCTATCCATTTCTCTCAAGTCATCCACTCTGCTTCTCTATCTTTTCTCCACTCTCTCCATTCCAATAGACCTGATTATTATTTGAGGGTGATGATTTCAGTGCCTAATTCAATGCAGCAAAGACTGCCACTTCAACATGGGTACAAATTCATACCCAACTTCAGTATGATTGTGTGTAAATAGCAGGATAACTATTATATAATACACAGAAGATCTCGTAACTGACAGATTTCAAGGCCTTAGGCCACGTGTAACCTAGCAATAAAGATGTAAATATTTTTAGATACCAATAAAGTTATTGCTCTGGGAAGATTACTTTTATATCATCTATTAAATAATTTTAACCTGAGGTCTAGGTGCATTCATTTCTCAGAATGGTCCATAAAAGTATGCATCATACACATCCAACATAACCTTAAGTGGAGAATCAGAAACCATATTATTTGTATTTCCTATTACACATGGATTTAGTTGTATTCTATTATCAATATTGTCCATTAGTATTGTATAATTGTAAATATGAAAGATATATATATATATATATATATATATACACACACTTGATCAACACCATGTATGAACAGACATGCTTTTGTATACCAAACTCCATGAGTATTACAATGGCTTCATAACCTGTAGTATGCACGGAAGCTTATTTTGCCATCTGTTGAGAGCCATGAGTGTATTCACTCCGTTAAAATGTATTTTCAGATCCAGGACTCTCTTCCAGGGGTGGGGGCACAAGTTTGACAAATCTCTAACAAGCAAAAGAGTATAATTAATGAAAAAATGGTTATCACATATTCAGGTGCCTTCTTGGGTCAGAATTTGCTGCTGAGGAGGTATGAATGTGCTCATAAGGGATGTCAGATTGGGCTGTGTAGGGGGAGTGGGGTGGGGAGTACTAATGTAGAGAGGGGGGGGGGGAGGTTCACATCCCCTCTGTATTCGCCAGTGAGGTCTATGCATATGCGTTGATGCAGTTCTGGTTCTCAACAGACAATGTGGTCCATGCAACTGTTGCAGTATTCATAAAAAACATGCCAATTTTCTTTTTTAAAGACTTGTGCTTCCCTTTCTTTATCTGCTATACACATCTTATAAGCATGTCTTTCATACGTCATAACATTGTTGGAAGCCAGAAGTGCATTAACTCATATTATTTTAGACAGAGTTAACACCTTTTTGGCTCTCCCAATGTATTGATTTCATATCAGCACATTTCAGGGGGAAAAAAGTTTAGCTCAACAAGCAAAATATTCACATTTCCTGTCAGAGAAAAAATACTTGATATCACTTCAAACCTAAATATATGCATATTTTACAGATTTATCGATATCAATCAAGGGTATAATAATTTGGCTGTTACTTGTGTGGTTCGTAAAGAGTTCTCATCCCCTACATTTTTTGACCTTTCACTTTTAAACAACCCATTTTCTTGGGTTGTTTTATTTAACATGAGAGTTTGAAGGACTTATCTGCAAGTCATTGAAACATTCATTGAAGAACATGAATTGGTCTTAAGTTTTCATATTCAGTCAGTAACTCTACTTATTTATGGAAAAATGGAAATAAAATCCTTTATTTAACCCTTGATATATGAAAGGCCACAATTAATTTAATTTAAAATGTGTTGAGAATAAGAAATGAAATTAAATTTTGCTATATGTTATTGTTCCTTGTCAGGTTTTGTTTATCAAAACAATCATATTGTTCTTTCTGTCTTATTATTGAATGCTTGAAGTCAATCAATTAAAAAGAACCTCATCAGGCGATTACTTTTCATGATATACCCTGTATTACATTTCATTTAATATTGTCCTTCTTTTTAAATGAAGTTGATTTCTTTTATGATATACATATATACATATTGTGGATAGAGGAATCGTGAGAGAGAGAGGGGAAAATATACATTCTGTGGAACGTAAACGGAGAAAATTTCACTAGTTTCTGCTGAATAATTGTTTGATTGCTCTTTCATGGATAAATATCACTAAGTTTATTTGTAATCTGCTATTTATAGCAATGGTGACACATTTTTGATCAATCGGGAAAGGAATATAAAGAGAATTTTCCTTTGCTATGATTTTAAGCACCTCACCTACCCCATAAAGGTAGCCTGGGGGGCGTTTCATGAAAGGACTTGTCAGATATTTTTTCCGACAAATTTGCTCTCAGCCAATCAGATACAAGAATTTCTGTAGCTTATAACAGTTGTCGGATAAAATATCCGACAACTTCCTTTCATGAAACGCTCCCGTTTTCCATAAAATACCAATCTAAGAGGGTTCGTTCATGGTGGGGGCATGGAGGCAGTTGTCCCAACTTGAGTGATTAAATATATCGTATTGCAGTATTATGTCTCTCACCAAATTGTGCACCGCCCCCTCCCCCACCGAAAAAAGTGTTTAAAAAAAGTGTTTTAAAAAAAATCGAAAACCTAAACGGTTTCACTGTGCTTTAAAACAATAAGAAACAAAACAGGGTTCAAGTGAGTATTTAGCCTGAATATGGAGACAGTAGATAGACAAAGAGAGACGGAGAGAGACAGAGAGGTGGGGGGGGGGGGGTGAAGGGAAGGAAGGAGGGGGGCAGCATAGGGGATAGAGAGAGAGAGAGAGAGAGTGATTGGTACGTTTGTACGTTTTGTTGTATGCAGACATTTTGTGTATACTTACAGCTTTTTATTGGTTAAAGATAATTACTGAACTACCAAACACTGACTCTATATACGCTCTGAAAATTCTTAATATTGATGAGCTCCGGCAGCCGTTATCATTGCACAGTGCCTTACGTGGAATGAATCCTATCAGGTACCCATTAATCACATCTGGGTCCGGAGAGACAACTGCAGAGAGGTGTCTTGTCAAAGGACAATGACGCACCGGGTCGTAACAGATCCAGATTTTGATAGAAGAGACGGGAGAGAGAGAGAGAGGGGGGGGGGGGGGGGGGGAGAGAGAGAGAGAGAGAGAGAGAGAGAGAGAGAGAGAGAGAGGGTGAGAAAGAGAGAGGGGGGGGGTGAGAGAGAGAGAGAGACAGACAGAGAGAGACAGAGAGATGAACCAAACCTGCTGAGAGTTCAAAGGCTGTTAACTCATTATTCTATAGAGTCAACGCCTTTTTTTTTTTTTTTGTTCTCAGCAGACCTACCGAATCTCTGCCAGCATTAATCATACGTGCAGAGTACGAGCTAGCCAAAATAGAGGGTATACCTTCATCTCTCGCGAAAAACGAAAAGAAGTCACCCAATCCACAGGAGCGCTCACGCCCTCCACCCCCTGGTTTTATTCTATTCAATTAATACTTTATTTCTGTGTACATAATTTTGCTTAAAAATATACTGCTCTGTTGAACTAGACAACCGTGAAAGTTCTTTTGTTGAAATTGGCCTTGTATTTTACATTCGTGCTGTATACAAGTTAACCGTCCCATGTAAACCGAATTATACCTGCGTGGAATAGATTGCAAGAAAGAGGGCTATCAAAATAGAGTCACATGCTGCTTTAATGTGGAGTTTTGAGAAGTCTGTACCTGCATGGTGCTGTCTGTCTCGTAGTGAACCACCCCTCCCCCCCCCCCCCCCCCCCACTCACACACATTTAAACCAATTTGCCCTATTGCCCAAAGAAGCCACTGTTCAATTTATTCCAAATGACCGATGACAGGATCCAGTCATCGTTGGATCAAAGAAAGATTTAAGGTAAGTAAAGTTAAGTGTAAGGCATGTAAAGTTAAGTGTAGGGTTAGTAAAGTTAAGTGTAATGTTAGTAGATTGAATGTAAGGTTAGTAAAGTTAAGTGTAAGGTTAGTAAAGTTATAAGGGTAAGGTAAGTAAAGTTAAATTGAAGGTCAATACAGTTAAGCGTAAGGTTAGTTAAGTTGAGGGTAAGGTAAGTAACTTTTATAAGGGTAAATTCGAGCTCGGGTTGCTCAGCCCCTCTTGCCAATCTTTGTAACATAAAAAGACATGTGAAAGGGTTATAATATACTTAACGGTGCCTTATGTTTCCTAACTGTATAATAAAATAGTACGAAATGTATGAAAATGTAAAAATGTTTCATACTTTCATTCCAGACTTGTGAAATGCATTTCTAAATTAACCAAAAAACAATTCAACAAATCTACAATTGACCTAGCACCGCAAAGCTGTATTAAATTATTATAATGTTTTCAAAGGACCACTATCTACAATGCAAGCTTCACACCTATGGTTTGATAAAATACACTGATTACCTTCCGAAAAAAGGACAAACATAGTGGGTAAATCCTGCCGATATTAGTTTATCTTTTCATGCATGGATTGGTTATTCGTGCCTGACTTCTTCTTTTGTATATCGTGAAACTGAAAGAGCAAATAATATTGGAATATGTAAGTGTTGTCATGGGTATTATGGGATTAGTTTGTCGAGATGGTAACGAGAACATGAATTTCGATTTGACACTAGCACCAAAACATATTGTGAGTCACAGATCCGTATTCTAAACTCCGGTTTAACTTAAACTGCGTTCTAAGTGTGGTTTAAACCACACTAAACTTTAACTGGAGTTGCACATTCTGAACTCTGGTTTAACTTAAATTCCCGTGCAGTCTAGACTCAAAGTATGGTTTAACTTTGTACAGAAATTTAGACTGCAGCTATGGGTAGTTTAAGTCCGGTTTAACTTAGACTGGAGTTTTTTTTTTTCCTTCTTTTTTTTTTTGCGCAGAACTTTTGGGGCTACAGCCCCAAGCCCCTACCAGTACGCCAGTGGTTCTGATAGACAAATGAACATCCCTTCACTGCTATTATGTAAAATAAGTAGAATGGGTGAATATGCATGTGACACCTGTTCTATATATTTTTGCAGAATAGCGGTGAAGGGATGTTCTTTTGACTACCAGAACCATTGTGAAGGGTAGAATGAGGGGTTTTATTTATTTTGTCCACACTCATTGTCTGTCATGTTCATAGTGTGAAGGTCTTGCCATCGTAGGCCTCTGTTAAGCTTTATGATAAGGAGGTTATTACCTATACCATTCAATATATCTGAAATAGTTGAAAAACTAGTAGCTTGAGCGCTCTATCGTGACGCTCAGAACGGGTTTACGAATGCTTAATCTGATGGGTTTTTAGAGAATCAAAGATAAATTGCTTCCTAATGATCAATGAGTTGAAGCGATTCCCACTGAACATATTAGGAGGTTGGATTTTTATCATTTAATAGTATTACCCCTTCACACTAGAACAACTATGAATTATGCTCCTTTTTTATCAAATATTTTGCACTGTAGCTATTAACAATCCAATATATACTCAGTTATTCAAGTTATTCTATAAAACATCTAGTCTCCGTAGCCCACAGTATTTAGCAGATTTAGATGAATAAAAGAGAAGATTAATGAGGGGGTATAACAGAGAAATGCCTAAGGGAAGAAAGAAGAACAGAGAGAGAGAGAGAGAGAGAAACAAACAAAAACAAGGGGAAAACAGGGGCAGACAGGGGAAGAAAATAATATCGGTCTTGTGGGCAGTCGATCTAGTGAATCCTCTAAAGAATGACGAGAAGGTCCATAAAGCACACACTACTGGTCTCATAAGCTGTCGGTCTCATTGCCTGTAGGTCTCGTAAGCTGTAGCAGAATATGTCGACCAAGAAGAAGAAGAAGAAAAAAAAAAAGAGGTTCTCACATCGTTGCGATTTACCGACATGGCTCTAAATATTGAAAAGTGATCAGCATAATGATCTAAAATAATAATGTAGGAGAAGTATCTATTTTCTCAGTTTCAAAATAAGGCCTACTTTTGAACTGTCTTTTAAAACAACCATTTTTCTAGTCATGTCAATGTGAAGTTGGGACCATAATGTCGGTTTCGTTTGTCCAACAATGATAACAATAACGAGATTTTCAATTAAAGGTTCACCGTACTATTATGGCGTGTACGTGTGACTATGCTCGTCGCTGTATTATAGGGTATACCTCACGGAATACCTTTAATGAAATATCTCGTTATCGTTATCGTTATCGTTATCGGACAAATGTGGCCAGCCCTTTAGTGTGTTTCGTGTTGTGGAACGAAATATTTGCTATCATCAAGCGCATAGCTTGAGCGGTTCCTGCTGAGAAATATGCCCATGGTCAATGTAAACTGCGGGCAACTATAATTGGACAAGACAAGGCATCCGATGCATCTAACAGCATAGACAATGGCGTAGCCAGACTTGTTGAACAGGAGAAGGGGTGAACGGGGGGGGGGGGGGGGGGGGGTTAGCGGGTATAGGTTTTTGACCACTAAGTTCCGTGGACTGCGGATGAACTGGGGGCGCGTGGCCCCCTTGTGCCTCCAGGCTACGCCTATAAGTTATCTAACATCATAGATTAAGATTCACCCCTGTCATATGATTTAGGGCGCAGGGGTACGTCGAACCAAATTTGAACAAATGTTTGCTGGGAAATTTCCCAAAAAGCTCCACCCTCGGTTTTTAATTGTTTGTCCGCTAATACTAATGGATTTGTGAACAGAATGCTTGAATGCTCCCACAATCCCTGTAGGGACGCCCCTGGACTCTCTATCCCTATACGATAACCGAATATTCAGAGCATGGCGATCTACATTCAGCAATTCAGCAGCTTTGTAGTTTCTGTGTGCTTTAAAATTAAATAGTTAAACGGCATATTTTATTAGTTCCGCTGTTATGAAACTTTTATGATAACTATACTAACATAAACAATTTGTTTAATATTCAACAAAGTTGACGATGTTTAAAGGGAAGCAATTACGGATAAGTTCCTCAATATGTCCAAATGTGATACAAGAGCGACTACGTATAGCTCAATTCGTAGGGACGGGGGGGGGGGGGGGGGGGGGCGTGGCTCACCGGTGAACGATGAATCGCCAGGAAGTGCTTGAGGTTAGCCTAATCATTGAGCTAGCCAAACAGTTGCTTTAATAATGATAGTGAGTACAGGCCTAATGTGAAGTTTCCTGTTGTATTGTTCATTACATGCATTGTACATTTAATCGCTGGTATTCTTCCGGCGTGTCCACACATGGTAACACTACTCTTGGATGGAGTGATAATAGCTGGCAGTTCGGATTAATGTTTTGTTCCGCATTTCACTATTTGTTGTAATAATATACTGAAGAGTATAATAGCTTCACACGTGGATGATAGTCAGGCACAGCTGATTTGAGCTAGACTGAGTTTGACAAGTCGCATGCTGGATGCTGGTGAGTTCAAAACACATACTTTGCTTTTTATATTTTATACTCTTTCAGAGTTACTTTGGAGGTGTCCTTGAGCTTATATTCAGTTAAAAATGAAATCGTTAGCTACCTTGAATATGTTTTATCTGCCATATCTACATGCACGTATATTATACCTAATCATTTTGGAGAAGCAGAGTGGAATAGGTCATTTTTGAAATGTATTCAAATTCATAAAGTTTACCTAGTGACAAACTATTACATTCACCTGTAAAAAGTAATTTTTTCAATAGTCAGAATGCGAATGGCATGTGTAGGTTGGACAAACATTTTGGCTAGTCCGACCTAGCAACACTTAATGTATGCAATCTGCATTCTGACTACTGAAATACAATGACTTGTTAACAGGTGGATGTAATAGTTCATTGCTAGGAGTAAGCATTAAGTAAGCATTACATTTGAATTTGTTACGAAAATGGCCTAGTTATCCTGAATAGACCTGTTCGCAAAGTTATTCAAATTTATGGATGTTTCTTTCCTGGGGACCTAGTAACGAGGTATTCCATTAAACTGTTATTAATGAATGAACTACAATACTTGAAATCCAGTTTGCATACATTACTTGTTGCTATGTCTGACAAGCCTCTGATAAGCTTTCAAGTTGTCAAGAACAACCTTTGTTTTAAAAGTATGCATCAAATTTGAATATATTTGTAAACAGGTCTCTTTGGATAGGAGTGAAATGCTATCCTGACAGATGGGGGTAGAATCGTAACCTTATAATCTATAGACCCACTGAAACTATAATGATGTGTCTTCTGTGGTTTCAAACAGAGGGATGGGGAGGGGATCTTACAACGGCTCTACCCAAGGGAGTCGCTAGAACATTTTGAATGGGGTGTGCGACACCAAAATTTGCCGACAAATTTTTAAGGGTGTGACATTCAAATTTGCCGGAAAAAAAAAATGCTGCACCCTAATCCCCCACATATAATAATAAAAGAAAATCACAGATGCAGAGATCTTGATCATACAGGCCCATTTTCGCAAGGAGGGGCTGATCGACGCCTTTTTACCCGAATATCAACTTTTCAATTTCTAAATGTTTTAAAAACTGTTGGTAGAGAATATGTCCAGAAGTTACAACATTATCTGAGAACCTCACTGCCCAAATGAATATGTGGATATTCTGGCACCTCACTTCGCTGCCTGAATATGAAGTGATGGTTACCCAAATATCGGAACTTTGAAAATCCTCTCATCCTCTGCAGCCTTATTGCCGAAGGGAGACGCCTTTTGGCATAATATTAACTTTGCAATGTTTTGCGAGCGAGCGAGCGAAGCGTACAAGCAAAAAAATTGGCCAGTTTTTCCTTCTTTTTCTTTTCTTCCCTTTTCCTTTCCTTTCCTTTTCTTTTTGTTTTTTGTTTTCCTTTCCTTTTCCCTTTTTAATTTCTTTCCTTTTTTCTTCTGCTTTCTCTTTTCTCCTTTTTCCTTTGATCCTCTTCCATCTCCCTTTCCCCCCCCCCCTCCTTTTTCCTTTTTCCTTTTTGCCGACAGAGGTGGCGCATACGCCACTGACTTTGATTTAATCTTTTTCATCAGAAATCAAAGTCTGCCCGAAATAAAGGAAAAGCCCTATTTTCATCACTTTATCAGCTAATAGTGAAAAAAGAGAAATTTATTATATTTTTCACCTGTGAATAAAGTTCAGATTTTTACATGGTTACGGGGTGTCTCCACCTATTATTGCCAGATTATTGCACCATGACCTACGATATGTAATTTCATACCAAGCAATTAAAGTTTGACACACTTTGTGTATAAAGGACGTATGTCTTTTCTTTTCATGGATTATTATCTTATGTATACGTATAAATATATGTATTTATATAGATGATTGATTATGCAAACTACATGAGTATACTTCGATATATATAAGTAGCCTACAGCACTTATTTTCCAAATCGGAAATTCTTCCTTGCACTGTTTCGAAAAAAAAAATTGTTTTTGAAGACCCGAAAAACTTTAATACCCGATAAAGAATGAAGAATGTCATAAATCGGAGATATGTTGTTGTGAATCAATATCCTTTAATCGGTTTTTAAAATCGTTTCCAGAGAAGTAGCATGTATGCTAGGTGTATTCGGGGTGTATTCCATCCACACTATATCATATTATGAGACTAGTAGTCCTTCACCACGTGGTTCAGAGAAAATTGCACCATGCACTGGCAACAATTGCTCCGCAGTCACTTCCGAACACAAGTCTTATTTCTGATTTCAACCCGAACACAACATTATGCATAACCTTTTATCACAAGCCAGTCCCAGTGCCACTATCCACTAACGATAATGTAGGCACTTGATAGGGGGGGGGGGACACCACAATTTTTTTTTAAAAATAGGTTACTAGGTTTTTTTTAAAATATAATTTTTCTATTGGTTTTCTTTATATCCTAGACACCTTTGATAGATATATTCAGTCGTAGCACAAGGATTTCAAGTCGTACATTTAATCAAGAGCATGGGCCGCAGAGCCGGGAGGGGGGGGGGCTGCAGCCACCCCACTTTTTTTAGTACACACGTTAATATCGGAAAAAAGGCTCGAAAATTGTCATTAATGAGTGAAATCAGATCAGCCCCCCACTGTGCACTTTTAAAAAACGCTCCGCGGCCCCTGAAGAGTATAGTTATATTATTATCGGATCATAGGGACTAGGTGTTTACCCTAATTAAAATTCGGAGCCGGAAACAAACCACACACGCTCAATTGAAACTAAAATTCAAAGTCTCTTCGTATTGTAACTATAGTGACTGGTAGTTTATAAGAATGCGGAAATTCTCTTTCTACAATTCGTCTGAGGTTTGCAATGGAAATGTATTTTTTGGAAAGAAAAGTCTCACACGACACGATTTCTGCTGCTTATCAGTGCGCTGCCATGTTGTCATGAAACGCGAGGACAACGGCGGCTGAGCGCCTCGTAGCAAAATTCGTTTCTTGTTACAGTGGCGGATTTGGGGGGGGGGGGGGGGTGGGAGGGCTTGTCAGAAAATTTTCGGACATTTGTGTGCCCCCCCCCCCCCCCCCTCTCCTCCGTTTACAAAATCCTTGATCCCGCCCCTGTCTTGTTAGATCACATGTCGGGAAAAGTACGGCGAATTATATAAATGTGTTAATGTATCATTTTTCTGGCAACATCTTCCATAAAGTTGGAGCAAACTAGACATCTGAGCAATATCATATCAACAGGTTCTTCTGCTAATAAAAGGAAGAACAACTGATAAACCATATCAGTGGATTTTATAATCAAAACTTTTTGGCTAAGACATTCTGAAATACTATTTTCGAAATTTGGGATATTCGACCACCTTTATGACATTCATGATAAATGCAATCATAATGTTGGAAAGGAACATATTTGTTCTAAGATAATTCAATATGATTACACCCAAACACCAGGATTAATTGGAAACTTTAACCACGCGCTTTTTCATAGGCTTACGAAGCGAGGGGGGGGGGGGGTGCAATCCTCTGGGAGTTTTAAAGTTCCGACATTCGGGCAACTACCACCTCATAATTCGGGAAGCGAGGTGCCCTAATATCCTCATATTTTGGGCAACGAGGAGTTCGAATCTATTTTTTTTTTTTCACATTTTCACTACAAAAAAAAAATCAAAAAGAAGAAAAAAAAAAAGGCGTAGCCCCTCGCGAAAATATGGCAATACGCATATGCGCTTATCTACATTACACTGTTTCAAAAATATGAATAACATGTTCATACTTATACTGTGCTCTATGGTAAAAAGAAGATGATGTCATCTAAAAATGCGAAGATAAATCATGGCTACAGTATGCAAAAATGTACCTTGAACAAATTAAGAGGATATCCTCTTATTTTCTTGTTGAAAGCAAGTTTAAACGTGTAATAGTGGCATCGATGACTAAGAGCTTTATGATGACTTATACTATCCTTTTATCGTGATGAGCACCCAGGTACGCGGACCTCGCTATGACCATTTTTACCTATATTCTGTATTGTATTTGTATCCTTTCTTTTTCTTGTTGAAAGCAAGTCCAAACGTGTATGAATAGTGGCATCGATGACTAAGAACTTTATGATGGTTAATTTATTATCTATTTTATCATGACAAGCATCAGTGGCGGATCCAGGGGGGGGGGGGCCGGGGGCCTGGGCCCCCTCCCCTGGAACCAAAAAAGGGCCCCAAAAATGCTGGACTTTTTTGTTGTTGTTGTTGTTTGTCAGAGATTTTTTGAGTTAAAAAGGGGGCCCAAAAATGATGAGGACCTCTTTTTTTTTTTTTTTTTTTTTTGCTTGTCAGAAAATTTTGTGAATATTGGGCCCCCTCCCTCAAGAAATCCTGGATCCGCCACTGACAAGCATCCAGGTACCTGCGGTGAATAAGCAGCGGTCCAGAAATTGCTGTACAGTGATTATCTCTCGCTCTGTGATTACAGTATATCACATTTTGTTGGAACAGTGTGGATAAAGATTAAATATCGTGTTTTCACGTCTCCAATCATGATTATGAAAGAATAACAAATCCACTCTTTGGTCCCACAACGATGCTTACTTAAAGGTAGCTAGTCCCTTTTGCAGACCTCAATTTTGAATTTCTATGAATCCTGTGGTATATGGAAGAGGATTATTATTTTGAACTTCCCCCGAATAAAAAATGATGAAAACTGGCTATTGATAAATTAATTGAGAATGTTTAATTACAGCTAATTCTTTTCGGGACCGTTATTCGAACATCAACGGTCGGTATTCGGTAATGCATATCAGCTCGTATAGACGTAGAAAATGGTAGGCAGATTTTCATTTTATTTTAATAACTTAACCAACGTATATGACCATAAGATTAAATACAAAGTATTAGAAGGGCATATCCCAAACTCACACCAAGTTCCATGGATTTTCGTAGATTTTGCAAAAGGGATTAGCTACCTTTAACGTGACTCTATACATGCGACCACAGTGGGTAGCCTTCAGTGTTTTCAGGTACAATCCGCTCTATAAATGAAGATTACAATTCCAAATCCTCTCTGTTTTCCTACTCTGGGTGACATTACCTCCTTTCCTGCATGGCTGATAACCTGAATCCGCCTTGCCAAACTGCTTAAAATACCTTTCAACTAGCTTAATAGACCGGTTCTGTAATGTATACAAATTTATGCACACTGCTTCTCTGAGCACGTAGTGATGAGCTATCCATTAACCGGCTTTTTATAAATGCTTGAGCCTCAATGCTTGGAATCCAGTTTGCATACATTACTTGTTGCTATGTCCGGCAAGCTTCCGGCAAGCTTTCAGGTTGTCAAGAACAACCTTTGTTTGAAAGGTGTGTATAAAATTTGCATACATTACCGAAGCGGTCTATTGAACGATTCTTGTCATATTCATTTGCATAATCCCTCCGTGGTATTGTAAAACTAGCAAAGAACGTCCTGAAATACTTGCAAGCCTAATCAGGGCCCCGTTTCATGAAACTTATTATCAATAAAAAGTGCCACATATCTATGACAAATTTGCTCTCAGCCAATCAGATGCAAGTATTTCAGTAGCTTATAACTGTTGCTGTAACTTGTCATAGATATCAAGTTTTATGAAACGGGGCCCTCATCACATAAGGAATGAAATTGGATAAGTATACTGCTCAATCGAAGAATATCATTGCACAAAGACATTCTGCAGCTTTTTCGTCTTGAACCTAAACCATCATAATATTATTCATAAAGTATTTATTAAATATTCCATGCATGCACACCACTTGTTATCTTCCTAATGAAGGAAAATTTCTTCCATGTAATGCTGTGGAGCTAGGGTAGACCCCCCATCAGACGTTTTGAATCAGAAGGTAACCATGGAAACCAACGAGGTATCCACCAATCATGGGTCGGATATGGCCTTCAAGAAAGTAGAGGCGGTGACAGCTTTTCAGATGGCTGGGATTAATACAAAACGCACGAAAGCAGCTCTGCTCTTAAAAAGTAGAGCCAGTGAGTATAATTAAAATCATTATCATTAATTTTAGAAGACATTTTGGAGGGGGGGGGGGCGTTGGCAGACAGATATCGACACGTTTATAATTATATAGGAAGAACTTTCGCAGAGACCGATGATTTTTTTTATAAAGCGCTCTGACATGTCTGAATTTTGATCGTTGTTTTTTTTCTAACAAAACACTAAATGTGAAACAAAATATAAAGGCAAATATAAAGGCAAGCTTTCTTTTTACTCCTATCCGAAATAATATCATCGTAGCAATGTCACATATAAAGAATTACTCTTGATATGCCCCACAATCTTTTCTTGACTAGAAACAGTGATGAATCCAAAACCTAATTGTGACAATAATCGTGTATACATAAGCAACCTTTCCCAATAACTTTAGATTATTTCTTTCACAATGCTATTGCTTGACCAGGCAGTAGGCCTACTCATCTTCAAAATCTTACTTTCAGCTGAAATGTTAGGCCTATTTATTATGCCATATTCTTTGCCTAATGAAGACTGTTGATTTTCTCCACTTTTTTTGTAAGGTTTTCACTTTCTTCACACATGAAACAGTTTAAATTTTGAACTCCTAGATCATTTAAATTAGTTCTGTAAACTTTTTTCTTTTAATAGCTATCTACCATTGATCAAGAAACATCATATTGATTATTCTTTTAAGATTTTATTATTTTGATGATACCAGTGATAATACTTCTATTAATAATAAAAACAATAACGATTATGATGGTGGATGAGGATCAGTAATGTAATCAATAATAAAAATAATAGGCTGTAGGCATCAGGCCTAGTTGTACTTGTTCATTAGTAAAATTTCCTTATTGAAGAGTATTTTTTGTCGCCTTTGTCGCTAGATGGCCGATGCGAGACAGTTATTAGACCTAATGATGTTGATTATGATTATGTTTCTGTTCTGGTATCAGCTCCATCCATGGAAGTTAAGAAAGTAGACCTGAAGCTCCCTCCTCGACCACCATCCTCTCCTAAAGTTGGTAAGTTATAAAGAAACAGATTAAATACCTTATTAGGCCAAGTCCGGTCCAAGAATAGAAGCGGAGAAATCAGATAAACAAAGAAAAAAAAAATGAGAAAAAATTGGATAAATAATTCGAAAGATAATACATTTTTGATGACATAAAAACTTCGAAAAAGCTATGAAAACCAGTAGACACTTCAAACTGGCAAATCAGTCATGGGTATTATGTGGCTCCATTCCTTCATTATTCAACAATCGTTTGTGTTTATATTGATGACATATATTTCTTAGTTCTCAAGAATCTGATCTCCCTTTACCCAAGTTACATTGATATTAATGTTTTTGTATATATGACCATTATACAGAGTTCATCTTTATTCTATTTAAATCATAAAAAGTTGTAATTTTCATGTTAATTTTTTCTAAAACATGTATAAAAAGTCAATATGATTGGTGAGAGATTCAGGCGATAGAAAGACATATAAAAGGGCAAGATCAGAAGAAAAGGAGAGATAATCGACTGACAGAAAACGCACAGAGGGAGAGATGGAGAGAGATAACGACTTAGATAAATAGAGAGAGAGAGAGAGAGAGAGAGAGAGAGAGAGAGGGGGGGGGGGGAGGAGGGAGGGGGGAAAAGAGTGAAATATGGTAGAAAGAATATAAAACAATGTAGTATAGTTTCATTCATGAAATTTTAGGAAAATGCAGGTTGTAAGCAATTGCACTTTCATTACAGATGTTTGCATTAAAAAAAAAAAAAAAAAAAAAAAAAAAAAAAAAAAAAAAATATATATATATATATATATATATATATATATATATACCCGGGATCATAGATGTTATGCAACTTTTATTTTACAGCTGATCATGCTTGCATCGAAGCATCCTCTTCCTGTACTTATCCACTTCCATCTCTCATCGACACCAAAATGAACGTCAACGCTAAGCACGGTGGAGGAACCGCCTTGATCCTCAACACAGTCGGTAAGGGGGAGTTGGACCACGACCTTGCTGAAATCGCCTTGTTGAGATGCGGTTTCGATGGAAACCATTACTCGGTGAAACAACTAGCAAAGGCGGGTGATCACAGCAGGTTCTATGAGTGGAACGAGATTCGAACCAACGCACAAGGTTTCCTCCAACCCGAACTGCTCTATGGGGAATCTCACGCGACAATCTTGTCAAACATTGCTCGCTTTGGGCACGGAGGTTGTGGGGTTATGTTTGAGGGACCTGAGGCGGAGTCGGAGGATGGCAAGGCCAGCATTATCCCGTCACCAGTCATCAGGACCGCGAGTGATCCTGAAGGATGTTGTGCTCTTGTGATATGCAGCGCTCCCCCTGACGCGTCGGGAGCTGTACCGAGTCAGACATATCTTGTCCAATTTCTACGAGATGGGGAGGTTATGAAGGTGAGTTATAGCTCCACTTACCTAAGGATACCCCAGCTCCAAGTTCTTCTTCCTTTTCAAGATGGCTGGATCATTTCCTGGTGCAGGCGATTCATAATCGTACTTAATGGGCTCATTCTTCCAGCACCTATCTAAAGCTACTTAATTCAAAACTGTGCGCACACATTTACCAGGGCACAGTGGCGTAGCCAGGATTTTTTACAAGGGGGGGGGGGGCAAATTTTGTCCGCTGTCAAATTCTGCTTGGAGGAACACCCGTATTTTTTTCTTCTTGCCAGCCCTCCTAAACTCGCTCAGGTGGGGGGAGAGGGGGAGGGGGAGAGGGGGAGGGTTATCAGATGTTTTCCTCTATAATTATCTGACAAGCACAAAAAAAAAAAAAAAATCCGGATTTGCCCCCCCCCCCGCCACTGCCCGGTAACCTTTTTGGGGGTCAAAAGTTGTCAGGGAGGGCAGTCTGCCCCCCTGCCCCCCTGCCCCCTTTTCTTGGGTACCCTAGTGCCAGGGCAGGTATGCTTGGGAAGGATGACACTAGACAGACAGTAATTTCTGTCTACTACTACTACTACTACTACTAAAATTAAAACAAACTGATGAAGAACCCATTTCTTGAAAGAGGACTGTCAGACATAGCAACTACTAATATATGCAACCTCCATTTTGACTAAATTTGCCAGTGAAATACAATAAATAGTATCAGGTGAATTCAAGACATATAGGTCTTGGCCTTCTAGGGAAGATTTTGAATATATATATGATGTGAACTGAATGAATCAATCTAGTTTGTTGATACTATCTGCAGGAAACAGCAATGGAAACCACTGAAAACTTGGTATGAGACACTTAATCTGTAATCAGTGTTCCAATTTTTAAAATATATTACCAGGTTCCTTTGCTACCCAATGCAAGTGACTGCTGGTCTTTTGAATGCTCGCCTCTGGAAAGCCCAGCTCCTGAGAGCCCAGCCCCAGATGTCCCAGCTTCGGAGAGCTCAAAAGAAACAGCTACAGAGAGTCCAGCTCACGAAAGCTCGAAAGAAACAGCGACAGAGAGCCCAGCTCCAGAGAGCTCAAAGGAAACAGTGACAGAGAGCCCAGCTCCTGAGAACTTGAAGGATACAGCAACAGAGGGATCAGCTCTGGAGAGCTCAAAGGAAACAGCTCTGGAGAGCTCAAAGGAAACAGCTCTGGAGAGCTCAAAGGAAACAGCAACTGAGAGCTCAAAGGAAATAGCATTGGAGAACCCAGCTCAGGATAGCTCAAAAGAATTAACAACGGAGAGCCCAGCTCTGGAGAGGTCAAAGGAAACATCGACAGAGAGATCAAAGGAAACAGCAAAGGAGAGCCCAGCTCAGGAGAGCTCAAAGGAAACAGCAAAGGAGAACCCAGCTCCAGAGAGCTCAAAGGAAACAGAGACGGAGAGCACAACTCCAAAGAGCTCAAAGGAAACAGTGACAGAGAGCTCGGCTCCTGAGAACTTGAAGGAAGCAGCGATGGATAGCCCAGCTCCGGAGAGCTCAAAGGAAACAGCGATGGAGAGCCCCGCTCCTGAGAACTTGAAGGAAACAAAGTTGGAGAGTCCAGGTCCAGAGAGCTCAAAGGAAACAGAGATGGAGAGCACAACTCAAGAGAGCTCAAGGAAAACAGTGACGGAGAGCCCAGCTCAGGAAAGCTCAGCTTCGGAGAGCTCAAAGGAGACCACGCTGGAGAGCCCAGCTCAGGAAAGCTCCAAGGAAATGGCAACGGAATTGATTGAAAGCAATGTAAGAAATAATAGCTTTATATTTACCAAGGAATGAAACACTTAATTCTGTCTAACAATAATAGAAAACGATATAAGATAGGTTTTCCATAATTTAAGAGATCTAATGAAATGATGATCAACTCAATTGAAAAGAGAGTGTGAAACATAATGATAGTAATTTTTTTTTACAAACAGACTTCACAAAAGACTTTAAAAATGGCTGGCTTTATCATAGACCTTGAATGAAACAATGCTAGAACTGATTGCAAAATGATACTGAAATCATGGTTTTGTGCAGGAAGGAGGGATGAAATATAGACTTCACGCAATGAATAATGGCTTCCTTAAAATAACCTGTTTCAGAACTCGGGGTGGGTGAAGATCCACTCTCCTAATTTGAATCTTGCTATTCTAGGGGGCATATGGACACATTGCAGTAGGTGAAACAAAGCTAGGTGAGTGTGGGAAGTGGGGAGAGTGGAGAGAGGGTTATCCTATAGAGAACATCAATATCAGGGGCAGTATAGAACCGTTTTGAAGCAGGTGGCACTAAATTAAATTCCAAATCACAATTATACCAAATGATGATTAGACCAAATGATGATTACACTGTATAGTTATTAGGCAAAGTGGATATAGAAAAAATGAGTATACAGCAAATAGCACTCTTTATATGCATATTTCAGCTTAGCATTCTAAATTAATTTCTTCTCTTCTCAAGGTTCCTGAGATGCCTGCAGATGAAGGTAGTGATGGCGGGAGTGATGATGGGAGTGACGATGGGAACAGTGATGGAGACGATGATGGGAGTGAAGATGGATGTGGAGATGGGAGTGATTATGACTGGAAAGACGGGAGTGAAGATGACAGCGAATATGGCTGGTATAGAAGCACGTCTGAGGAGAGTCTGAAGATAAAGGAAGCAGCGCTGGAATTGGTTGGGCCACCTAACAGTCATTACGTGGTGTATCACAGTAAGGGTGCTGCTTTCGCAGAAGCTCACCAGGACAAACCCAGAGGGAAGGTGGTCCATCTCCAGGAGTTCAGCGGGATCAACGCTACCACTCTCCTGGAAGATGTTTCCAAGTTTGTAGGACGGTCCATGCTTGTCATGTGTTCTCACAGCTTACAGGATGAAGACTCTACGACATCGGCTCTCTATCAGGTATCAAAAAGTT
This sequence comes from Heliocidaris tuberculata, assembly GCA_025618425.1. Classification (NCBI taxonomy): domain Eukaryota; kingdom Metazoa; phylum Echinodermata; class Echinoidea; order Camarodonta; family Echinometridae; genus Heliocidaris; species Heliocidaris tuberculata. The sequence goes on along the minus strand of CM046845.1, from coordinate 2,920,579 downwards.
AGATAGTTCATGATAGGATGTGGCCGTCTGCTATATTTGTAATGCTTCAGATCAGTATTAAAACTATCAAAGCAAAAATCTTTTTTGCTTTGGTGTTGTGAAAGTGCAATTTGCTCACAGCAATTTTTATTGTTTTGAATTGCTTTTTTACTAGATCTCTTTTTGAGTTTACCAGAGCTAAATCGCTCACCACTACCATGTATTTTTTTTAATGCTGCTTCACATTCAAAAAATAGTAATAAACTTGGTACAGAGGTAAAGAAAGCGTGCAGTTCAGATCTTTTCATTAAAGAGTTTTGAAGTTTGCTTCATTTATTGGTTTAAAATTCATAAGGGTTTCCCATACTACTAGTATGTATCAGAGATATATATCAATAAAAAAGATGTTTCTGTTTCCACTAATTTCCCTTCTAAGTACAATCAAATGTTTGTTCTCAAATGTTTCTGTTTTTGTTGATGTATTCAGGTGACACTCATGAAGGGTCAGGTTGGTGTAGCACACATCGCTGGTATGTCTGGAGTCATGCAATCTGCAGACGTTTGGACCATCTCAATGACCGATCAGAAAGCCCTTCAGATTGTTGGACCAAGCGGGCCTTGTCGCTATGCGCTCTTTACAAACATACCAGAAGATGTTCCTGATCCTAAAGAAAGGTACACACACTCATCCCTGTCTGCCCATGCATTTATATGGTGCACATCAGAGAGAAGAATTTTTTGAAAAAGTGTTGCATTAGATGAATGTTGTCTTTTTAGAAATGCCATTTCTGTCGTGATGTACTCATTAATATGTTATTTACCTGATTGTTAGTTTTTTTATAGACTTTTTTGTGCTGTTTATAAGGATTATACATGATCTCCTACACTTTCTATGGCACTATTGTCAGGAATCCAAACGTACACATTCACATACATACATTTTTTTTTTTTTTTTTTTTTTAAATGACACACATGCACACGCTGGTATCAATATGCCTATAGCACTTCATTTATTTGATGTACGATAAAAGAGCAATGTAGATAAAATGCCTTGCTTAATGGCATAAGTGCCATGCCGGGGATCGAACGCCCGATCCTCGCATCTTTAGTCAAGCGCCTTAAACCACTGGACCACGGCACCGCCACATACACACACACACACGCACACACGCACACATACACACGCACACACACATCATGGTACTCCATTTACATATATGTTTCTTTGATAAGGTAATAACTCATAATCAGCCCCATCTCTGATGCATCAAGAAAATAATGTGTGAGTCTTAAAGTACGTGGAATGTGATCCAGGTCATCTTGCACTAAATGAAAATTATCATGGATCATATGACAAATCTCATGAATATACCTTAAAATGTTTTGACTGATCAATTGTTTTTATGTGTCCATGGACGTAGGTGTTTCCAACAGGACTCCCTAGCAACTGGAGGTTCAGAAACCATAGAGGGAGGTCTGATCATAGATGATGATACCTTGACAGTCTGGGTGGACAGCATGACCAAGGTCTTAGTGACCTGTGATGGGGTCACCATCCAGGAGGTGGTGGGAGGAAACTGGATGGAACAGCCTGATGGTAGATTGGCATTCCAGAGGGGGTTAACTCAGAAGGAGAAGAACCCAGGTCTGAAGGTCTATCGGGCATTTGCCTTACTGAAAGATCTAAGTAAGTAAAATACATTTTCTTTTATGTTATCAAATGTTTTGATTTTTATAATATCCTAAATAGGCCATTAAAATTAACATAGGGATTATTTTCACGCTTTTCTTGATGGAGGCAAATTGGGGATACATGTTTAATGTATACAGCGGAACTAGAACCCATTAAGATGCATTATTGAGCCTCCAGTTTTCGTTATTATTTTTCTGCCTTTCATGTTACCCTTAGATGGTGCCTACATATCTATAGAACTAGGGAGCTCCACTTAATTATATTATATTCTAATACATCTGTACCTATTATGTTACCCTAGATGGAGCTGATGTATCTATAGAACTAGAGGGTTCCCCTCATCAGGTGATCAAGCAACCTCCAGGGGTAGCCTATGCCATCAACTGCGGTGGTCCAGCATACGAAGCACTTAACGGTGTAATCTATGTAGACACACAGTCACAGTTCAAGCCAATCGAAACAGGCGGTAAGTATTCATATTAAGGAATCACATTCAAAAGTGCAGTAAACTGCGGCTTAAAAAAAAGACATTGAACAAAGATTTGATGTAAAAAAGTGTGATAAAGTTTTCCAGTCACAATGAAATAAGGAGAAATCAAATGATGCAGAAGAGCATAAAAAACTTTATCAGAATGTTAACATTATGCTCTTTACAGCTTATAAGAAAAACATCTTGTTTTTAAAGAAAAAATTAAAAAATAAATGGGTATATGCTGGGCGTTACCATGGAATATCTTCACAAATTAATTTGAATAACTACACAGGAATAATTGAATGATGAAAGATGTATGCATTAAATGCAATAGAATATAATGAAAATTACTTCCATGTGAAGTTAGTGCTCAAGAAAATAACTTTTTTTTGTAACATCTTACATTTATTTGAGTAAGAAATAATTCAAGCACTAAATGCATAATACTTACAATATGAAAATAAAATTGTTATGATGTGAATTATTACAAAAAAAATAACCTTTTTTAGCATGTCAAATGTCCATTTTTTAACCTGGCAATGAATGGTCAATTAAGGCTATATTCACAAGATGAATGATTTCTTTTGCTGAAGCACGGAATGCATTTTATTGTCTCAAAATGTGGTTTTTCTGTCTATTTCTCCTTGCGAAGGACTGGATTGTATTCATAAGTTCAGCGCTCATACAGCTCAAGATCGCAATCTTCATTCCCTGCTTGGTAGCACATATGATTCCTTCCTCTTCAGCTCATACAACTGTACACACAATGGCTTTGTGGATAGAATCAAGTTCCCTGTGAGTACCGTTCAAAATTTCCCAAATAAAAATCAAATAATTTACTTTCCACTACAAAAACATCTTTAAAAAATTATTGACAAATTCTCATGATAATAATGTTGGCAGGATCATTAAAAGATGCAAAAGGACTTGTTAGAAATGACCCTTAGAACAGAGAATGCACTAAAAATATGAAAAATTAGTAATTTTGTCTTCCTAAAGTTACTATCATACATTTGAAATGATATGATGCAAATTCTGTACAAAATGTGAAGGGCGAATAAAAACTGTGAAAACGAGAATAAAATATATGTTATATTGATCTCCTACCATACAATGTGTTGTCGAAATTTTGATTTTACCATACTGTAACAAATGAATGTATATAAAATAGAGCTACTAAATGCAGTCATGAAATAAATTGTGAAGATGATCTGACATAATGCATACATACCATTGAGTACATTCGACATGATGAAGTAGTATATCAATGTTATAAATATATTTATTCATATGTTTTACAGGGCCCCCAAGTACAACAGGATTTTAACTACTGACAGAGCTACCCTGTTTTATAGGAATACTGAATAAAATAAAATGAAATAAATTCAAAGAAAGAGTTTGTACAAATTTTTCAATATTTATTTTCTTCTTATTTTAGTTGCCTTTATCAGCAGGAGACTACACGTTACGTCTGTACACTGTAGGTGGATGGATGACACAGGGGATTATCGGCTACGGGAAAACAGATTATACTTCACAGGTCTGATTTATGAAAAACCTATTCTTCATATTAAGTAGCTTTGATCCAACTCAAGAATTTAGCTGTAGGACTATAAGTGTGGTCTGAAATTATATAATGTATATATATATATATACCACTAATTCGCCCTAAAAGGGGAAATGGTAAAAAAACCATAGCAAAGGAGAAAATTTATATAAATCTGTTTATACATAATAAAGGATATGATAAAGGACAGTTCCTCAAACAGCACATATTTTACCCATGGCACAATATGAAACCTGAAATTTGAGATGCATGCATAAGGCTACCCTACATTTAAAAAAAATCATATCCTTTATCATATCCTTTATTATGTATAAACAGGTTTATATAAATTTTCTCCTTTGCTATGCTTTTTTTACCATTTCCCCTTTTAGGGTGAATTAGTGGTGTGTGTATATATATATATATATATATATATATATCACCCCTCTCTTTCCTAGAAAAAACCTAAACATACACAGAATGAAGTTTGTTCCCTTGGAGGATATTTAAAGGCAAATTTAAAATTTAATGATGAAACATAAAATTAAAATCCAAAATCTAACTCTTAAAGTTTGTTTATGAAAACTGTTCATAAACCTAATGCCAAAAATAGGTTAAAGTGATCGAGGCACACAACTAAAAAATCTGAAAATTTGTGATAAGTACCAGAAAACAGTTGAAGAAGTATGAGTAGTAGCAGTAGTAGTAGAAGTAGAAGTAGTAGTTGTAGTAGTAGTGGTAGTAGTAGAAACAGCAGCAGCAGTAGTTGTTGTTATTGTCATGATAAGAGTAGCACATGAAGGTTTACTGCTTTAACACATTTTAAGATAAGCACCTGTAGTTATGCCTTTTTATTCATTTACATGTACCTACAGGTTCTTGATCAGTTGAAGAGTGAAGACCATATACATGCAGTAGGAACCACAGCAAAGACCTGTGAAGTACCAATCAAAGTAGAGAATGGAGATACCAAACTTGTTTTCAACACAAGTAAGTAATATTATCCTGGGCCTGTACTCAGTTTAAAACGTGCATTAAGTAAGTAAATTACTATGCATTTGGCTTGGCTAAGTAAACCAGCTTATCTATATGCAGGTAAAGTCTTAAGTATTTTACTTTAGCAAGCAGACTTTAAGGCAAATTACTTACTGACAGCCATTGTGACGTCACATATCCAGTAAAAATAATGCACAATAAATGCGTCGCATTAAATACACACTTATATAATTTGCTTGTGCGCAGCTTCTGCTGCTCCATTTATGTATACATGAAAGCCACATGCCAGCCAATCAAGGCTTCCAGAGTAATTGGCTAAGTCTGCTAGTGAGCATTCTTAGGCTTAGGGTAAAATACTTAGCCAAAATATTCAAATGAATACTGAAGTTGCTTAAGTATTTTATCTCAGTGGAAAACTAAGTAAAATACTCATATTTCGTACTTAAGTACTGAATTAAATATGTGCCCAGGTCCCTTTAATGGACCCTCTTTTACAAGTAGCCGTATTTTTATCATTTTTTCTGTTATCCGTAAATCGATTTCAGTTATTGCGTCCCTTTATAAGGCAATAAAAAATAATTTTCATTTATTAAACTGGTATTGTAATTTTCTATTTTGATGATATTGCCTGTTTTCTTATATTTTCCTCACAAGACAACAATGAATGCATTCCCAACCCCTGTATTAATGGAGGAACTTGTCAAGATGGAATCAACAGGAGATTATTAGAGAGATTGATAGAGAGAGATTTAAAAAAAAAGTTGTTTTTTGGTTAATGAAATAAGAAGAACCCTCAGCCAGTTTTATAAGATGATGTTCAGCTCTTATATTGTGAACTGGAAAGAATTACTGCACTCAGTAATCAGAGATCATTTTCTATAATAGTGATATTTATATGACGTTAATGAAAAACCTAAAATACATCCATGGCCTGACATGGTTTTATGCAGTTAGGAAGGCAAATTTTTTTTGCACGGAAGACCATTAACCAATATTTATACTAAATGTAGGTACTCTAGCTGTCAGCCTTACAATTATATTGTTAATATCAAATATTTTGTAGTATCTCACTTTCCTTTCCACAAGTAAAACATAAAACTGAAATTTATTTTTGTAACAATGATAATAGATGGAGATGATGTATGCGTGTCTGGAGTCTTGGTGTATGACAAGGATTTCAAGGAGCCAACTCTAACTCCGGAAGAGAAGCAGAAGGAAACAAAGATCAAGCAAGAGGTACATTGCCCCTTTGACCCTTTGATCCTTTGCCTACGAGAACCGGGTGGTTCCTGCATTAACCCTTTCACAACAGGAATTATTTAAGGGCTAAATTGATCACATTTTGTTCTTCAAATTGGCAACAGCAATATTTTTGTTCTAGTGCTACATGGTTCTAATAAGGTGCAATGTCTTTGAAAACAATATACATGCCTAGGAATTTTGTCGAAAAGTTGAAAAAATTGCCAATTTTGATTAAAAAACTATGATTTTGAACCTCTCAACGTGTTGCCAATTTAAGGATTTTAAAGCTTATTCTCATTTTTAAAATTCCTGGCATCAAACCCACTATGGTCATGCAACAAAAATAGACATAGTGTGTGCAGAAATTTTTGCTCTTTCTATAAATGCATCTGGTATAGTTTTTAGAGCTCTGAATCAAATGTTCTTGAGCCAAACCACAAAATGTGGTCAATTGTCTCAAAAGGGTTAAGCCTATTTGAATGAGAGAAGTCAGTAGTCAAAGGGTTAAGTGCTGTATTCGGCTAATTTCAGTTTTGTATTTGATATGTTTGGACTAAGAAATTAAAGATTCTATTTCTTCTTGAAATCCAAAATGGGTTCATGAATTGAGTGTATCCTGTATGTTCTGGCAACAATTGTCCCATTCTCACTTTGTACACTAATCACATCTGGCCCCCATTTCATAAAACTTGTTATCTATAAAGAGTTACAGTAATTGTTATAAGCTACTGAAAGCCTTGAATCTAATTGGCTGAGAGCAAATTTGTAATAGAAATGGGGCAGTTGTTATTGACAATGAGTTTTGTGAAACAAGGCCCAGAACTTCAGCCTTAGAACTAACCCTATACCTAACCCTAACCGTAAATCTAATGTGATAACTAAGTTCAACTCATTTTGCTGTAGGTTCCTCCTGTTTTATCTTTTTATTTTTTTTCTCCTGTATATGCGCTCTCTCTCTATGTTCAGCTTGCTGACAAGTTGCTGCCATTGAGTCGTACATTCTCTCTGAAGGAGATGAAAATTGCTGGCTGGTCTCAAAACCTCTTGGAAAATGCATCGGGCGAGGTAACCATCCTAATTCATTTAAGGTCCATAGTGTTCTCTGCAGCATGATTAGTAGGTGTTTACAATATCTATTGCCAAATTAAGTGATGTTTATTTTTAAAGTGATTTTTTAGTCCTAAAGGCTTTTGAATAGTTTAAAAAATGAGGGCCTTGTTTTGTAAATAGTTGCAATTTATGCTATCCAAATCAATCACCAGCTTAAAATCTCTGTTTTTTGTGAGTTGTGATTGATCAATCTCAAGTTAAGTTGTGATAAATTTAGATAATCACAACACTGTATTAAGACAGTGCCTGGGAATCTTATTACACTTTTTGCTTCTTAATGCTTGATAAAATATGGTTTTCTGTTTTTAATGTTTATGATTGTCATGATAGTCTGATATGTGCAATTTCATTTCTAATGTCTGTGCAATTTGTATTTCACTGACTAAACTTTCCTTACTATTCTCACTAGCTAAGTAAGTCTATCTTGGTATAAACGTATACCCTTTCTTGTCAGGACAACTGCCCCTTGGACTATCAGCCTCTGGACAACTATTCCCAGACAACTACCCCCTTCGGACAATTACACCTTTACCATTACCCCTTGAAACACTTTCCTAAGTACCCTCATACATTTTCTTAGATTGTAAATGAATTAGGGGGTTGATGTCCCGGGGTTGTACTCCAAGTGGGTTGTTATGTTGTGGGGGTAAGGGGGGGGGGGTTGTCCTGGGGAAAGTTGTTTCTAGAACCATACATGTAGTCATAATTTGAATTAATCAAACTAATTTGATCCCATTTCCTCTTTTAGAGTGGTGACATGAGTAACTGGAATTATGGTGGAGATTTCAAGGTTGATGATTGTGGTGATGGCACAGAGAAGAGTAAGTTATGGTATTGGTGAATAAAATAGAAGAAAATAAAAAAGGAATTGGGTCATACTACCTGTAACTTTCATCTCTGCTTCATTATTAAAAAAAAAGGATATTCAAATTTTAAAATTGCTTGTATAACCTATTTTATGTTTTTCAAAAAAGGCTGAATAAAAACCTAAAATCTCAGATACGTGTATCATCACAACAAGAGGAGCGATTGCAAATTGTCAAGGTTTTATAATTGACAAGTTGTCTCTTGTCTCACAAAATTATTGTTTATGTTTTTAATCCAGTTGGCACCATAAGTGATAAGCCGCACAGTTATAGAAGTAACACTTCATTCGTTGCCAGCTTTGTTGGTTTTGAACTAAACTGTTTTATTTGTATTAAAAAAATAGAAAGATTTATTTCTCTCATGTTCACAAGTAGAGGCCAGCGTAAATAAAACATGAAAGTGAAATCGAATTGTTGAGATTATTCATGACATATATGTTCTCTTTGTAATTTGATTGTTGTATTTTTTCTTTCTTTCCTGATTGTAGAGTTCATGACATCATACATGGAATGCAACAAGTCGCAGGATATTGATTTGACTCAGCATTTCTCAGAGGCCTACTTGGACTCGTCGCCAGAAATTCAGGTATCAGCAACATTATCATCATCCAGTGATGTATTAGCTATGGGGGGGATGGGGGATGAGGTGATAGTGACTAAAAAGTAGAGAAAAGAGAAGAAGGGAGAGAAAAAGGAAAAAAGAGTGGGACTAGAAGGAGAAAAGAGGATGATAGGATCCTATCTTACACCCTCCTCGTAATCAATGGCCTTATTAATTCACATAAAGCATTTCATTAACTGTACGCCACATTTGGACTCGGTCTTAGAAATTAGCAACATCATTATCAAGTGGCATAGCTTGGGGAGGGGGCACATGCTTTCCCAATCAAATGGAGGGAAAAAGAGAGAAAAGATAGAAAAAGAGAGGGAGAAAGGACAAGAAAAGAAGATGATGGGACCATCTCCTGTGCCATCTTCTTTACCGTAGCCTTGTTAATTTGCATTTAATTTACCCAGTAAGGCCCGTGCCCCCCTCCCCAATATGCTAGTGCCCCCTCAATGGCTAGATTTAGTGACTTCATTTATCTTTATTAACTTTAGAATGACTACAACCAACTGTCATCATGATTTCATGGTGATTTAGTTACGTTTATTCATGCAAGAGTGATTTCACTTGGGTTTTTTCAGGCCTGTGTGATTTAAAGGTTAGTTCTAGTCATGCCTGGGTAATTGTAACCATTTAAAACCATTTTTTTTTTTTTGTGTACAGTATATTAAAAATCTCTTTTCCTCCACCATTAGGCATCAGAATCTTTCCATGAAGGAGGATGTAAAGGTGGCTATTACAGCTTTACAGTGACCCTCCTGGATGGGAGTGACAATGTCATTGCCAAACAAACCACTGGAAAGAAAGGTAGCATTAAAACTCCAGGATGGATCAGAGAGAGCTTCACTTTCAAGGACTACGGACCGGGGGTCAGGACCGTCAGCTTTGAAAGCTCCGGTAAGATGTCATCTTACTGATCTTTCTTTAACCCATTGAATATGGAAACTTGGTTGTCCCTGTATTAAGCCTGTGGGAATGAGAGAATTTAGTAGTTAACAGCAGTGTTGGGTCCAAGACCAGGGGGTCCGAGATCAAGATCAAGATCAAGATCAAGATCAGACAGTCTGAGATCCAGATCAAGATCAAGATCCGCAGCTCAAGATTGAGATTAGAACATCTGAGATCAAGATCAGATATGTCCGAGATCAAGATCAAGATCGAGGTTACTGATGCCGATCTTGAGACTGGTCTCGAGATCAAGATCGATCTCGAGGTACCCAACACTGAGTAGTGTTTTCGCCGATTGGTGAACGAGTTTAAAAGCTTTTTCGTTTGATAATTTACGTAATAACAATGATGATCTCGAGCGATCTTGAGCGAAATTTCCGAGAACAGAAGCTCTGAGATCAAGATGCAAGATCAAGACCAACACCTTTGAGATCAATAACAAGATTGAGGTTACTGATGCCGGTCTCGAGACTGGTCTCGAGATCAAGATTAATCTCGAGGTACCCAACACTGGTTAACAGGTTAACAACAATCCTACAACATGAACTCTGTTTGGAACTTCTGTACAGTTGGATCTTATGTCAGAACCCATTCATGACAGGAATTATTGTAGGGCTAACTTGAGCGCATTTTGTTCTTTAAATTGGCAACAACAATATTTCTCTTTTAATGCTACATGGTTCTAATAAAATGCAATGTCTTTGAAAACAACATACATGGTCAGAAACTTTGTCGAAAGTTTAAAAAATTGCCAATTTTGATAAAAAACAATGATTTTTAACCTCTCAATGTGTTGCCAATTTAAGGATATTAATGCTTATTCTCCTTTTTAAAATTCCTGGAATTAAACGCAATATAGTCATGCAACAAAAATGGACACAGTGTGTGCAGAAATTTTTGCTCTTTCTACTTATGCATCTGGGATATTTTCAAGGCTCTGAATCAAAAAGTTATTGAACCAAACCACAAAATGTGGTCAGTTGTCTCGAAATGGTTAACCCCTTCTGTGCCACCAAGTTTTTAAACAATAGACCAGTTCGTAGTTGGCACATGTCACAAGTGACCCCAAATATCCACAGATATTTTAAACATGGAGAGGTCCCTTTTTGTGCACTTTAGAATAATCACTCTCAAAGTGATAGATGTGCCTCATGAATAGTTTTTGTTCCGTCTTTTGAAAAGAATACTTCCACCTTCCTTCATGGAATGCACTATTGGTGCATAATTGAATAATGATGACATGACATTCATGAGCACATATCAAGTATTCATGTCAGTGGGTTTTAGAATTCGTCACAGATGACCTTTGCTCACACTCAGATTGTATATCTACGAACTAGCTTATTGGCCTAAATTATGGATATTCACGAGTTTGTGCTTTGTGTCATTGTTGAATTCGATGTAAAATAACTCCCAAATGGGACTAAACTTTGATGGGGATATATATTTCATCTTCAGGAAAGAAAACGTGGCCATTCTTCGTCTAAACACATTGTTCAACTATAATGTTCTTTGGTGGGATATTCGACCCACAGCACTAGAGGTTATGCTATGAGTATCAACTAGGCTATGTGTCTCTTTTTTCATTCATATTCTTCTTCCCTGTTCCTCTTTTTCTTTAATTAGCATGATAAGAATTACTGAACCATGTACTTATCATAATATCTTAATATCGGAAGCAATGAAATTAGTTTACAAAATATATTTTACCCTAAGTAAGTCTGCTTTTATACATGTATTAAATAAAAAAAAAAGATACCAGTATTGTGTCTAGTGTTGATAAATCAGCACTGTTTTTGCTCCATTTTCATGTGGGTAACTACATGGAGTAGCATTTTCAAGTACTTAATAAATACTTAGTAAATATGGTACTTTTTGTCTCCTGCCCTCTTTGATGGTTCTAGGTGAAGATGACAAAAGCTGGGCTGGATTTTTTGGGGCGTGGATGTCTGCTGGTGTGTTGCGCGTCAGGAGTGAAATCAGCGCGGCAAGCGGAGATGAATACGCGGATGTCGAGTCCAGTACAGCTGAAGAGCGGAAACAAGGTGTCACATCTTTCCTACGTCAACTGCAAGAAGAGCACCGTGATTCTTTGAAGTTCATGCTCACTTCACCTGAAGCTGATCAACCAAAGGGTAAGTGTCTGAGAGGTGGGCACTTTAGTGCTTTGTATGAAAATTACTTATCCCCTTCTGTGCTACTTGATTTACATGTATGTTCATAAACATAAGTTCAAGGGTCAAATTAGGGGTATTAAATGTTTATCAATAAAATATTGTTCTGGGGATATCTTCTAAAGGAGTCCTTTTAGCAATGTATGTCCCTTTTTTCTTTTTAAAGAAAAATTGAATTATTTTTAGTCCAGACTTAAAATTTTATGTTATCCTTGAAAGTTGGATCATTTAAATGTGTAGTTTAAGGATAGAAAGGCCAAAACTTAGATTTTAATTTAGCAATGAAAACAAAGCATTGTAGCAACCCTGTCTCATGTTTCCAATGGTTAATGTTAAACTGATATCACCTGATATTTCAAGGTCCTCTTTGATTAAACTTCTCACCTCCAAGGTGAAGCTGAAAAGGATGTAAACATCAAACCACAAGAGGTCATCCAGCCACCAGTCATTGTGAGAAAGAAACCAGTGAAGCGTGAGATCCGAGTCTTTGTGTCGAGTACATTCCGAGACTTTGAGGAGGAGCGAGAGATAATCATTAAGAAGGTGTTCCGTGAGCTGAATCGACTGTGTCTGGACCGAGGAGTCTTCTTCACTTACGTTGACCTCCGTTGGGGTATCACAGAGAATCAGACCAAAAGCGGAAGGACCATTGAGATATGTCTCCGAGAGGTAATCTGGCAAAGTAGTTTCTGTCACATAAAAAAAGAATCTTTGTATTGTCTTTGTTTTATTGAAAAAACAACAGTCATAATGGTAGGAATTATTGATAAAATGGTGATGATAAGTGATGATCATTCATGATGATGGTGATGGTGATGATGATGACAAGGGTGGTGGTTGTGATGATCATGATGATAATGATGAAGATGGTGATGATGATGGCAAGAGTTGAAATGATTCATAACAGTGATGATTATAGAGAAATCTAAAGGGGGAATGCAACAGGCTAGTTTCCAGTAATTTCATTATTCTTGGCTGGAATGACCAGTGATAAAGTCTCTATGATTTATGATAACCCTACAGATTGACAAATGTCGACCGTACTTCATCTGCCTAATGGGGGATCGCTTTGGCTGGAGTCAGACCAAGAAGTTCAAAGATGAGCTCCTCGATAAGAGCTATGACCGTGTTGTTGATGCCTACCGTCAGTTTAAGTGGGTTGATGAATACCGTTTTAACTCCAGTGTCACACAGGTAACAACACTAGCTGTTTAGAATATCATGAATTAAAGAGTTTGTACAATTTGTAAAGTACATATAGGCTGAAGGCACATTGTACCAGTCATCAGAACACATTTTTTTCTCAAGCAATCATGAAACAACAATTAATTCCTTGGATTATTGTGTGTAAAGTTGTAAATTGATTTTTGCGCATGTGGGCTTATACACACTTAATTATTCTACAAGTAATCTGACATTTATTTCACCCTCTTTTTGTTGTTATATTTTGGGCACCACCCAATTTTCAGCTTGAGGTATTGTATGGAGCGATGAGAGAACACAAAGACATCAAGAAAGAACGCATCTTCTTCTATATTCGGAAGCCGAGGGTGAAGAGAGAAGACCTACCTCCCCCAGTGGAGACTGAGGTAAGAATCACTCTAAGAACAAGATTTGTAAAACTTTGTATTTATTGTCATCCTTCTAAAGTGAGGGGGATTTTTAGCACTCTCAACACCCTTCTCATTCACCTTCTGTAGATTAAGTCCCTTTTATCATCATAAACTCAGTTGTCCAGTTTATGTGGCTTTACTATAGTTGCCTCCTTGTTTCCATCTGCTCTACTGCTGTCCTGACATAAATACTAATTTTCTTTCAAGGTTCTCTTTAATCATTTGGCTCATTTCTAGATAATTAATCTTTGTACATACATATGAGTGCTGCACTGATGTAGAGTTAATGAAATGTGAGTCTTACGAATTCAAGAACTTTATACAAATTAGAAAAAAGAAATTGGATATTTGGAAGGTAAGATTCATAGAAATTTATACAAATCATTGGCATGTGTCATGGACGCACATCTTGTTTCATCTGCAGTAGGCCTATGTTCTATGGTTGATTTTTTTTTCTTACTTGTAGGAAGAGAAAAAGAATGTGAAAGGAGAGACACAGTGGCACTTTGATCTACAACAAAAGCTAAGGAATTTTGTTGCTCAGTCTGGACACACTTACAGGACCTTCGACGGTGCTGTTGATGCTTCAACCATGATCAAAGAGGTAATTAAAAACAAAACCTTCACGCAAATCTACTCTGTATTTACCTCCTTGGGAACTTTTCTACCTTCTTGAAAACCATTCCCATGCATGTATGCAGTGGATTCTAGGACAACTACCCCCTAGACAACTACCCCCCGGACAACTACCCCCCGGAAAACCACCCCCTGGACGACTACCCCCCTAGGACATCTACCCCCCAGGACATCTACCCCCCAGGACAACTACCCCCCAGGACATCTACCCCCCAGGACAACTACCCCCCAGGACAATTACCCCCCAGGACAACTACCCCCCAGGACAATTACCCCCAGGACAATTTTTCTGGGGGTAGCTGTCCAGGGGGTAGTTGTACAGGGGGGTAGTTGTCCGGGGGGTAATTGTCCTGGGGGGTAGTTGTCCTGGGGGGTAATTGTCCTGGGGGGTAGTTGTCCTGGGGGGTAGTTGTCCTAGGGGGTAGTTGTCCTGGGGGGGTAGTTGTCCTAGGGGGGTAGTTGTCCAGGGGGTGGTTTTCCGGGGGGTGGTTGTCCGGGGGGTAATTGTCCAGGGGGTAGTTGTCCGGATACGTATGCAGTGAGATATTAAAATGGCAAACCCCCATGCAATATTTTTTCATCATCAAAGGTGGAAATTAAAATTCATGATGAGTCAGTGTAGTGTAACTGGATGAGTGTAACTTGGATGAGTAATACTTCTGATAGTTTGAGAGAGCTAACTTTCCCTGCTTGTCACTGGTTATTGCAACTTCTCTGTTGCTGTCGTTGACATACTCAAATGAAAATTATTAAATTTCTAGTAATAACGCCTATTAATTCATAGAAGAACAAGATGAATTATTGATTTCTCTTAGTTTTTTTCTCACATGTAAATATTCATGGTGAAGAAGAATAAATGTATCAGCAATTTATCAAAAAATTTTAATATCAATATACAGAAGAATGGTATACCTAACTACCAAACTGCTTCCTTTAATGCAGGATTTGATCAAGTGCATCAATGATGACTTTCCACCTGGTACCAACCTGACTGCTCTACAGAGAGAGTCAGAGGCTCATGATGCCTTTGCCAATGCTAGACGGCGAGTCTACATCGGTCGACAAGAATACTTTGATTACATTGACAACTACTTTGCTCAGAAACCCAAGGTATGACATTTGCATTGTGTAAAGTCAGTGATCATATTTACAGTGCCATCTGTAAGACTTTGAAAAACTATATGGATTAATTGGTTTAATGATTTCATTTTTAGATTAAATGGTGTTAAGATTGATTTGAGGTTTCCACATGTGCATGCTGTGTCCTTTCCTAATGTAAGATTGGGTCTAGTGGGAAAATATTCCTCAACCCCTTCATTTTCACATGTTCCTCTTTTATCTAGGAACCTCTTACAATCATCGGTGAATCTGGATCAGGTAAATCTGCCCTTGTTGCCAATTGGTGTGGCCGCTTTGAAGAGCAGAACCCAGGAACTTTCCTCTTCAAACATTTCATTGGAAGTTCAGCAGAAAGTGCATCTCATATGAATCTGTTGAGAAGGTATTTCATGAAAGCAGAACATGCTAACAGTTTGGTAACATGTTGTTTTAATGTTATTTTAAGATCATGTGAATTTTGTATTTGTATTTGTATATCCCATACCTGTCTTCAGTGTAAAATGTTACCATCATTTAAATGACATGGGTTTATATCCCACTGCTGCCACCAGTGTAAAATGTTACCAAGCATTTAAATGACATGGGTTTACATCCCACTGCTGCCACCAGTGTAAAACATGGCAACTCCTTTAATGCAATTTTTTCAATTAATATTGATTAAACCAGGAAATTTTTTATATTGAATATTTTTATGCAGGTTGTATGGTGAGATGAAACAGTTCTACAACCTTGAGCTGGAAATACCAACTTCTGATAGGAACCTGGTCATTGACCTTCCCTCATGGCTCAATATTGCTAGCAACAGGTCAAAGGTCATGATTGTTCTCGATGCCTTGAATCAACTGGACAGTGGAGCAGGAGGAAGTGGTATGTGGCTCTCAGTCTGTGCTTTGCTTCTTTATTTTAAGATTCTTGTGTATGTGATATAGTATTATTTACAGAAGGTATGAATGAAGTATAATTAGATGTATAAAGGCATCTCAGGAGGTAAAATGATAAAGATGATATGTAATAGATAGAGAAAAAAGTTGAGAGTATTAGGATTAAAAAGAGAAGAATATGCATACAATACATAGACAAAGAGAAAGCCATGGAAAAGGAGAAGAGAGCAACAGAAAAGTACCAAAGGAAGGGATCCCAAGGGATTGTGAAAAGGAACTGCAAGAGAACGGAGGATTGGTAGGGCTAATAAACTTTTGATAATTTTAATATGGTGTCAAATGCTATGCAAACTGAATGTCTTATTATACACTCTTTTGTTTTGTTGTGTAGGTGATGAGAAGAGCCTGACATGGCTGCCACAGACGTTGCCTAACAATGTGCAAATGCTTCTCTCAACACTTCCCGGGGAGGTATGTTCTGCTTTTTGATTGCATATATATCTGTGGTAATGCATATGAAATTTTCTTTTGTCCTACTAACCCATTATCAAATTGCTTAAAATTCCCAATAAAATGTTTCTTCCAAAGTTGTAGAAATGGCTTCATGCACGAATCATCCAGAAGAGGTGAAGACTCCTAAAAAATTAATGATAAAACTATGGTTGTATGACACATACTTGCTTCTCGGTCAATCTTCTATGCTAACTGAATGTGCAACTTCAACCCTTGACCTAACACTGCACCTACCCCTTACCCTAAACATTAAACCCCCTGCTAACCCTTTCTCTAACCCTATATCTTTTTTTGAAATGTAGGCTAAAGCAGTTGTTGCAGGAGCAAATGACGGATCACTGTATCATTTTAAATGTACAAGTTGTGCTGACACTGAAAACTCTAGAAATGCTCCTTCAGATATTGTTTTTATTGATGTACAAATAGAATTTGCACTTATCATTCACATACATGTAATGTCCCCCTGCCAAGCCAGTCTGTAAGTGAATCATCACCACTGAGATTCATCTAATCGTATCTGCTTGTGTCCAGACCCAGGATGTGATCGAGCTGTCTGGCTGGCCAATGTACAAGATAGAAGGTCTACAAGAGAATGAGAAGCTTGATATCATCACAGGCTACATGGATCTCTACGGGAAGACTCTCAACAAAGAACAAACGGACCTCATCATCAATGCTAAACAGAGCTCTAATCCTCTCTATCTCAAGGCTCTTCTGGACGAGGCATGTTTGTTTGTTTTCTATTCTGACCTATCTCTTTATATATTTTCTTTAAGCGCATAGGGACTTTCTTATGTAAGTGATATGCACTATATAAGCAACGTTCATTATTATTATTATTATTATATTCATTCTTCCTTTTTTTTGTGCATTAAATGTGGTGATCAAGGTGATCCCTAGATCTGTCAGCTAATCATTTTGTTTTGGATTCTCAAATTCTAAAAACTGCAAAGATACATTGTCATATGAGTCTCAAACTCCGACTGATTATGTTTTTTTCTTATTCTGATCAGGTTCGTGTGTATGGCAATTTCTTCCAGCTAACGAATGCCATCAACTCTTACTTGACTGCAGAGGACCCTGGAGCCCTCTTTGTCAAGGTCTTGGAGAGGTTGGAGAATGATTTTGAGAAAGGAGCTGGGTGTAGGTGAGATTTACTGAAAAGTATAATTGTGGATTGGTAATTAATGTGAAATGAATATGCAGATTTTAAAAGAAAAATTGTTTGCTGTTATTTCTAGTAAACCATAGAAAAGAATGATCAAACTTGGCATTAGGTTTAATGATATTGAATAAAATTAGAAAGTTTCAGCTTCATGGTTTATGTTTTCACTTTCTCATGTAAGATGTATTCTGTACAATGTGATATAAAGACTGAGAGACAGTAACTGTCGAGTCTTTAAATCATTTAAGCATTTGTCTAGTGTTCTTTCAAAAGCATTTTTTTCAATGTTCAAAATGTACTCAGCAACAACTGTTCCTACTAGAATTTCAAGAAAAAGTACTGCTAATACTCAAGCTACTAGTACTAAAACATATTCGATTTCAATGTGCTATTTGTTGTTACTCTAGGCCTAATCTTGTCAGAGACACAACCACAGCCATCTGGTGTTCACATCGTGGAATGAGTGAGAATGAACTCTTGACAATGTTGAAGGTAGGAACATTGTGGTACATTTGAGTTAGTGGTGATTTTATTATTGTGATAATAGAGATGCTGGTGTTAAAATTTATGTAATGTAATGATTGATAATGGATGAATCCATTGGTATGACTCATAAACCTGAAGTTGCAATGGTACAACTAGTGTCGAGGGGGGGGGGGTGGGAGGTGACAGTCCATGGGGTAGTTGTTGTCGTAACATGCTTACAGTGATTCAGGATGATCATATTGTGTGTGTGGTGTTAAGGTGGAGATGGTTATGGCAGTGATAATATGGGTTATAAATTGGCTGCAGTTGTGGTTGGTTTATGATGGTATGTTACTCTTGTGACGGAGGCCGGTGGGCTATAAAGATGGATGTGGAAAGTTGTAGCTAGCAATTAAGTGATGGTCTAATGGTGATGTTGATTTTGATGAAGATATCATCAGGGGCATTATTAGATGGCACATTTTGATTTTACTCCTGTAGTTGGTAAAAATTTACCCTTTTTTGCTTGTTTGTAAAAATACTGCAACATCTGCAAATTTGAACATCTGAGGAGCTTATTTTTGCTTTTTTTTATTTGCTAACTTGTCAGCAAATTTGATCCAACATTCGCCATTCAATCTGGGCCCTCTTGCATAAAAAGTTGCGTTTAATCGCAACTCTTTATGCAAGAGGACCCAGGTCTAGCGACATTGCTGAATAATATTTGTGCATGGTGTGTGTAGTTTGATGGTACAATAGTACAATCGTGATTATGTTTTTACTATCATGAGCAGTATGCATTGTAAAGATGGTGGTGCAAAGGTGTAATTACAGTACAGTGATCATAGTAGCTAGGAAGAATAAGAAGGGAATAAGGATAGCTAGGAGGGGGAAGAGTAGGAAGGATGCAAAGCTGAATCATTATTTGCATTGTTGTACACCTATTTTTCAGGTACCAAGTGCGATCTGGTCTCCCTTCTACCTCTCTCTGGAGGACAATCTCATCAATCGAAACGGACTGGTGAATTTCTTCCACGATCATCTCCGACAAGCGGTTGAAAGACGCTACCTACCCACAGATGAGGACAAGCGCAAGAACTACCTGCAGCTTGCTCACTTCTTCAATGCACAGGACATTGATGATAGATATGTGAGTTTTTTGCAAAATTTTCAACCAAATGAGTATGGGCTTGGATGGCCACTCTGGAGACACAAAATATTTCTATGGGCATGCATGTAAATATTGATCTCACTCTTTGGATAATGTTTTATTTTGATTGGATGTTATGGGAAGATAACTTTTTTTAATCAAATGGCTGTAAAAAGAAAGACTCCATTATCACTTAAAGTGCTACCAAATTTACAAACATGTGCAAGATTTCATAAGGCAAGTTCATTCATCTCCATATGAATAGAGTAGAATACTGATATCAAACTTTGCCATTCATGACCCACTGTGAATTTTCAAGAAGAAAAACATAATTGTATTTGTCCAATGATATACTGAATACAATTTCCAAATGTTGGTAGTTTAAAATACGTATAGGACTGAAATCTATTTTTTGGCATCCTCAAACTGTGACATCTTAACTGCTGTTTGTCTCTTCCAGTCTGATGAGGTCCCATACCTACTGATTCAAGCCAAGGAGCTGACACGACTTAGAGCTATTATCCTGAATGTCAATGTCTTCCTGTTCCTGATGAAAACAGAGGATGGTAACTTCCAGCTTATCATGGCCTGGAGAATGGTAAGGAAGTCAGTGTATGAGTTGAGAGGAAGGAATGAAGGAATGAATGATTGAAAGAACTTTATTTGAAAAAATTTGTTCATAATTTAGTATACATTTGAAATACATTTCTTTGGTAATAGGACATCACTAGATATCAATATTGCTGGTAGGGTGTGGACATTGAAACTGTTTACATTTCTTGTGACAAATACAAATAACACTCTTACATTATAAATGGACTACATTTCCTGTAAAAAATTACTATGACATAAAATAGAGTAGTCACTAAATATCTACAAGACAGGTAAGGTGATATTTCCAATGAATGTTGGATATACTCTGTGCAATAAATGATCTTTTGTAGCTGTACACAAATAAAAGGAAAGAGCATTTTCTTCTGATATCTTTTGACATACTATTCCATACTTCAGATCCTGCAAAGAAAAAGCAGGCTTGCTAATCAAGATTCTCTAGCACATTGTTTGGAAGTAACTTTCTTTTTCTTGTGCCTTGAAATTTATGTACTAATAGGTATTTATTTCCGATGGGATGTTTGTAGAAAAAAAAATGAAAAGTTGACCTCAAATTTCACATCTGATGATTAATTTTGTGATGCCCATTTGCAAAGTTGGCCATAAAAATGTCTTAAAAGGGGACTTATATGTAAATATGGGTCCATTTTTCTGAGAATGTACACAATGGATCCTTTTTTCTTGGAATGTACCCTGAAATGAGTAGTGACGTTTTACAATAGTGGCAGCGGTGGGATCGGTACAATTGACAGTTGAATTTTCTTACTGTAACCCACTCCTTCAAGATAGTAGTTTTAATTTATCTAACTCTACTGCTGCAGAATATCAAAATAACATAATATGTGATCCTATTCACATCACCCTAATACCTTAAGGCCTGTTCAGATATGTTGCGGTAAAATGCCTCAGAAATAATGGAAATTTAAGCATGCTTTGCTTCAAATTTCTGTATCTTATAACACAGGTAAGTGAGTACGTGAAGGACCTTATTGCATCATGCATCCCCACTTGCCATTCATTTAATACACAAAAACTACATATGTGAACGAGCCTTTACAGTGGCATTAAATATGCAAAAATGTATAAGATTCAGTTCTATGACAATTTTCAATTATAAAGTAGCTTATTTTTTCATTGCTTATTTTGATACAAAAATGATTGCATGATGATCGAACTTCAAAATTGATGAACTTGTTCAAGGTTTCTTTGCAGGAAGATTTTGGTTATGATGCTAAAATTTTAGGGCAGTTTCAACATCCAACAGCACTAAAGATATAATTAACCTGCTTTGTTTGTATTTCTTGTTATTTTCCATCTCAGTTGGGAGGCTTTGAACCAGTGGAACAGGCCTATCTGGATGTCCTCTCGAAATGTGAGGCTACCTGGGAGCCGGATAAAGACAAGGTAGAGCTCATCAAGTCTATGGCTGTCTTCTTCATGCAGCTTGGATTGCTAAATGGTGCTCGGTAGGTGTATGGACTTGTCCACAGCATAATACAAATACCAGTCCCCTTTAACCCTTTCGAGACAATTGACCACATTTTGTTGTTTGGCTTAATAACTTTTGATTCAGAGCTCTAAAAATATACCAGATGCATGAGTAGAACGAGCAAACATTCCTGCACATACTGTGTCCATTTATGTTGCATGACCATATGGTGTTTTGATGCCAGGAATTTATAAAACGAGAATAAGCTTTAAAATCCTTAAATTGGCAACACATTGAGAGGTTTGGAATCATTGTTTTTATCAAAATTGGTAACATATAAAACTTTTTGATGAAATTCCTAACCATGTATATTGTTTTCAAAGACATTACCCCTTATTAGAATCATGTAGCACTAAAAGAAAAATATTATTGTTGCCAATTTGAAGAACGAAATGTGATTAATTTAGCACTTAAATAATTCCTGTCCTGAAAGGGTTAAGGCTTTTTCGCACATGCAGAAAAAAAAGCAGCATCTCTTTAGCACTAAAAGAATGGCAGGTGGGAATGAACAATGCAACAAAGGTCCTATGCCTACTCACTTACTTGTGTGTTAGAAGATACAGAAATGTTAAGTGCTATATGCTTAGAAAAAAAACCCTTAATATTTTGCAATAGTTTACAGCATCATATGTAAACAAGCCTTTAGGGGCACAGTTAAACTGTAAGCAAGGTGAACTTAAAGATAAAGTTGAGTTCTAGTCATGCAATTACATTGTGAAAGAAACTGTTTCAAAGCAATTGGGAATGGTTGACCTTGTCTACATAAGAATTGTTTTATATTGTGTTGTTTTGGAATCATCAAAATAGATGAGAAATTGACCTAATCTCGCTGAAAAGCACATGTACTGCACACACACACACACACACACACACACACACACACACACACACACACACACACACACACACACACACACACAGAGTTGGCATGAATGTTGGGCCCAAACTTTTCAGCTATTTCTAGTCATATTTTGAATATGAGGGCATTTGAAGAGCAATCCTTTTCAGGAGACATTTCTACTATGATGTTCTTCGAAACTGACATAAAAGGAATGAGAAAGCTCACAAATTATTTTTCACCTTTCCCAGAACTCAAGCTTCCCTTTAAAAGACTATTATGCCATGAGCCAGAATAAAATTTGAGTGTGGTCTAGAGACAAGATCAACTCATCAATAACATAAGTTTTGCTTTTGTCTTGAAAGCAGTTATAATAACTATGAGGTGTTTCAGTGATGAAGTGATCCTGAAACTCTACTATGCTTTGAGTGGATGATGCAGTAAAGTCTTAGAATCAAAGAGGGTCAGTTCCAATATGGCCCATGTGCATGTACACATATGCAGCAAAGAAAATCCTCAGAGAACAAGATGATTTGAAATTACTGATTTTTCATTTTCAGTAAACTCAAAAGAATGGATAATTCAGGTCCCAAGTCAGTCCTAAAGATCTTATGTTTATTATCTTAAGAAATTATTTATTATCATTGTGTCTCTGATTGTCTCATTTTTTTCAGGGTCCTGAATGAACGTTTGTTGAAAGAGCTTGAGTTGAGATACCTTGCTGAGCATTCAGCCATCGTTCAACATCACTTCAACTACAGCATGAAACACAAATGTAATCATCCTACTGTCATTGATGTAAGTCATCACTCACTAAATTTGCTGTTGGTTAGATCTTTCATCTATTGCTTTATCTCTATGATCCTGTTAACAAAATTTATGTGCTTCACTTATTCTTTTGCAAGGCTGTCATTTTTGTATGATAAAGAGTACAGGAAAATGACTATGTCATAGCTTATAGAGAACTCTGCCCTTGTCTGTGTGTGATTGCCAATTTTGAGATGATATATGCACAAAGCCATAATCTCAGAAAGTGTGACTAGATTATAATGTCTGTTTCATTGACATAAAGTCCATTTGGAAAGTGTAATTATTCTGGGATTAGGTTTGGATGTAATGAAATCAAAATGCTTCATAAATGGTGCATAAAAACATGGGAAAGACACAGAGGAAAATTACTAGTTTTGTCTATGCTTCTAAAATTAGAATCAGGCATAGCTGAATAAAAGTATTCATGAAATTTTGCTTAAAAGTTTTCAAAGAGGTAAATACTAATTCTACATCCTAATATTTTGGTTCTGCCTCTTTAGAATAAAATTTGGATTTTGAATAATTTTGTCATATGCGTCTTTCCTGCCTTTTTACATGCCACAATGTTTCGCTAAGCTACCTTATTTTTTTTTTTTTTTCGTGTGAGTAAATTCTTTGATATATGAATAATTAAATTCAAATTTCCTCTTGTGCATGTTTATGTTGTCTGTTACTGTGTCTTTGTGATGTAAACCTCAGGTCTTGATAGAGCTTGGAAATGTCTGTCTGAAACAAGGCAACTTCAAAGCTTCTGAAGAATACCTGGAAGATGCCCTCACTAGGCTAACGAAGGTCAAGACCCCACAGCAGAAGCTGCAACTAGTGAAGGCAGTGATTACTATGGTGTAAGTAAAAAAATCACATGTCGCTGCTCTCCGATTAAAATCTTCAACTCTTTGCTTGCCAAGAATGGAAACCCTAGCTTGCCAAATCAATTGAAGTATATATTTTTTTTGTATGTGACAAAAGTCAACTGAAGCGGTCAGCTGCATGTTCTGAAAGTTGACAATGGCAGGAAAATAGTTGATGTACGCACAGATAAAGTTAAGCCTTGGTTTAGGTATTAGGTCACTTGATTTTGTAATGTATTTTGGTGTGTATTTTTCTAAAAATAAAAGCATCTGAAAAAACTGCTAAGTGACAAATTTTTCCTTTCTTTGTTGATCAGATCTGTCCAGCGTCGCCGAGGTGATATTGACTTTGCCAAGAAGCTTCTGATGCGAGCCTTGGGAGTGAGCAAAGAGGTCGTAGGTCACGAGCATCATTACACAGCTGCTTTGATTGGACAGGTTAGTTGTGTCACTGCAAATGGGTGGATTCGGTGACCAGGCTATTGCTCTGGCGATCATTGCTCTGGGTTTTATTTTGTTAAAGATATTGGGTTAGTTTCAGGGTTGCAACTGGGTTTGGGGTTAGGGTCTAGGTTAGGTAAACTGTTTGGTCTGGAGTTAGGATTTCAGTTTAGTATACGTAATTGACCGCAGAGCAGTCGTCACTGGAGAATGTGTTATACAACCAATTTAACCACCGCTATTGATGTGTTACTTATTTAATTCTTTAAATTTGGTGAGTGGAAAATCAAACCCAAGGTGATATATAAGTATTATATTTTGGAGCAAGCGCCATGAACGCTTGAGTTGTCAGATACAGGCGCTGTAGAAGACTTCATTATTATTATTATTACATTTTTAAATGAAATACACACTTTTCAATTCCTGAAACGTGAAATATTAGTAGTACTTATGAAGACATCTTGTGATCATTTGAAAAGTATCTCTAATTGAATGGCACAATAAAGTTCCATCATGTAAACAGATAGAATTCTTTCATAATTGTGTATTTTGGGGGAAAATGACAGTGTCATGTCTCTGAAACTTCCATTGTATCTCATATTAATTCTGTATGATAGCTTGGAGAGATACTGTACGATCAAAGTCGACTGGAGGAAGCCGTAGCATGTCACACCTTTGATTTCCACGAGACTCAAAGAGAAGGAGGACCTGAGCATCCCCACATAGCGGCCATCTTGAATAACATTGGATTGGTTCAGGATGATATGCATGCTAGTAGTACAGAGAAGACATTCAAGCTAGCCTTGGGGATCCTACTAGAGGCCTATGGCAAGGATCATGTTGATGTGGCTACCATCAGGTAAGGAGAGAAGCTAAGTAGCATAGACATACCTCTTGTCTGAAGGACCCATTCAAACTAACCCCATATCTGAAAAGGCCCATTAAGGCATCAGGTGCTTAAACTGCTTTAAAAAAAAAAACCACAGCAAAATAAAATGAGATAAATGTAGTTCTCTTCACATTCCAGTGATTATAACATAGATCAGGGCCCTCTTGCATAAAAAGTTGCAATTAAACGCAACTCAAAAAATTAAACGCAACTCAAAAAATTAAACGCAAGTCCCAAATACGCGATGCTGATTGGTTGAAAATCAAGTTGCGTTTAATTTTTTTTTTAAATGCAAGAGGGCCCAGTTGGTATATATAATGATCATTATTACCTGTAGCTATATGTTTATATACAAGCTTCACACATAAAGTGGCCATTATTCTGCCTTGGTGTTTTTTTTCAGACTGGCTAGTGTGTGTTGTCTGAACACATCTTTAGGAAGCTGAAACTGTCCCAAAGTATACTTTTTTTAAAGTGGACATGTGTAGTATCAATACAATTATAGGTAATATACAATATGCGCTTTTTATTTAGAATATGTAACCAGGAATAATTTGACAATTTTGCCATTAACAGTCTTTACTTGATGCTCGTTGTTTGATGCTATGAGAGGTTGAAATAATGCTATGGAGTTTGAAAGTTGTATTTTGATATTTGTATTTACATGATGTTATTGCTCATGAAACAAATTAACCCATTGACTACTAAATTCTCTCATTCCCATTCGATTAATACAGGGACCACCGGATTCCTGTAGGCAAAGGGTTAAAGGAATATATCTTCTTTCATAATCATGTGTGGCTTTTTTTCAAAACTTGAACAGATACAATCTCGGAGCGCAGTTCTTTGGGAACAAGATGTACCAACGTGCAAAGTATCAGTTTGAGGAGGCTCATCGTGTCTTCAACCTTTTCCTCGGTGATCACCCCAGCACCAGGGTGGCGAAGAAAGCCGTTGATATGGTAGAAAATCTGTGAATATTAGCCCAGTTCATCTAGACCTTCATCCATCGCGCTAGTAGATGAATTTCACAGAATATCAACAAACTAGCCTGGATACTTCGAAAATCATTTTTTAAAACTTTGCTTTTTTTAGGAATTAAATCCCAGGTTCGATACCATGTTTTTACCTTTAACATAGCTTTCCTGTCATAGGATTACATGGTGAAAACAAGTGTTTTAAGAATAATTGTAATTCCTCTAGCATCATGAAATTATGTAAAATGTGGTTTACATGATATTTAATCATGTGGAAAGGTGTGATGAAGGCTTGAAAACTTGAGGAGACCCCAAATAAATCCCAGGGACTATGCATGCTTTTGACATTTAATAAAAATCAACTGCCATACTAGCTCAACGGCTAAAGATAAGGGTACCATTTCCACTACATCAATGGTTTTACTAGTAGGGAGCCTGTAACTTTTTGAGCCTTCCCACGATCTAATTAAAATCCATGAATGCTCAGCATGTACTACAAAAGTACCCTAGAGTAAATATATATGAAACACACTACTACTATATGTCATGTACTAAGTAGAGCTGACTAACACCTCCATAATATAAGCTCTTTGCTTCAGGGTTGTCATAGTATAGAAAGTACATAAGACATGCCAGCTTGTCAAGGAGACTTAAAGCATCTTTACATTTGATGCAATTTTTTTTTTACTGAGTGTGAGTACATGTATTACAAACGTTTTTCGCAATATTTGGTTGTCTTCTTTAAAAACTGTTATTTCGGTGGTTATAGTTGATTGAAATGATTGTTTCAAGAAGTATTAATTTTTTGTGTAGTGTACGTAGGCCAGTAACATTTAGGGAGTAGCAACTGATGATACAAAAAAAAAAGAATTGATGCAAATTGAATATCAGAATATGCATACATGAATAATGATTATGATAGAAAATCAATGTGATAAAATGTGCAAATGGTGCTTCACCAGACAATACGGCAAAAGTAATTAATGTCAAGCTGTATTACTATAGCCTGTGTTTTGATGTGTATCCCACTACATTAAACTTCTTTCTATGTTTACTGATATGTAAATGAGATTAATTGTATGTAAAGGCTTGATTTTGATTGATCAGATAATTAATAGATATAGAAACAACCATGAAGAAGGTTATACATGTATAGTACCTGAATATGTTTAATAGCTTTGAAGACAGAATAGGTATAGCAATATTATCTACATTTACCTCAGAGATTTTAAGATGAAGTTGAGTACTGGTCAAATAACTGCATCAGAAGAGAAACTGTCTGAAAATTTTGAAATCATCAAAATTACAAGGGAATTGAACAAATTTTGCTGAAAAGTACAAACGATGAAAAACACTGGACACAGATTTTGATATATTGGACTACTTGAACATGCGGCATGAAAATCTGGTCCAAAGTTGTGATATTAGCAATTCTAGTTCATATGACATGATTGAAATTCAACCTCTTAAAATTGGATGAAATATTTGAAAATTGCATGGATGATTATGTGTGTGTCCAAATGACGATTTTTCTGCAATATATGTATTAGAGTGCAATCTTAAGTGAAATGCGTTAAAGAGGAAGTTAACCTGATATAAAATTCATTTAACTAAATGCAGAAAAATCAGAAAAACAGGCTCTGAATTTGAGATTTGATGGTTGGAAATTCAATATTTGTGGAAAATTTTCCAATAACAAGAAAGATTAAATATGAGGTGCTCATAAAGGAAATCATAATGCTGCCATTTACACAAATGGTATGCGTTTTTGACCAGTATTGGTAGGAGATGTATCAAAAATAGTACCTGATTAAGAGGCCGAACAGATGAGCTTGTGTTGATATGTGGCATAATTAATTTTCATGAAATTTAATGAACTTTTTCATATCTCTTTAGATAAACGATAGTTGACAGAGTATTTAGTAATGAAATTATTGAATTATATTTGAAAGTTTTAAAAGTAATATATCATCAGAATAAAATTGTTTACCATGCAACTTTAGTTTTGTTGATTCTGTTTATGTGAGATTTTATCATGATGTTTTGTATTTATCAGTTATTTGAAATATAGTTGTTTCAATCTGACATGCAGTTGAAAATCTTCTTCCATGTACATATTACTCTCAAATGAAAGTGGCATTGAAAGATAACAATCCTATGTTGGTAAATGATCTTCATTTATTTCTATTCACAATGAATATTGTTTCTGTGCAAGAAATTAATAAAATAAATGTAACAGCTTATCAAGTTAAAAAGTTCTTTTATGCTATTCATTTTGTTTTATGATGATTTGATTCAGTGAAAAGGAAAGTCATAAATCTAAATTCTAAAATTCTAAAATCTAAAGCTCTAAATTCTTAAAATTTGGGGATTTACAAAATTATACAGTTTCAGTAAGTCTTTGTAGTGAAAACTACATGTATGTATTTTTGTTTTTATATTCATATCAATTAGGGAAGTTCACCAAATATTACTAGATTGCACAGCATTTATTTCCCTTCTATTTCAGTGACTACCTATAGAGTAGTTGTCAACTGGCCTATTGCAGAACCCGCCTGTGATACCTTTTCTCTTGGCAAATCAGATGCAATTTGGTCACATACTGGGGGCTTTCTTGCCCACAACATGTTTCGGGAACCTATTTGTTATGTGAACCCAAAGGCTAATGAAGTTTCATATTCCCATAGGTTTAATACAGTGACCACCTGGTTCCAGTAGTATACATCAAGTTTCATTTCACACTAAATCCGGTATCATTTCTTTCAAATTAGCAATTAACTGCCAAGAATTTTTAGAAATTTTGTCCGAAAATGTGATCCAAACACCCTCCTGTATCTAAAATATTTTAGCAACACTTCATGATCATGTTGTGATGACTAACGTTTGTCTGAATTTCCACTTGCTGGCTATTCTATTTCTCAATGTCTTAATGCCCTTATTCTTCACTGATCTCAAACTAACACAAATCCAACCCCTAAAGGGTGTTGAAAAGTAGAAGTATGGTGTTTAGTAAGAACTGATCACTGCCGATGGCTAGGAGACCAAACTACACTTTTACAAAGATGATGACGGCACTAAGCTTTGACCCGGCGCCACATGTCCCTGTCGCCAGCTTGATCAGTCCAGTTGATCGATACACAGTACTGGCATTTTAGACGTTGGATGGTAACTCCATCGATGACAACATCATCAGCAACAAACAAGAAAGCATCACATCATAACATAGCACTTGACCGGAGGCTGAACCCGTAGGAAAAGCTCCTGTTCAAGAGACAAGAACACATTGTCAGTATCATATACCTGAATGAAATGACAGTACATGTATAATTTTCAAAACATATATTATCAGAACCATATATTGCTTAGTCATATACTTTGTATTCCTGGAAAATTATTGAGTATGCTGTACATTACCCAACACCTCATGAAAAACAAAGGTTGAATGATATCAACATGTCACTGAAGAATTGATGAAATTAAAGCAGCTATTGAGGAGTTTGTAATGTACTAAATATGCCATCCCAGAATCATGCATCGTCAAGATGGACAATCACACGAGATCATTTAAAGGGCGAATCCGAGATTATAAGCATGCAGCATGAAGAGCCAGGATGGTTTATTGATCAACAAATGGGGCTCTTCAATGTTTCTGATACCTCACCTTAAGTATTCCAGAAAATACCAGGTGCAAATTTGGGTTTGGTTAATATTGGTTCAAGCTTTTACACATCATTCTTCAAACATTTTATTTGTTTGTTTTAATCTCTCCCATGCTGCTGTCAATGCTGCATGCTTCATTAGGGGCCATTATTACCTTGACAGTCCTTGTGTTCTGCTTTACAGGACAGTTTGTTCTGTTCTGGTTAGGAGATTTAGGGTGGTTGCTGAATGCTTCGTGGCTGGGTGACTGTCGGCGGGGGATGCCCTCCCATCTGCTGATGAGTCAGACACCCCCTCTGGATTACCCATTGCAGTATACAGAGCGCCTGGATCATAGTAAGGATATTGTGGTGCATACATGATGGAGCAAAAAGAACCTTCTGTGCGTTCCATTTCATGAGGACCTCCCACAGCTGTCTCGTATGTAGGAGAGTGTGGTGAACCTTGAGCGACATATTAAAAGAAATATTCATACTTAAATCTGACAGATTCTCTATATTATTGTAAATCCCAATGAGGACAATGCTTACAAGTTGATGAAGAAAGGGTTGAACCCACATGGGAAAATCCGCACAATTCTGCAGTAGATATGAACATAGTGAATGGATCTTCTAAACCTTCAGTAGATATTCCGTTATCAATGGACTTTCTAAAGCAAGATCTTCAGTAGATATTAACGTAATCTATGGACCTTCTATAAACCAAGATCTTCAGTAGATATAACCGTAATCAATGGACCTTCTAAACCAAGATCTTCAATAGATATAAACATAATCAATGGTTTTCTAAACCAAGATTTTCACTAGATATGTATACATAATCAATGGACATTCTATAAACCAAGATCTTTAGTAGATAAAAGCGTAGTCGACGGAACTTCCGCAGTATAGTTTTCGGTTAATTTACAGGCAGTCAGTGGACCTTCTGAACTGTATAGGTTTGATTGATATGATTCATATCAAAGGATGGGACCTGAATTTAAAAACAGGAATAAAAACATAAACACTTACTCCTGTGAGCTTCATGAACCATTTGGGATGGTTCTTGTAGTGGGAGTTCTGTTTGTCCTGGTAACAGGATGGTCGCTTCCCCTGATGGAGGATAACCTTGTTGCCCATGACCCGGTGCAGTTGGGTATCCCGATTGGGGTGTTGCCCCTACAAATGGGGTATGTGCTCCTACTCGAGGATCTGTAGGAGTCTTTAAGGTGTGTTGGAAGGCTGGAATGGTACCAATCACGATAGGATGTACCACACTAGGGTTCATAGGTGTGCCGGAAATACCTGCCTCGATCTGATTTTAGAAATCAATGAACACGACAGTTATTAAAGGCAAGGAATCAACTGTACTTCTGAATCATGAAGAATTATGATGATCGGTGCAAAAATCAGTTTAACAATGTAAGGGCTATATCATAATCTTTGACCAAGCAAAAAATACAGGTATTGATTAGATCAATAGGCCTCCATTTGTATGTACCTAAAAAAGGTGAATGACTTCCGCTAAGATTATCAACTAGAACGAACTAACTATTTGGAGTTCCCTTCTTATTAAAACTTTTATTATATCTTGGAATATAAGTGTCTTTGGTCTACAGAGCACTGGGTATAACAAGCATTCTGGCAAAGGTTATGAAAGGATCAAAGGAATGAACTATCTCGAAAGAAAATATTCACTTTGTCATACCTGGACATGATACTCGATTTTGATATTTGGGCAGTTTTCAAAGGCGCAGGCAGGAAGAGGTGGAACCAGCATCTTCATCCTGTCATGGTTCACTGATCTCATGGCTTCACATCCACCTAGCTTCAGCTCAGCCACCTTGTTAGTATAATCTCTGTAATGGGTCCCAAATCGACTCATTGCAGTATACAATGAAATCTAAAAACGGAAGACAAGAAAGAAAACTAGACAAGTATTTATCTTCAAGAGTTCACGTGTACATCAAACACAGGGGATTGGCACTTTTATACTAAAGTGGCCCCAATGCTCATCAAAGCATCTAAAAATTTGACTATGTGCGGTATTATTTACACTGAAATCTAAAAACCGACAAGAAAGAATACTAAAGACAATTATTCACCTTCAAGAGTTCATTTTGCTTAACCCCCTGGGGTCACTTGCATAATTGAAGGGGCATCAATGCTTTTCAAAGCATCTAAAAATTTGACCATGAAAAGGCGTATTCAGAAGAAGCAAATAACAACCTTTGATAATAATGGTGTTGCCATATTTTTTTACATCTTGACAATTTGTCTTGCAGATATTTACTGTCCACGAAGTTTGGGTCACGTGTGAAATATGGACACACCACCAAGTCATCATGAAAACCTTTATACTAGCTAAAACCTATATTTTTATTTTTACTAATTTCCTAGACATTTCGTTTTCAATACAATTTCGAGTAGATCAACCTGAAAATACTTTAGGCAGATCGTATCCTTGGCAAGTAAGGGAGGACGATCAAATTTGTTTAAGATATTTAAGAATAAATCAAAGTGACTTACTTGTAGCAGTGCTACCGTGACGTGATTAATTCTCCTAGAACTGTTGTTATGAAGATCAACTGTAACAAAGATGTACTCTCCAGGTACATAGCCCCTCTTGTCGAAGTGTGCCTTCAGAATAATGGGTCCTGATGCACAGCATAGACAACACACTGTCTTCTCAACTTCATGAGCAGCAGGAACCTATGAAGCGAAAGCATTAAAACAGAGATTTACCCTTTCGGTCTAGGAAATCTGCCTCCCAGATTAGGCTCTTCCCCCTTCAATGGTTATCATTGTAGCACTTCTAAAACGACTTAATTAAACTACTAGGAAGAGGAATAAGATTTTAAAAAATCTCCAGATATAGGGTCAAGTGAGAACTTACCAAGACATGAGGCACATAGTTGAGATCTTTCACAGTGAGAACGCTAAAGAACTTCTCTGTGTGTTGGTTAAATTTCCACGGTCGATCGACGGTGATCTTGATATAGTACCTCACAAACCCATGAAATCCTTCAAAGGGAGGAGGCAGGGATATGTTTGGGATCTGGAACCGGAAGGGAAATCGGTGCTCCCCATCCAGTGTGATTCGATCTCCAGTTTTGTTACCTTTACCTGAAAAAAATTGAAATTGTAAAATAGAAATGAAATATCCAAAGTGTTCGTAATCATATGATGTGTAATCATTTGCAATTTAAGCTACATTTTTTTATCATTCAAAAGAGGTAAATAAGATTGATTCAATTCAATTCAATTCATTATTCACTCATAAAAGCAAGATAAACATACATACAAATTAATAGATCATACATGTACATAGATATAAATCATATATCAACATCAGAAAAAATGCAATTTCAATGAGTAGGAAACAAATTAATGATTTATAAATCTTGGATATTTTGCCCCCTACATATAACATTAAAATGTAAAACAATATACTAAAGTACTGGGTACCCAATGCTGAAACAATGTTAGTTCATTTAAAAGATCATGATTTTATTAGAAGAAAATCATCTGCCTTAAATTTTTTTTTAAAATTCGTGTTGCCAGAAAATCCCCGAAATATGGTAAGATTTCAGGATATTTTGGCCACTCAGCTGAGTCCCAATTTCAGCTAGGTAACCACAATGACGTCAAAGTGGTTACCTTGTCGCGCAATTATAGCAAAATGCGCGCAAGGTGTAATGCATTTTGTACAGTCTAGCGCGCAACACATCTGCAATACGCGAACCTGGGTAACCACTTTGACGTCATTGTGGTTACCTAGCTGAAATTGGGACACAGCTGAGGGGCCAAAATATCCTGAAGTCTTACCATATTTCGGGGATTTTTCTGGCAACACGAATTTTAAAAAAACTTAAGGCAGATGATTTTCTGCTAATAAAATCATGATCTTTTAAATGAACTAACATTGTTTCAGTATTGGGTACCCCCTTTGAAACATTCATAGAACATCATAAAAAACAAAACAAGACAACACAAGAAAACTAAAAGAAGAGCCAATAAGAAAGGGTGATAAAGAAGTAGAGGAAAAGGGAAAGCGTGATTGCAGCCTTATTATACAAAGAACTATTTCAGGAAAAGAATCGTTTTATAATCCCTTTTAAGAGTAAAAAAAAGGACTATTTCTCAATGTAACTGGAAGAGAATTTCACAATTTAGGACCCCCCCCCCAAAAAAAAAAAAAAAATTGATCACTGATCAACTATTAAAAATTACAATCACTTGCAAGGTAAGTATGGAGTAAGAAATAAAAGTGCAACGCATATCAGTTAGGTCTGAAGTAACAGCGTCATAATGCACCTTTTTTTCAAATAAAGTTCCTGAAGCTTCTCTTACTAGTTGACATCGTGTTGTTATACCACAAGTCTATTTACAGATTTAGACCATCATAAAATCTTCTGAAAAAAAAAATGTTTCAGGACTCACCGGCGCCTCTCACAATGACTTCCTCATTAAAGTAATAAAAATCAGTAGTACAATGGATTGTACGCCTGTGTTCTCCATGCCCTTCTGACTCAGTCCAGTGTGTATAGGACTGTCCTACAAAGTTGACCTTTATACCTAAAAGGAATACACAAGATTGTATTGAGGACCACTAAATTCACCTGCATGATTATTTCCTCCCCCATATAAGATGGGGGTTGCATTTCCGGACACTTACCAAAAATTAGCCTGTCAATTTTGCCGTCAGATTTTACGAAAAACATGCATCAAGTAACACTAAAACCAGTGAATATTTGTAATTCACATGATTTTCAACCTATCCTATGAAAGATTTGTGACAATTTGCATGAAAAGTTGTTTGATTTACTGTTTAAAAATGACCTGTCCGGATTAACAACATGTCCGGAATTACAACGTCTGGGTATACTCGCTATATTTAAAGCAAAAGTTCACCCTGAAGTTTACTCGAGTTTAAAAAATGCAGAAAAAATAAAGAAAAATATTGGCGAAGGTTTGATAAAAATTGGTCAAATAATAAAAGAGTTATGCGTACTTAAAGTTTTGGATTTGTGACGTCACATGCGAGCAGCTGCCCATTGGTAATGTAATAAATATTCCGTATATTCGCATTTTTTTTTTACGTTCCAAGATAAATTAATATTGTTTCTTTTCAGAATCCAGTATTGAATAACATTTCTGACAATACATCAAATGCACAGACGAAAATATTCTAAATTTTCTGAGAAAATTATATTTTATGGAATATTTATCATATTACATAATGGAGGAGCTGCTCGCATGTGACGTCACAAAATAAAAACTTCAAAAGTCCATAACTCCATTATTCTTTAACGGATTTTGTCCAAACTTGCGCCAATATTTTTCTTTATTTTTTCTGCATTTTTTAAACCGAAGTAATCTTCGGGGTGAACTTTCCCTTTAAAGCGCATATCCCAGATACAAAAATATTTGAAATCATTCCGCCTTTTCATCCAATGTCCCTGCCAAAACGACCCTTTCAAATTGGTATGGGTTTGGAGACTTTGGAGGCGGGAAATTAAGAAAAAGAATTTAAAGAAGAAAATGAAGAAATTAGAAGTAGAGAGAGAGAGAGAGAGAGAGAACAACAACAACAACAACAAAAAAAAACAAAAAACATGGAGATAATCGAGATACAAAAATGATAACCACAACCACCACAATCGCCATCATCACCACCTTCTTCTTGTGTTTCTTCCTCCTATATAATTCCGAAGATCAGTGGTAATATCACAAAATGATGATCTCACTTAAGTTGTGTAAAAATAGTTCTGAACTTATTTGAATCAGGCAGAACACAGAGCGAGCTAGAGGGGCGAAATGAAAAGTAAAGAATGGGATTAATATGAGATCGTTTGATATATGGCAACACTCGTTTATTGATACTTACAGCGAACTTCTTCCTTTTTATCGCAAACTATCCGTACTTCTCCTGTTAGATTATCTCCTGCTTTGTAAACATACTGGTCGCATGTAAAGAGCACTTCAAGGACCTTTATACCCATGTTGGTGAATGATAATGATCCAGATAAAAAAAAAAAGAAAACGAGATATGACCAGTTGGCAAATTGGGGTCGGGAGCCGATTAATTTTGTGGTCAAAAATATATTATTTAAAGATAGGAGTCAAATGATGCGCATCAAAAAAAAAAAAAAAAAAAAAGCGCCAAACTACTTGCGCACACACGCGCTAAACTAACGGATACTTCGATCCAAGAAGAATTTGAAAACGTGAAACGTTTATACAAGAAAACTGTGAATAAGGCGCGTTCGGTCTATTTTAATAATCTTCATAAAAATTTGCGTGACTTAAAAACGAAAGACCCCAAACAGTATTGGAATATTCTTAACGTGAAGAAAAAGGGGGGAAATTATTGTCCTGTCGATATTGATGAATTTAGAACTCATTTCCAGGAATTAAATGATACCAATAGATTACTTTCACAAAGATGTAATTTGTTAGGAAA
This sequence comes from Heliocidaris tuberculata, assembly GCA_025618425.1. Lineage (NCBI taxonomy): Eukaryota > Metazoa > Echinodermata > Echinoidea > Camarodonta > Echinometridae > Heliocidaris > Heliocidaris tuberculata. The sequence goes on along the minus strand of CM046845.1, from coordinate 2,884,393 downwards.
CCATAACAATGATTATTTGTTACATTTTGGGGAATTCGATCAATCTATTTGTGAAGAAGAAGTTATTAATCAAATTACCAAATTGAAATGCAACAAAGCGTCTGGAGTCGATCTGAAGTGTTTGAAATGTAGTCCTAGGCAATTGATCAGTTTACTCACCAAGCTGTTTAATTTAATATTTGATTCAGGTATTATTCCAACAGATTGGACCCTTGGGCTTATATGTCCAATATACAAGAAAAAGGGGTCACCGAAAGACCCTAATAATTATAGAGGAATTACCTTGCTCAGCTGTATTGGTAAATTATTTACATCGATAGTTAATGAAAGATTAAACTACTTTTTAGATAATAATAATATAATTGGAGAGGAACAAGCAGGATATAGAGAAAATTATTCGACCAGTGACCATGTCTTTGTTTTACACTCTCTTTTAGATTTATACCTATCTCAAAAGAAAAGAGTTTATTGTGCATTCATTGATTATAAGAAGGCCTTTGATTCTATGGATAGGACTTCATTGTGGTTTAAGCTTTCACAAAGTGGAATAAGTGGGAAACTCTTCAATATAATTAAAAGCATGTACGCAAATTTAAAATCTCGAGTTATTAAACATTCAGAGAAATCGGAATATTTTTATTGTAAAATTGGTGTAAGGCAGGGCGAAAACCTATCTCCATTACTTTTCTCGTTATACATTAATGATTTTGTATCTTTCGTGAGAGAAAAATATAATGGTGTTGATTTATTACCTACTAAAATTGACAATTCATTGCTCTCGGAAGGTGTTGATAATACTTGAAATTTTTCTCACTATTGTATGCAGATGATACCATCCTACTTGCGAAAAATGAGAATGAATTGCAAGCAGCTCTTGATGCTGTTAGCGTTTATTGTAACTTGTGGTCACTAGAGGTTAACATTAGTAAAATAAAAGTAGTTATTTTTTCGAGAGGAAAAGTTCGAAAATATGCGCAGTTTAAGTTTAATAATGACATAGTAGAAGTTGTAGAGGAATAAACGTACTTGGGTGTGATATTTTCTTACAATAATAAGTTTAAGAGAGCTATTAATAAACAATATAATCAAGCAAAAAGAGCAATGTACAGTTTGATTATAAAATCAAGGCAACTGAGGTTGCCGTTGGATATTCAAGTTGAACTTTTCGACCGTCTTGCCGTGCCAATTCTTCTGTACGGAAGTGAAATTTGGGGACATGGAAATATTTCTCAGATAGAACTGTTGCAAACCCAGTTCTGTAAACAGGTTTTACGACTACGGAAAAACACACACAATGTCATGGCTGTTGGAGAACTTGGAAGGATGGAAATGTCTTTAAATATTAAAGTGATTGGTATTTTGGTATTTTATTAAGAAACTTCATTGACATTGACATCAATATTTTGCTTTACAATACAAAGAGCATTAGTATAAAGAAAAATAACAATCATGGAGAAATGATATGGAAACAAAGAGAGCAAATGTAGCAAATCATAATAAGATTTCTGAGGTTTAACATGTGACAAATTATATAACATTATCAAATTAATATCATATTGATATAAGTAAAGAAATTGATTAACTTTGTGAAAAATTGTAAAATCAGCTCAAATGCCAGTGAATTGTGTGCAGTCCTCTAACTACATATATAATTAAGGATATGTGAAAGTATGAGAGAAAATGGAACCCGTTTACTATCCTAAAAAAGAGAAAATCGCGATCAATCGCTAGCGCAAGTCGCTCGGCTTCTTCGCTGCGCTGCAGTCACAAAAACCAAGCACCAGCGCTTGGCGATTTCAGAGCGGGTTTCCAGCCCGTACGGTATTCTGTGATAGAGCGAGGTATGCCAACCGTAAGAGTTCTTTAGGTTTCGGTGGTACTCTATCCCGACATCAATGTTCAATCGTAAATATCTTGATATATAAACGACCGATCAGCTTATAAAACTCAGGCGATTCCTGTCTGAGCTAAAGGTTTGCAATTATGATCACAGCATTAGCTGGAACAGTGATTTTTTTTTCAATCCTGGGCAAAGTTAATCAATGCCTTTAAGGAACGAATGCTAAAGTTTTGGTTCCGAACTGTTAATGGTAAAGATGCTAAATTAGCAAATACAGTTTGTAATATTTTGAAACTTTTACATGACAAAGCTATTTATTCTTCCCCATGGTTATTATATATTGAACGTAGTCTCCACGAGATTGGTATGTCTAATATATTTTATGACAACAGAAATGTTTCTTATTCATGGTTTGGTTCAGCGATTAGATTGAGATTAAGAGACATTTATTCGCAAAATTGGAGAAGTAATATCCATGAAAGTACGTATTGCACTAATTATAGAATTTTTAAGAACAATGTTGGTCTTGAAAACTACCTTATCAAATTACCTTTTTCAAATAGAGTTCATTTGTCGAAATTTCGTTGCTCGAATCATAAACTTCCTGTTGAAACTGGTAGATATGTTAATATTGCAAGAAAAGACAGAATTTGTACGTTGTGTAGGCAAAATAAGATTGGGGATGAATTTCATTATATTTTTGAATGCTCGGCAACAGATGCTATGAGAAAGAGATTTGTAAAACCGTGCTTCCGAAACAGACCAAGTTCATTGAAAATGGAGCAATTGTTTAATTCTAAAGATATGAAGGTTTTAACTAATCTAGCGAAATTCTGTCAGGGGATAATGTCCCTCCATGCTTAAATATTGTACAATATATAATATTCAAATATGTTTATACAATGTATATACTGATAGGTGCACCTACTATATTTTGAGTTGTTTTGTTGTAGTTTAGCTTTGTTTCATTGCTTCTCACACTTTTATTTAATTAATTTTATACATGTACATTGTTTGTTATAGCCAGGCAATATTCTAGTTTCCATTACACCCACGTTACGGGATAAGTGTCTGTGCAAATCAGTGCATAATATTGTACGCTTGTTGTAGTTGTGTCTTTTTGGGTTTTTTTTTTTAACGCAGACATACTGTAAATATTGTATATATTTGTATATAGTTGTTCTTGTGTATACAAACTGATTGTTAATTATCGTTTCTCCAATACCCTGGAAGGGGTGACATGGGAAATAAAATCATTGTCATTGTCATTGTCATTGTCATTGTCATTGTCATTTTATTAAATACCATTTACGCTTTTTAAATTTACTGAGAACAATGAATCGATTTTATATGAATATTTCTAATCAATTAATTTCAAATCATCTTTGCTCCGCCTCACCGGCATGCATTACGAGGGGATGATTTACTTATGTGGGCCCTATAGTCTAATTCTAGTAGCGTCACCTTTAAAAATTTTCGGCGCGAGGTGGCGCCTCCCTTTTGACAATCATGGATTCGCTTAGTTCCGTTGAGTTAAAGGGAAAGTTCACCCTGAAGATTACTTGTGTTTAAAAAATGCAGAAAAAATAAAGAAAAATATTGGCGAAGGTTTGATGAAAATCGGTCAAATAATAAATGAGTTATGAGTATTTAAAGTTTTGGATTCGTGACGTCACATGCGAGCAGCTGCCCATTGGTCATGTAATAAATATTCCATATATTCGCATTTTTTTTTACGTTCCACGATAAATTAATATTGTTTCTTTTCAAAATCTAGTATTGAATAACATTTCTGACAATATATCAAATGCACAGACGAAAATATTCTAAATTTTCTGAGAAAACTGTTTTTTATGGAATATTTATCACATTATATAATAGAGGAGCTGCTCGCATGTGACGTCACAAAATCAAAACTTCAAAAGTCCATAACTCCGTTATTCTTTAACGGATTTTGTCCAAACTTTCGCCAATATTTTTCTTTATTTTTTTCTCCATTTTTTAAACTCAAGTAATCTTCGGGGTGAACTTTCCCTTTAATAAATGAAAACATGCACATAGCACTATGGTTCTTCCCACACCTGCAACCTTTGCAGATTATTATTATTATTATATCATTATTGTTTTTCTCCTTCTTTTTTTTTTTTTCTTCTTCTTCTTCTTCTTCTTCTTCTTCTTCTTTTTCTTTTTCTTCTTTTTCTTTTTCTTCTTTTTCTTCTTCTTCTTCTTCTTCTTCTTCTTCTTCTTCTTCTTCTTCTTCTTCTTCTTCTTCTTCTTCTTCTTCTTCTTCTTCTTCTTCTTCTTCTTCTTCTTCTTCTTCTTCTTCTTCTTCTTCTTCTTCTTCTTCTTCTTCTAACTATTTTTCAATCGGGAAAACATGTTTTCTTTTCATTCGGGGGAGGAGGAGGAGGGGGGGGGGGGTTGGGTGTGGTACGACCGGGGTCAAAAGGGAAAACTTTTGCAAGATCTCAAACAGAGACGTATTTTAAAAGACAAATGAGATGTTAGTCATTAAACCGATTTTCAGGTGGAGAATCACTATATTCTATTTGAGTAAGGGGCCGGCGTAGGCTGAATGGCTGGATATATTCATGTTTCTGTGCGTAGGCCTATATGTCCCCTTCCCCGGCTTCCCCCGCCCCCCCCCCCCCCCCCCCCTCCCTTCTCTCTCTCTCTCTCCCTCCATACTTCTTTCTTTCGATTTTTTTTCTCTCTCTATCTCTGTACCTGCATGGGCGATAAAATTTGAACGGGACGGGAGGGGGTCTCCTTATCAAAATGCTTTTGCAAAAGCGCCAGCTAAATTCAGGGGGAAAATATATATTGAAAAAAAATCATGAAATATTGGGTATGTGGGGGGTGGGAGTGGGGATGGGCTTACAAGGTTAGGGGTACTAATACGTGACAATAGACGGGGAAGCATCGGGGGAAGGAGTCAGGGGGATATGGTGGGGAAAAAAATGAAGGTGTAGCTGACGTACAGTCCTCAGCTAGCTGCGCCCAGACGTCAGCTAGCTGCGGCCGGCAGCGACAGCACAAAAGCTATGTCCCTCTTACATATTTTATACATTCCCCTTCATTTCTGTAAGGATTTCTTCGTATATCAGATATCTTCTAGTTTACTTTTCTTGCCTCAGTTATTCACGCAGTCCCATCCTAGCTTTTTCCAGTTTTAAAACTTCTTTTCAACATTCAAACAATGATAGGTAGGCTTTCCATTGTCCTTTAGAAGAGCTATTCAACTTGGATGGGGGACAATCATATGGTCTTTAACATATTTTAGTCGCTGTAGGCCATTCAGTGATTCCTTCATCCCTGCAGACCCTAAGAATTATTCAGCTGTACGTGCAGTCCAGTCAAAGAGAGGCTTCATTAAGAACTTTGAATTAAACCAAAAGTATATATAGGCCCTATATCTTTATTATGAAAATTCACTTTCCTTGATTGAGATCAGGAAAAGAAAGCTAAATCATATAGACGGAAAGAGAGAGAGAGAGAGAGAGAGAGAGATAGAAAGAGAAAGGGAGAGAGAGAGAGAGAGATTGGGGAACGAGCGGGGGGGGGGGGGGGGGTCCATGTTTGCTATATTGCATTGCACAGAAACCGCTCTTAATTCGACATTTCACGCAATACTGTCTAAAATTACATAAAATAGGACTTGCCTACAAGCTATTTAAAAGGTCATTTTAGAGCATTCACTAAGCTCCGCAAGCAGCCGACGCTCGATCCGGCCGACGCTTCCCTCTTGCAACGCTAGGCTAGGCTTCGCTATAGGGCTCACATAAGTAATTCATGGCCCCATTCACTTACGTGCTATAAGGAAGGTTGTCTAAAAATCATATTTTGAAAACCCCTGGGTAGAAATCGTTTGAATTCACAGAACAGAGACAAAATATAAAAATCTCCCAAATGAAGTACCTCATTTGGGCACTTTCCCAGCGATTAAAAAAGATATTTAGGCTGAAACAAGGCTAGCCGAAATTTCCGCCCATTCGCACATTGAAACAGTGGAAGTGCACCAGTGATAAAATAAATCCTTTAAAAATAATAAAAGGCTAGCCAACTTCAGCTAAGTTGGAAAGAGTATGTTTATTAAATACCATTTACGCTTTTTAAATTTACTGAGAACAATGAATCGATTTTATATGAATATTTCTAATCAATTAATTTCAAATCATCTTTGCTCCGCCTCACCGGCATGCATTACGAGGGGATGATTTACTTATGTGGGCCCTATAGTCTAATTCTAGTAGCGTCGCCTTTAAAAATTTTCGGCGCGAGGTGGCGCCTCCCTTTTGACAATCATGGATTCGCTTAGTTCCGCTGAGTTAATAAATGAAAACATGCACATAGCACTATGGTTCTTCCCACACCTGCAACCTTTGCAGATTATTATTATTATTATATCATTATTGTTTTTCTCCTTCTTTTTCTTTCTTCTTCTTCTTCTTCTTCTTCTTCTTCTTCTTCTTCTTCTTCTTCTTCTTCTTTTTCTTCTTTTTCTTCTTCTTCTTCTTCTTCTTCTTCTTCTTCTTCTTCTTCTTCTTCTTCTTCTTCTTCTTCTAACTATTTTTCAATCGGGAAAACATGTTTTCTTTTCATTCGGGGGAGGAGGAGGGGGGGGGGGGGGGGTTGGGTGTGGTACGACCGGGGTCAAAAGGGAAAACCTTTGCAAGATCTCAAACAGAGACGTATTTTAAAAGACAAATGAGATGTTAGTCATTAAACCGATTTTCAGGTGGAGAATCACTATATTCTATTTGAGTAAGGGGCCGGCGTAGGCTGAATGGCTGGATATATTCATGTTTCTGTGCGTAGGCCTATATGTCCCCTTCCCCGGCTTCCCCCGCCCCCCCCCCCCCATCCCTTCTCTCTCCCTCTCTCTCTCTCTCTCCCTCCATACTTCTTTCTTTCGATTTTTTTCTCTCTCTATCTCTGTACCTGCATGGGCGATAAAATTTGAACGGGACGGGAGGGGGTCTCCTTATCAAAATGCTTTTGCAAAAGCGCCAGCTAAATTCAGGGGGAAAATATATATTGAAAAAAAAATCATGAAATATTGGGTATGTGGGGGGTGGGAGTGGGGATGGGCTTACAAGGTTAGGGGTACTAATACGTGACAATAGACGGGGAAGCATCGGGGGAAGGAGTCAGGGGGATATGGTGGGGAAAAAAATGAAGGTGTAGCTGACGTACAGTCCTCAGCTAGCTGCGCCCAGACGTCAGCTAGCTGCGGCCGGCAGCGACAGCACAAAAGCTATGTCCCTCTTACATATTTTATACATTCCCCTTCATTTCTGTAAGGATTTCTTCGTATATCAGATATCTTCTAGTTTACTTTTCTTGCCTCAGTTATTCACGCAGTCCCATCCTAGCTTTTTCCAGTTTTAAAACTTCTTTTCAACATTCAAACAATGATAGGTAGGCTTTCCATTGTCCTTTAGAAGAGCTATTCAACTTGGATGGGGGACAATCATATGGTCTTTAACATATTTTAGTCGCTGTAGGCCATTCAGTGATTCCTTCATCCCTGCAGACCCTAAGAATTACCTTCTTGTGTAAAGGCAGGGCTGGTGTTTAATTCAGCTGTACGTGCAGTCCAGTCAAAGAGAGGCTTCATTAAGAACTTTGAATTAAACCAAAAGTATATATAGGCCCTATATCTTTATTATGAAAATTCACTTTCCTTGATTGAGATCAGGAAAAGAAAGCTAAATCATATAGACGGAAAGAGAGAGAGAGAGAGAGAGAGAGAGAGAGATAGAAAGAGAAAGGGAGAGAGAGAGAGAGATTGGGGAACGAGCGGGGGGGGGGGTCCATGTTTGCTATATTGCATTGCACAGAAACCGCTCTTAATTCGACATTTCACGCAATACTGTCTAAAATTACATAAAATAGGACTTGCCTACAAGCTATTTAAAAGGTCATTTTAGAGCATTCACTAAGCTCCGCAAGCAGCCGACGCTCGATCCGGCCGACGCTTCCCTCTTGCAACGCTAGGCTAGGCTTCGCTATAGGGCTCACATAAGTAATTCATGGCCCCATTCACTTACGTGCTATAACGAAGGTTGTCTAAAAATCATATTTTGAAAACCCCTGGGTAGAAATCGTTTGAATTCACAGAACAGAGACAAAATATAAAAATCTCCCAAATGAAGTACCTCATTTGGGCACTTTCCCAGCGATTAAAAAAGATATTTAGGCTGAAACAAGGCTAGCCGAAATTTCCGCCCATTCGCACATTGAAACAGTGGAAGTGCACCAGTGATAAAATAAATCCTTTAAAAATAATAAAAGGCTAGCCAACTTCAGCTAAGTTGGAAAGAGTATGTTTATTAAATACCATTTACGCTTTTTAAATTTACTGAGAACAATGAATCGATTTTATATGAATATTTCTAATCAATTAATTTCAAATCATCTTTGCTCCGCCTCACCGGCATGCATTACGAGGGGATGATTTACTTATGTGGGCCCTATAGTCTAATTCTAGTAGCGTCGCCTTTAAAAATTTTCGGCGCGAGGTGGCGCCTCCCTTTTGACAATCATGGATTCGCTTAGTTCCGCTGAGTTAATAAATGAAAACATGCACATAGCACTATGGTTCTTCCCACACCTGCAACCTTTGCAGATTATTATTATTATTATATCATTATTGTTTTTCTCCTTCTTTTTCTTCTTCTTCTTCTTCTTCTTCTTCTTCTTCTTCTTCTTCTTCTTCTTCTTCTTCTTCTTCTTCTTCTTCTTTTCTTCTTTTTCTTCTTCTTCTTTTTCTTCTTCTTCTTTTTCTTCTTCTTCTTCTTCTTCTTCTTCTTCTTCTTCTTCTTCTTTTTCTTCTTCTTCTTCTTCTTCTTCTTCTTCTTCTTCTTTTTCTTCTTCTTCTTTTTCTTCTTCTTCTTCTTCTTCTTCTTCTAACTATTTTTCAATCGGGAAAACATGTTTTCTTTTCATTCGGGGGAGGAGGAGGAGGAGGGGGGGGGGGGGGGTTGGGTGTGGTACGACCGGGGTCAAAAGGGAAAACCTTTGCAAGATCTCAAACAGAGACGTATTTTAAAAGACAAATGAGATGTTAGTCATTAAACCGATTTTCAGGTGGAGAATCACTATATTCTATTTGAGTAAGGGGCCGGCGTAGGCTGAATGGCTGGATATATTCATGTTTCTGTGCGTAGGCCTATATGTCCCCTTCCCCGGCTTCCCCCGCCCCCCCCCCATCCCTTCTCTCTCTCTCTCTCTCTCTCTCTCTCTCCCTCCATACTTCTTTCTTTCGATTTTTTTTCTCTCTCTATCTCTGTACCTGCATGGGCGATAAAATTTGAACGGGACGGGAGGGGGTCTCCTTATCAAAATGCTTTTGCAAAAGCGCCAGCTAAATTCAGGGGGAAAATATATATTGAAAAAAAATCATGAAATATTGGGTATGTGGGGGGTGGGAGTGGGGATGGGCTTACAAGGTTAGGGGTACTAATACGTGACAATAGACGGGGAAGCATCGGGGGAAGGAGTCAGGGGGATATGGTGGGGAAAAAAATGAAGGTGTAGCTGACGTACAGTCCTCAGCTAGCTGCGCCCAGACGTCAGCTAGCTGCGCTAGACGTCAGCCCAAAAGCTCTGTCCCTCTTACATATTTTATACATTCCCCTTCATTTCTGTAAGGATTTCTTCGTATATCAGATATCTTCTAGTTTACTTTTCTTGCCTCAGTTATTCACGCAGTCCCATCCTAGCTTTTTCCAGTTTTAAAACTTCTTTTCAACATTCAAACAATGATAGGTAGGCTTTCCATTGTCCTTTAGAAGAGCTATTCAACTTGGATGGGGGACAATCATATGGTCTTTAACATATTTTAGTCGCTGTAGGCCATTCAGTGATTCCTTCATCCCTGCAGACCCTAAGAATTACCTTCTTGTGTAAAGGCAGGGCTGGTGTTTAATTCAGCTGTACGTGCAGTCCAGTCAAAGAGAGGCTTCATTAAGAACTTTGAATTAAACCAAAAGTATATATAGGCCCTATATCTTTATTATGAAAATTCACTTTCCTTGATTGAGATCAGGAAAAGAAAGCTAAATCATATAGACGGAAAGAGAGAGAGAGAGAGAGAGATAGAAAGAGAAAGGGAGAGAGAGAGAGACAGAAAGAGAAAGGGAGAGAGAGAGAGATTGGGGAACGAGGGGGGGGGGGGGGGTCCATGTTTGCTATATTGCATTGCACAGAAACCGCTCTTAATTCGACATTTCACGCAATACTGTCTAAAATTACATAAAATAGGACTTGCCTACAAGCTATTTAAAAGGTCATTTTAGAGCATTCACTAAGCTCCGCAAGCAGCCGACGCTCGATCCGGCCGACGCTCGATCCGGCCGACGCTTCCCTCTTGCAACGCTAGGCTAGGCTTCGCTATAGGGCTCACATAAGTAATTCATGGCCCCATTCACTTACGTGCTATAACGAAGGTTGTCTAAAAATCATATTTTGAAAACCCCTGGGTAGAAATCGTTTGAATTCACAGAACAGAGACAAAATATAAAAATCTCCCAAATGAAGTACCTCATTTGGGCACTTTCCCAGCGATTAAAAAAGATATTTAGGCTGAAACAAGGCTAGCCGAAATTTCCGCCCATTCGCACATTGAAACAGTGGAAGTGCACCAGTGATAAAATAAATCCTTTAAAAATAATAAAAGGCTAGCCAACTTCAGCTAAGTTGGAAAGAGTATGTTTATTAAATACCATTTACGCTTTTTAAATTTACTGAGAACAATGAATCGATTTTATATGAATATTTCTAATCAATTAATTTCAAATCATCTTTGCTCCGCCTCACCGGCATGCATTACGAGGGGATGATTTACTTATGTGGGCCCTATAGTCTAATTCTAGTAGCGTCGCCTTTAAAAATTTTCGGCGCGAGGTGGCGCCTCCCTTTTGACAATCATGGATTCGCTTAGTTCCGCTGAGTTAATAAATGAAAACATGCACATAGCACTATGGTTCTTCCCACACCTGCAACCTTTGCAGATTATTATTATTATTATATCATTATTGTTTTTCTCCTTCTTTTTCTTCTTCTTCTTCTTCTTCTTCTTCTTCTTCTTCTTCTTCTTCTTCTTCTTCTTCTTCTTCTTCTTCTTCTTCTTCTTCTTCTTTTTCTTCTTCTTCTTCTTCTTCTTCTTCTTCTAACTATTTTTCAATCGGGAAAACATGTTTTCTTTTCATTAGGGGGAGGAGGAGGAGGAGGGGGGGGGGGGGTTGGGTGTGGTACGACCGGGGTCAAAAGGGAAAACCTTTGCAAGATCTCAAACAGAGACGTATTTTAAAAGACAAATGAGATGTTAGTCATTAAACGATTTTCAGGTGGAGAATCACTATATTCTATTTGAGTAAGGGGCCGGCGTAGGCTGAATGGCTGGATATATTCATGTTTCTGTGCGTAGGCCTATATGTCCCCTTCCCCGGCTTCCCCGCCCCCCCCATCCCTTCTCTCTCTCTCTCTCTCTCTCTCTCCTCCATACTTCTTTCTTTCGATTTTTTTTCTCTCTCTATCTCTGTACCTGCATGGGCGATAAAATTTGAACGGGACGGGAGGGGGTCTCCTTATCAAAATGCTTTTGCAAAAGCGCCAGCTAAATTCAGGGGGAAAATATATATTGAAAAAAAAATCATGAAATATTGGGTATGTGGGGGTCGGAGTGGGGATGGGCTTACAAGGTTAGGGGTACTAATACGTGACAATAGACGGGGAAGCATCGGGGGAAGGAGTCAGGGGGATATGGTGGGGAAAAAAAATGAAGGTGTAGCTGACGTACAGTCCTCAGCTAGCTGCGCCCAGACGTCAGCTAGCTGCGCCCAGACGTCAGCCCAAAAGCTATGTCCCTCTTACATATTTTATACATTCCCCTTCATTTCTGTAAGGATTTCTTCGTATATCAGATATCTTCTAGTTTACTTTTCTTGCCTCAGTTATTCACGCAGTCCCATCCTAGCTTTTTCCAGTTTTAAAACTTCTTTTCAACATTCAAACAATGATAGGTAGGCTTTCCATTGTCCTTTAGAAGAGCTATTCAACTTGGATGGGGGACAATCATATGGTCTTTAACATATTTTAGTCGCTGTAGGCCATTCAGTGATTCCTTCATCCCTGCAGACCCTAAGAATTACCTTCTTGTGTAAAGGCAGGGCTGGTGTTTAATTCAGCTGTACGTGCAGTCCAGTCAAGAGAGGCTTCATTAAGAACTTTGAATTAAACCAAAAGTATATATAGGCCCTATATCTTTATTATGAAAATTCACTTTCCTTGATTGAGATCAGGAAAAGAAAGCTAAATCATATAGACGGAAAGAGAGAGAGAGAGAGAGAGAGAGATAGAAAGAGAAAGGGAGAGAGAGAGAGATAGAAGAGAAAAGAGAGAGAGAGAGATTGGGGAACGAGCGAGTGGGGGGGGGGGGGGTCCATGTTTGCTATTGCATTGCACAGAAACCGCTCTTAATTCGACATTTCACGCAATACTGTCTAAAATTACATAAAATAGGACTTGCCTACAAGCTATTTAAAAGGTCATTTTAGAGCATTCACTAAGCTCCGCAAGCAGCCGACGCTCGATCCGGCCGACGCGACGCTTCCCTCTTGCAACGCTAGGCTAGGCTTCGCTATAGGGCTCACATAAGTAATTCATGGCCCCATTCACTTACGTGCTATAACGAAGGTTGTCTAAAAAATCATATTTTGAAAACCCCTGGGTAGAAATCGTTTGAATTCACAGAACAGAGACAAAATATAAAAATCTCACAAATGAAGTACCTCATTTGGGCACTTTCCCAGCGATTAAAAAAGATATTTAGGCTGAAACAAGGCTAGCCGAAATTTCCGCCCATTCGCACATTGAAACAGTGGAAGTGCACCAGTGATAAAATAAATCCTTTAAAAATAATAAAAGGCTAGCCAACTTCAGCTAAGTTGGAAAGAGTATGTTTATTAAATACCATTTACGCTTTTTAAATTTACTGAGAACAATGAATCGATTTTATATGAATATTTCTAATCAATTAATTTCAAATCATCTTTGCTCCGCCTCACCGGCATGCATTACGAGGGGATGATTTACTTATGTGGGCCCTATAGTCTAATTCTAATAGCGTCGCCTTTAAAAAATTTTCGGCGCGAGGTGGCGCCTCCCTTTTGACAATCATGGATTCGCTTAGTTCCGCTGAGTTAATAAATGAAAACATGCACATAGCACTATGGTTCTTCCCACACCTGCAACCTTTGCAGATTATTTTTTTAATATATTCTTTTTATTGTTTTTCTCCTTCTTTTTCTTTCTTCTTCTTCTTCTTCTTTTTTCTTCTTCTTCTTCTTCTTCTTCTTCTTCTTCTTCTCTTCTTCTTCTTTTTCTTCTTCTTCTCTTTTTCTTCTTCTTCTTCTTATTTCTTCTAATATTTTTCAATTCGGGAAAACATGTTTTCTTTTCATTAGGGGGAGGAGGAGGGGAGGGGGGGGGGGGGGGGTTGGGTGTGGTACGACCGGGGTCAAAAGGGAAAACCTTTGCAAGATCTCAAACAGAGACGTATTTTAAAAGACAAATGAGATGTTAGTCATTAAACCGATTTTCAGGTGGAGAAATCATATATTCTATTTGAGTAAGGGGCCGGCGTAGGCTGAATGGCTGGATATATTCATGTTTCTGTGCGTAGGCCTATATGTCCCCTTCCCGGGCTTCCCCCCGCCCCCCCCATCCCTTCTCTCTCTCTCTCTCTCTCTCTCCCTCCATACTTCTTTCTTTCGATTTTTTTTCTCTCTATCTCTGTACCTGCATGGGCGATAAAATTTGAACGGGACGGGAGGGGGTCTCCTTATCAAAATGCTTTTGCAAAAGCGCCAGCTAAATTCAGGGGGAAAATATATATTGAAAAAAAAATCATGAAATATTGGGTATGTGGGGGGTGGGAGTGGGGATGGGCTTACAAGGTTAGGGGTACTAATACGTGACAATAGACGGGGAAGCATCGGGGGAAGGAGTCAGGGGGATATGGTGGGGAAAAAAATGAAGGTGTAGCTGACGTACAGTCCTCAGCTAGCTGCGCCCAGACGTCAGCTAGCTGCGCCCAGACGTCAGCCCAAAAGCTCTGTCCCTCTTACATATTTTATACATTCCCCTTCATTTCTGTAAGGATTTCTTCGTATATCAGATATCTTCTAGTTTACTTTTTTTGTCTCAGTTATTCACGCAGTCCCATCCTAGCTTTTTCCAGTTTTAAAACTTCTTTTCAACATTCAAACAATGATAGGTAGGCTTTCCATTGTCCTTTAGAAGAGCTATTCAACTTGGATGGGGGACAATCATATGGTCTTTAACATATTTTAGTCGCTGTAGGCCATTCAGTGATTCCTTCATCCCTGCAGACCCTAAGAATTACCTTCTTGTGTAAAGGCAGGGCTGGTGTTTAATTCAGCTGTACGTGCAGTCCAGTCAAAGAGAGGCTTCATTAAGAACTTTGAATTAAACCAAAAGTATATATAGGCCCTATATCTTTATTATGAAAATTCACTTTCCTTGATTGAGATCAGGAAAAGAAAGCTAAATCATATAGACGGAAAGAGAGAGAGAGAGAGAGAGAGAGAGATAGAAAGAGAAAGGGAGAGAGAGAGAGATAGAAAGAGAAAAGGAGAGAGAGAGAGATTGGGGAACGAGCGGGGGGGGGGTCCATGTTTGCTATATTGCATTGCACAGAAACCGCTCTTAATTCGACATTTCACGCAATACTGTCTAAAATTACATAAAATAGGACTTGCCTACAAGCTATTTAAAAGGTCATTTTAGAGCATTCACTAAGCTCCGCAAGCAGCCGACGCTCGATCGGCCGACGCGACGCTTCCCTCTTGCAACGCTAGGCTAGGCTTCGCTATAGGGCTCACATAAGTAATTCATGGCCCCATTCACTTACGTGCTATAACGAAGGTTGTCTAAAAATCATATTTTGAAAACCCCTGGGTAGAAATCGTTTGAATTCACAGAACAGAGACAAAATATAAAAATCTCCCAAATGAAGTACCTCATTTGGGCACTTTCCCAGCGATTAAAAAAAATATTTAGATGAAACAAGGCTAGCCGAAATTTTCGCCCATTCGCACATTGAAACAGTGGAAGTGCACCAGTGATAAAATAAATCCTTTAAAATAATAAAAAGGCTAGCCAACTTCAGCTAAGTTGGAAAGAGTATGTTTATTAAATACCATTTACGCTTTTTAAATTTACTGAGAACAATGAATCGATTTGATATGAATATTTCTAATCAATTAATTTCAAATCATCTTGCTCCGCCTCACCGGCATGCATTACGAGGGGATGATTTACTTATGTGGGCCCTATAGTCTAATTCTAGTAGCGTCGCCTTTAAAATTTTCGGCGCGAGGTGGTGCCTCCCTTTTGACAATCATGGATTCGCTTAGTTCCGCTGAGTTAATAAATGAAAACATGCACATAGCACTATGGTTCTTCCCACACCTGCAACCTTTGCAGATTATTATTATTATTATATCATTATTGTTTTTTCCTTCTTTTTCTTCTTTTCTTCTTCTTCTTCTTCTTCTTCTTCTTCTTCTTCTTCTTCTTCTTCTCTTCTTCTTCTTCTTTTTCTTCTTCTTCTTTTTCTTCTTTTCTTCTTCTTCTTCTTCTAACTATTTTTCAATCGGGGAAAACATGTTTTCTTTTCATTCGGGGGGGGAGGAGGAGGAGGAGGGGGGGGGGGGGGTTGGGTGTGGTACGACGGGGGTCAAAAGGGGAAAACCTTTGCAAGATCTCAAACAGAGACGTATTTTAAAAGACAAATGAGATGTTAGTCATTAAACCGATTTTCAGGTGGAGAATCACTATATTCTATTTGAGTAAGGGGCCGGCGTAGGCTGAATGGCTGGATATTTCATGTTTCTGTGCGTAGGCCTATATGTCCCCTTCCCCGGTTCCCCCCCCCCCCCCCCCCCCCATCCCTTCTCTCTCTCTCTCTCTCTCTCCCTCCATACTTCTTTCTTTCGATTTTTTTTCTCTCTCTATCTCTGTACCTGCATGGGCGATAAAATTTGAACGGGACGGGAGGGGGTCTCCTTATCAAAATGCTTTTGCAAAAGCGCCAGCTAAATTCAGGGGGAAAATATATATTGAAAAAAAAAAATCATGAAATATTGGGTATGTGGGGGGGGGGGGGTGGGAGTGGGGATGGGCTTACAAGGTTAGGGGTACTAATACGTGACAATAGACGGGAAGCATCGGGGGAAGGAGTCAGGGGGATATGGTGGGGAAAAAAATGAAGGTGTAGCTGACGTACAGTCCTCAGCTAGCTGCGCCCAGACGTCAGCTTAGCCTGCGGCCGGCAGCGACAGCACAAAAGCTATGTCCCTCTTACATATTTTATACATTCCCCTTCATTTCTGTAAGGATTTCTTCGTATATCAGATATCTTCTAGTTTACTTTTCTTGCCTCAGTTATTCACGCAGTCCCATCCTAGCTTTTTCCAGTTTTAAAACTTCTTTTCAACATTCAAACAATGATAGGTAGGCTTTCCATTGTCCTTTAGAAGAGCTATTCAACTTGGATGGGGGACAATCATATGGTCTTTAACATATTTTAGTCGCTGTAGGCCATTCAGTGATTCCTTCATCCCTGCAGACCCTAAGAATTACCTTCTTGTGTAAAGGCAGGGCTGGTGTTTAATTCAGCTGTACGTGCAGTCCAGTCAAAGAGAGGCTTCATTAAGAACTTTGAATTAAACCAAAAGTATATATAGGCCCTATATCTTTATTATGAAAATTCACTTTCCTTGATTGAGATCAGGAAAAGAAAGCTAAATCATATAGATGGAAAGAGAGAGAGAGAGAGAGAGATAGAAAGAGAAAGGGA
Organism: Heliocidaris tuberculata; assembly: GCA_025618425.1. Taxonomy (NCBI): domain Eukaryota; kingdom Metazoa; phylum Echinodermata; class Echinoidea; order Camarodonta; family Echinometridae; genus Heliocidaris; species Heliocidaris tuberculata. The sequence goes on along the minus strand of CM046845.1, from coordinate 2,867,663 downwards.
GGGAGAGAGAGAGAGGAGTTGGGGAACGGGCGGGGGGGGGGGGGGTCCATGTTTGCTATATTGCATTGCACAGAAACCGCTCTTAATTCGACATTTCACGCAATACTGTCTAAAATTACATAAAATAGGACTTGCCTACAAGCTATTTAAAAGGTCATTTTAGAGCATTCACTAAGCTCCGCAAGCAGCCGACGCTCGATCGGTGTCATAGGCGATTTGTTCCGAGCAGGCGATTGGTTCCACAGGATCCAATCGACTGAATGTCTACCCGCCGATTGGATCCGCTTTGGTCGAGTCGATGCGAGCGTCATAGGCGATTGGTTCCGGTGTCATAGGCGATTTGTTCCGAGCAGGCGATTGGTTCCACAGGATCCAATCGACTGAATGTCTACCCGCCGATTGGATCCGCTTTGGTCGAGTCGATGCGAGCGTCATAGGCGATTGGTTCCGGCCAGGAGATTCGTTCCTTGGAACCAATCGACGAGATATTTAGCCGCTCATGCGATCCGAATCTCTATTCTGCTCAAGCATCATGTCATGGTAACACCCCTAAAGAAATATGTACTCTGCTGGTCGCCTTTTGTAACCAATCAAAGTCCTCCAAATCAGCCACACCAACAGAACGGACACTGTTGCCTATTTACGAATTTTGTATAGAAAAATGTACTCTTCGCGAATTTTGTCATTTTGACAGTTAAGGTGCAACAGTAAATACAACAATATAAGCTAGAACAGAGTATACATATGTTTACCCTTTAATACATGAAACACATAGCATACTGGATATCATACATGTGACCTGTATTGTGAACTATTCAACTCTTTTAGATGCTTCCAAATGGGATCCTACGTGAAAGGGGCAAAGATAGCAGGGTGTAGTATACAATCATCCCCAGGGTTTTAGTGACCAAAAAAAAAAAAAAAAAAAAATCTTTGCTGGAAATAGAGAGTGAAAAAAGATAAGCACATTTCTAGCTTTTATTATCTGTAAAGCTTTGTCTTTCAAATTATGTGGTCCAATAATAACTAGTGTAAAAATACATGCCATGTTCCCCCATCAGCATGGGACACACACAAAAAAAGGTTATCGGGTTAATGAAAAATGTTTGCTACACCCCCAAAATGCGATAACCCCCTTTTTTTGTTGTTGTTGCTTGTCAGAGAATTTTGGAGGAAAAGTAGACCCCCAAAATGTGCTAACCTTTTTTTTTTTTTGCTTGTCAGAAAATTTTCGGAGATTCCCCCCCCCGTTACAAAATCCTGGATACCAATGCCATCAGGCCATTACAGATGGACTTAAGATATGAATAAGCATATATACACTCAGGGGCGGATACAGGATTTCGTATAAGGGGGGGGGGGTAAACAAATGGAGGATTGTCAACTTTGGGAAACTGCTTGGAGGGAGACCCATATTTTTCTGGTCTCGCCAGCCCTCCAAAAGTCGCTCAGTGGGGGGGGGGGGGGGGGGGGTTATGGGGGTACATTTCCCCTCCATAATACTCTGACAAGCAAAAAAAAAAAAAAAAGGTTTCCTGTTCTAAAAGGGGGGGGGCACAATCAAAAAATTGGGGGGCACAATGCATTGTTTTCTTTCAAAATGGCGGGGGGGGGGGGGGGGGGCACGGGCCGGGATTGCCCCCCCCAGTCCGCCACTGTGTATAACTGTATACATCACTGGCGTACTGGTGGAGGGCTTGGGGGGCAGTAGCCCCCCCTCCCCATTCTGCTCAAAGGAAAAAAGAAAAAAAGAAAAGAAAAGAAAAAGAAAAGAAAAAGAAAAGAAAAAGAAAAGAAAAGAAATGAAAAAAGGGAGAAAATGAAGTATGCAGGTAAACAATACTGCCCCAATGGAAAACTAATGTCGGAACCAAACGGCGGCTTTCGTTACGTATCGGCCAAAAGTGATATCAGTCGTTTGAGTCCACTGGAACGAATCGACTAGTCGCTTGGTTCCGGGGAACGAATCGACTAGTCGTTTCGTTCCGCCGGTGTCATGGTCGATCTGTTCCGGGTTCCGGCGGAACGAAAGACTAGTCGATTCGTTCCCGGAACCAAGCGACTAGTCGATTCGTTCCAGTGGACTCAAACGACTGATATCACTTTTGGCCGATACGTAACGAAAGCCGCCGTTGGTTCCGACATTAGTTTTCCATTGGGGCAGTATTGTTTACCTGCATACTTCATTTTCTCCCTTTTTTCATTTCTTTTTCTTTTCTTTTTCTTTTCTTTTTCTTTTTTTTTCTTTTCTTTTTCTTTTCATTTTTTTTTCTTTTTTCCTTTGCGCAGAATGGGGGGGGGGGGGGGGGGGGGGGGGGTACTAGTCGTTTCGTTCCGCCGTTGTCATGGTCGATCTGTTCGGGTTCGGCGGAACAACGACTAGTCGATTCGTTCCCCGGAACCAAGCGACTAGTCGATTCGTTCCAGTGGACTCAAACGACTGATATCACTTTTGGCCGATACGTAACGAAAGCCGCCGTTTGGTTCCGACATTAGTTTTCCATTGGGGGCAGTATTGTTTTACCTGCATACTTCATTTTCTCCCTTTTTTCATTTCTTTTTCTTTTCTTTTTCTTTTCTTTTTCTTTTCTGTTTCTTTTCTTTTTCTTTTTCTTTTTTCCTTTGCGCAGAATGGGGGGGGGGGGGCTACTGCCCCAAGCCCTCCACCAATACGCCAGTGATGTATACAGTGTATACAGTGGCGGACTGGGGGGGGGGGGCAATCCCGGCCCGTGCCCCCCCCATTTTGAAAGAAAACAATGCATTGTGCCCCCCTATTTTTGATTGTGCCCCCCCTTTTAGAACAGGAAACCCTTGAAAAATTTTTTTTTTTTTGCTTGTCAGAGTATTATGGAGGGGAAATGTACCCCATAACCCCCCCCCCCCCCCCACCTGAGCGACTTTTGGAGGGCTGGCGAGACCAGAAAAATATGGGTCTCTCCAAGCAGTTTCCAAAGTTGACAATCTCCATTTGTTTGCCCCCCCCCCTATACGAAATCCTGGATCCGCCCCTGAGTGTATATTATGCTTATTCATATCTTAAGTCATCTGTAATGGCCTGATGGGCAGTGGGTATCCAGGATTTTGTAACGGGGGGGGGGGGGGGGGAATCTCCGAAAATTTTCTGACAAGCAAAAAAAAAAAAAAAGGTTAGCACATTTTGGGGGTCTACTTTTCCTCCAAAATTCTCTGACAAGCAACAACAACAACAACAAAAAAAGGGGGGTTATCGCATTTTGGGGGTGTAGCAACATTTTTCATTAACCCGATAACCTTTTTTTGTGTTGTGTCCAGTGCTGATGGGGGAACATGGCATGTATTTTTACACTAGTTATTATTGGACCACATAATTTTGAAAGACAAAGCTTTACAGATAATAAAAGCTAGAAAATGTGCTTATCTTGTTTCACTCTCTATTTCCAGCAAAGATTTTTTTTTTTTTTTTTTTTTTTTGGTCACTAAAACCTGGGGGATGATTGTATACACCCTGCTATCTTTGCCCCTTTCAGTAGGGATCCCATTTGGAAGCATCTAAAAGAGTTGAATAGTTCACAATACAGGTCACATGTATGATATCCAGTATGCTATGTGTTTCATGTATTAAAGGGTAAACATATGTATACTCTGTTCTAGCTTATATTGTTGTATTTACTGTTGCACCTTAACTGTCAAAATGACAAAATTCGCGAAGAGTACATTTTTCTATACAAAATTCGTAAATAGGCAACAGTGTCCGTTCTGTTGGTGTGGCTGATTTGGAGGACTTTGATTGGTTACAAAAGGCGACCAAAAGAGTACATTTTTCTTTAGGGGTGTTACCATGACATGATGCTTGAGCAGAATAGAGATTCGGATCGCATGAGCGGCTAAATATCTCGTCGATTGGTTCCAAGGAACGAATCTCCTGGCCGGAACCAATCGCCTATGACGCTCGCATCGACTCGACCAAAGCGGATCCAATCGGCGGGTAGACATTCAGTCGATTGGATCCTGTGGAACCAATCGCCTGCTCGGAACAAATCGCCTATGACACCGGCCGGTGTCATAGTCGATCGGTTCCTGGTTCCGGTGGAACAAAAGGACTAGTCGATTCGTTCCCCGGAACCCAACGACTAGCCGATTCGTTCCGGTGGATTCAAGTGACTGGTATCACTTTTGGCCGATACGGAACGAAAAGCCGTCGTTTGGTTCCGGTGTCATAGTCGATCTGTTCCGGGTTCCGGCGGAACGAAACGACTAGTCGATTCGTTCCCCGGAACCAAGCGACTAGTCGATTCGTTCCAGTGGACTCAAACGACTGATATCACTTTTGGCCGATACGTAACGAAAGCCGCCGTTTGGTTCCGACATTAGTTTTCCATTGGGGCAGTATTGTTTACCTGCATACTTCATTTTCTCCCTTTTTTCATTTCTTTTTCTTTTCTTTTTCTTTTCTTTTTTCTTTTCTTTTTCTTTTCTTTTTCTTTTTCTTTTTTCCTTTTGCGCAGAATGGGGAGGGGTTGGGGGCTACTGCCCCCAGCCCTCCACCAGTACGCCAGTGATGTATACAGTGTATACAGTGGCGGACTGGGGGGGGGGGCAATCCCGGCCCGTGCCCCCCCCCCATTTTTGAAAGAAAACATGCATTGTGCCCCCCAATTTTTGATTGTGCCCCCCCTTTTAGAACAAGAAACCTTTTTTTTTTTTTTTTTTTTGCTTGTCAGAGTATTATGGAGGGGGGAAATGTACCCATAAACCCCCCCCCCCCCCCCCCCCCTGAGCGACTTTTGGAGGGGCTGGCGAGACCAGAAAAATATGGGTCTCCCTCCATGCAGTTTCCCAAAGTTGACAATCCTCCATTTGTTTGCCCCCCCCCCTTATACGAAATCCTGTATCCGCCCCTGAGTGTATGCTTATTCATATCTTAAGTCCATCTGTAATGGCCTGATGGGCAGTGGGTATCCAGGATTTTGTAAACGGGGGGGGGGGGGGAATCTCGAAAATTTTCTGACAAGCAAAAAAAAAAAAAAGGTTAGCACATTTTTGGGGTCTACTTTTCCTCCAAAATTCTTGACAAAGCAGCAACAACAACAACAACAAAAAAAAGGGGGGTTATCGCATTTTGGGGGTGTAGCAAACATTTTTCATTAACCCGATAATCTTTTTTTGTGTGTGTCCAGTGCTGATGGGGGAACATGGCATGTATTTTTACACTAGTTATTATTGGATCACATAATTTTGAAAGACAAAGCTTTACAGATAATAAAAGCTAGAAATGTACTTATCTTGTTTCACTCTCTATTTCCAGCAAAGATTTTTTTTTTTTTTTTTTTTTTTGGGTCACTAAAACCTGGGGGATGATTGTATACACCCTGCTATCTTTGCCCCTTTCACGTAGGGATCCCATTTGGAAGCATCTAAAAGAGTTGAATAGTTCACAATACAGGTCACATGTATGATATCCAGTATGCTATGTGTTTCATGTATTAAAGGGTAAACATATGTATACTCTGTTCTAGCTTATATTGTTGTATTTACTGTTGCACCTTAACTGTCAAAATGACAAAATTCGCGAAGAGTACATTTTTCTATACAAAATTCGTAAATAGGCAACAGTGTCCGTTCTGTTGGTGTGGCTGATTTGGAGGACTTTGATTGGTTACAAAAGGCGACCAGAAGAGTACATATTTCTTTAGGGGTGTTACCATGACATGATGCTTGAGCAGAATAGAGATTCGGATCGCATGAGCGGCTAAATATCTCGTCGATTGGTTCCAAGGAACGAATCTCCTGGCCGGAACCAATCGCCTATGACGCTCGCATCGACTCGACCAAAGCGGATCCAATCGGCGGGTAGACATTCAGTCGATTGGATCCTGTGGAACCAATCGCCTGCTCGGAACAAATCGCCTATGACACCGGCATTAGCCAAGGTTTCGGGGTACATTTTGATTATTATTATAGGTGAAATATGTTTAAAAAATATATTTTCGTGCTTATTTGTCATTTCAATATCAAGAGGTGTATGACTACCAATTTAATTCCGCATGAGATTGTTCATGAAATTTAGGTCGTGTAGCCTCGTACATCTCAGAAGGCGCGCGCAATTTTGTATTCGCTCGCGCCACGATCTGATCTAGGCGTATATCTGAAATCAACATCATGGCCGATGACGTGGTTGAGGAATTTTGTAACCAAGTCAGTGAAATTGTGGATTATTTGCAAAGGGCCAGATATCCACAGAACTGCCAAAGTGAAAACAAGAAACGTGCTCTCAGAAAGAGAGCACGAAACTTTCCGCTGCCCCTATATTATCAATATTGTTAAGAGTATTGTCCTTGTTTTCATGTTGCTTTTTAATTCCGTGGGGGAGGGGATCAAGGAAATATTTTGCGTGACCTTTTCAATAATGTTTAAAATGCTATATGCAACAGTGCGAAGCCATCTTTTTTTATTTTTTTTATTTTTTTTAATAAAGATCATGAAAATGATATTAACGCTAATTTACCAAAAATGAAATTTAAAGGGCATCGTGCACAATTGCTCGAGAAGACACAAAGGAGCGTTATCATTGTACTTTTCACTCGAGGCATTTAGGGTAGGACACATTGGCGTAAATTCCTGCGGCGTAAATCTGCGGGGGAGGGGCGATTATCCCCTCACTTTTTCGAGAGGGGGGGGGGGGGATGGCGTGTGCAAATATCCCCCCTGATTTTATAAGAAAAACGATATTGTTATTAATCAGTTAGTGAAATTCTTTTTTAAAATGTCATAAACGACGGCCAAATAGTGGAAAATTTTATTTGAAATGCTCTTAAAAACTAAAAAAAAGTGGTTATTTTTCGCTCGCTCGATTTGTTTCCCTCGAAAACTTGTGTCTGGGGGTCTGCGCAGATGAGTGAAGGTATACTTATGTGTGAGTGAGACCACGCAAGAAATCTTTGCAAAAAAGTGGATCACCCACCCCCCCCCACCTCAAAATGGATTTTCGCCGGTGGTACATGAGCCCCTTAACAGAAAAAGCCAATGTTTTAAACTTGTATTTTATTTTACCAAACACAAACAAAGATAAGGATGTGAACAAAGATGAAAAACCTGTGTAGGCGTAAATGAGCCCTTGAACAGAAAAGGCCCATATTTCCTTTCATTTTCATTTTCAATTTAAACAAAAAACAAAAAACAAACATTTAGTGGGAAGAAGAAAAATCGACAGAAGAGTGAGAGCTGGGTGCATAATTGCTAGCTGATTTCCTTATTTAGGCCTATTGTACTATCATCAAGTAATTCATGATCCATAATAATGCGAGTTTTCGCCGATCAAAATCATAATTTAGAGCCGAATTTCAGTGCTTTATTTGAAGTTGTCCCCCACAGGGCTTTGCAAGGGCGTAGGCTTGGGGGGGGGGGGGGTGCACTGGGTGCACGTGCACCCCCCTCCCCCCCCCCCCGCGGAGGCATAGGAGTTCCGCCCCAGCAAAAAAAAAAAAAAAAAAATCACCTTTTTTCTCCTTTGTGATATCTGTTCTAATTTTTCTAAACTTTAGTTCCACCTCCCCAAGATGTGCACCTCCCCATGCCCAAACCAGCCTACGCCCTTGCTTTGTATATGAAATACAAGACTTCAAAATTATTATTATTACTATTATCATCAAAGTAATTCATGATCCATAATAATGCAAGTTTTTGCCAATCAAAATCATAATTTAGAGCCGAATTTCAGTGCTTTATTTGAAGTTGCTTTGTATAAGACTTCAATTTTTTTAATTTTTTTTGGAGGGGGGGGGGGCATGCCCTATTGTGTCCCCCACCCTTCAATATTTTTTTTTTTTTTTTTGGGGGGGGACGTGTCCCCCATGGATGATGCCCATGTATCTGGCAAGTTTTCAAGTTAATGAAAACCTGTTGGTTTACAAAATAATTTATACTTCTATTTTTTGTCACAACATTGAGCTAACACACAACTGCGCTCATCCGGTCATCCCCTCCCCCTCCCCCCTCCCCCCCCCCCTTTCCCAACGGCCAGTCGATGGGAAGCGGGGAAATAACACTGACATTATGAATAAGAATCTCTGTACTCTTATACACACTTCTCAAATTGGCAACAGTGTCCATTTTGTCGGTGTGGCTGATTTGGAGGAGTTTGATTGGTTGCAAAAGGTGACCAGAAAAGTACATTTTTCTGTAGGGGTGTTATCATGACGTGGTATGTAAGCACAATAGAGATTCGGATCGCCTTTGCGGCTAAATCCCTCGTCGATTGGTTCCACGGAACGAATCGCCTGGCCGGAACGAATCGCCTGTGACTATCGCATCTACTGCAGACCGAGGCGGATCCAATCGGCGGGTAAATATTCAGGCGATTGGTTCCGGAGGATCCAATCGCCTGCCCGGAACCAATCGCCTATGACACCGGAACCCGGAACAGATCGACTATGACACCGGCCAGGAGATTCGTTCCTTGGAACCAATAGACGAGATATTTAGCGCTCATGCGATCCGAATCTCTATTGTGCTCAAGCATCATCTCATGGTAACACCCCTAAAGAAAAATGTACTCTTCGGGTCGCCTTTTGTAACCAATCAAAGTCCTCCAAAATGAGCCACACAAACATACGGACACTGCTGCCTATCTGAGAATTTTGTATAGAAAAATGTACCCTTCGCGAATTTTGTCATTTTGACAGTTAAGGTGCAACAGTAAATACAACAATATAAGCTAGGCCAGAGTATACATATGTTTACCCTTTAATACATAAAACACATAGCATACTGGATATCAAACATGTGACCTGTATTGTGAACTATTCAACTCTTTTAGATGCTTCCAAATGGGATCCTACGTGAAAGGGGCAAAGATAGCGGGGTGTGTACAATCATCCCCCAGGTTTTAGTGACAAAAAAAAAAAAAAAAAAAAAAAAATCTTTGCTGGAAATAGAGAGTGAAACAAGATAAGCACATTTCTAGCTCTTATTATCTGTAAAGCTTTGTCTTTCAAAATTATGTGGTCCAATAATAATTACAACATGCCATGTTCCCCCATCAGCACTGGGACACACAAAAAAAAGGTGAATGAAAAATGTTTGCTACACCCCCAAAATGCGATAACCCCCTTTTTTTTTTCTTTTTGTTGTTGTTGTTGTTGTTGCTTGTCAGAGAATTTTGGAGGAAAAGTAGACCCCAAAAATGTGCTAACCGTTTTTTTTTTTTTTTTGCTTGTCAGAAAATTTTCGGAGATTCCCCCCCCCTCTCGTTACAAAATCCTGGATACGCCACTCCCCATCAGGCCATTACAGATGAACTTAAGATATGAATAAGCATATATACACTGTATACATCACTGGTGTACTGGTGGGGGGCTTGGGGGCAGTAGCCCCCTCAATTCTGCGCAAAGAAAAAAAAGAAAAAAGAAAGAAAAGGAAATGAAAAAAAAGGGAAAAAATGAAGTATGCAGGTAAACAATACTGCCCAATGGAAAACTAATGTCGGAACCAAACGGCGGCTTTCGTTACGTATCGGCCAAAAGTGATATCAGTCGCTTGAGTCCACTGGAACGAATCGACTAGTCGCTTGGTTCCGGGGAACGAATCGACTAGTCGTTTCGTTCCGCCGGAACCCGGAACAGATCGACCATGTCATAGGCGATTTGTTCCGAGCAGGCGATTGGTTCCACAGGATCCAATCGACTGAATGTCTACCGCCGATTGGATCCGCTTTGGTCGAGTCGATGCGAGCGTCATAGGCGATTGGTTCCGGCCAGGAGATTCGTTCCTTGGAACCAATCGACGAGATATTTAGCCGCTCATGCGATCCGAATCTCTATTGTGCTCAAGCATCATGTCATGGTAAACACCCTAAAGAAAAATGTACTCTTCTGGTCGCCTTTTGTAACCAATCAAAGTCCTCCAAATCAGCCACACAACAGAACGGACACTGTTGCCTATTTACGAATTTTGTATAGAAAAATGTACTCTTCGCGAATTTTGTCATTTTGACAGTTAAGGTGCAACAGTAAATACAATATAAGCTAGAACAGAGTATACATATGTTACCTTTTAATACATGAAACACATAGCATATTGGATATCATACATGTGACCTGTATTGTGAACTATTCAACTCTTTTAGATGCTTCCAAATGGGATCCCTACGTGAAAGGGGCAAAGATAGCAGGGTGTATACAATCATCCCCCAGGTTTTAGTGAACAAAAAAAAAAAAAAAAAAATCTTTGCTGGAAATAGAGAGTGAAACAAGATAAGCACATTTCACAAAATCCTGGATACCCACTGCCCATCAGGCCATTACAGATGGACTTAAGATATGAATAAGCATATATACACTCAGGGGCGGATCCAGGATTTCGTATAAGGGGGGGGGGGGGGGCAAACAAATGGAGGATTGTCAACTTTGGGAAACTGCTTGGAGGGAGACCCATATTTTTCTGGTCTCGCCAGCCCTCCAAAAGTCGCTCAGTGGGGGGGGGGGGGGGGGGGGGGTTATGGGGTACAATTCCCCTCCATAATACTCTGACAAGCAAAAAAAAAAAAAAAAAAAAGGTTTCCTGTTCTAAAAGGGGGGGGGGCACAATCAAAAATAGGGGGGCACAATGCATTGTTTTCTTTCAAAATGGGGGGGGGGGGGCACGGGCCGGGATTGCCCCCCCCCCCAATCCGCCACTGTATACACTGTATACATCACTGGCATACTGGTGGAGGGCTTGGGGCAGTAGCCCCCCCCCCCCCATTCTGCGCAAAGGAAAAAAAGAAAAAGAAAAAGAAAAGAAACAGAAAAGAAAAAGAAAAGAAAAAAAAAGAAAAAAGAAAAAAGAATGAAAAAGGGAGAAAATGAAGTATGCAGGTAAACAATACTGCCCCAATGGAAAACTAATGTCGGAACCAAACGGCGGCTTTCGTTACGTATCGGCCAAAAGTGATATCAGTCGTTTGAGTCCACTGGAACGAATCGACTAGTCGCTTGGTTCCGGGGAACGAATCGACTAGTCGTTTCGTTCCGCCGGAACCCGGAACAGATTGACCATGACACCGGCCGACGCTTCCCTCTTGCAAGGCTAGGCTAGGCTTCGCTATAGGGCTCACATAAGTAATTCATGGCCCCATTCACTTACGTGCTATAACGAAGGTTGTCTAAAAATCATATTTTGAAAACCCCTGGGTAGAAATCGTTTTGAATTCACAAAACAGAGACCAAATATAAAAATCTCCCAAATGAAGTACCTCATTGGGCACTTTCCCAGCGATTAAAAAAGAGATTTAGGCTGAAACAAGGCTAGCCGAAATTTCCACCCATTTTCTTCTTCTTCTTCTTTTTCTTCTTCTTCTTTCTTCTTCTTCTTCTTCTTCTAACTATTTTTCAATCGGAAAAACTGGGCGTTGTGGCGTGCGCCTGTAATCCAGCTAACAGTGGAAGTTATAAACTGATTCAGCGGACCCAGGTTCGAAGCTGAGTCACGTCTTTCGGATGGTGACGTTTAAGGTCTTCTCTCTTCTTTTCTTTTTCTTCTTCTTCTTTTTCTTCTTCTTCCTTCTTCTTCTTCTTCTTCTTCTTCTTCTTCTTCTTCTTCTTTTTCTTCTTCTTCTTCTTCTTCTTCTTCTTCTTTTTTTTTTCTTCTTCTTCTTCTTCTTCTTCTTCTTCTTCTTCTTCTTTTTTTCTCTTCTTCTTTTTCTTCTTTCTTCTTCTTCTTCTTCTTCTTACTATTTTTCAATCGGGAAAAACATGTTTTCTTTTCATTCGGGGAGGGGGGGGGGGGGTTGGGTGTGGTACGACCGGGGTCAAAAGGGAAAACCTTCGCAAGATCTCAAACAGAGACGTATTTTAAAAGACAAATGAGATGTTAGTCATTAAACCGTTGTCTTTTTAAAATTCCATCAACTTCTTTTTCTGTAGGACTTTGAGCATTCATTTTGTAATTTTGACAGATATTCGTTTGATATTTTATTTGCTATCGTTGATTTTCTGAAAAGTGTTTGGACACTGGATCAACCACCATACTTTTCTCGGTTTAGAAAAATACCCACATATGTCTTACTTTGAACAGCATGGAATATAGAATCAAGAAAGTATCACACTTTCTAGACTGGACAGTAGTATGGTCACTGGTCAGGGGTCCTAAAGCTAAGCAGGTCCTAAAGCTACGCACCCCGCAAATATACGTGCAATGCGACGCGTTCGATGCGCCAAATTTTTGGTGTAACTCAGCAACGAAAATATCATTTACAACTGCCAAAAAGAATGAGTAATTTTCCTTTATTTTTGGTGATATTATCACTATTTGGAAATCGGGGGTAACATTCACGTCATTCAGCACCAAGATCAAGATTTGCATTCGTTTATTACGTGTGCGTAGCTTTATTTAGGACCCTTTCATTTTGTTGAACAAAATTTGACATCGCATCGACATCGACTCGAAAATGTATGTTATTGACATATGTCCGTCGTGATTTTCTCAGGGATTTATTTTAAGAGTATGTAGAACCAAGATATATAACAAAAATTCGCATAAATCACTGAAAAGGTGACATTTTAGCCGCTGGAAACAAAGTGCGTAGCTTCAGGTCCCCCCCCCCCCCATCATAATACACATTTCCATTTTAGATGAGTGACAGAACTCCATAATAATCATGTATCGATAAAAATTATGAAAAATATCAGGGGGTATATTTCTACTTGTCATCTAGCTTTGGTTTGCAACCAACATATCGCAGCAATATGATGAAAATTTTAACCATTACATTATCAAACCATTAAATGGGATATGTCTCTCTCTTATCGACTTTTTAATCTACAACTAACGAATCAATACAAATCCATACAACATAAATTTTAATAATCATTATGTCAAAACTAACATTAAAAACTCTTATCACAAAACTATAACAGTCATCCTAGATATGGTTTGTGAAAAAAAAAGAGAGAGCACAATTGTAAATCTTATACCTAAGCTATCCAACAGATACAGCAGAATCAATACAAATGAAATTCAACGTTACTCCGATTTGGCCACAAAAAATTTAATTTTTCATCATTTCTCAAAGGATGGTAGTGAAATACTGATGTCATGATTAATGGATGTGATGTATGCATTAAGAACATTTGAGAATTTTCTTATGGTGAATGAATACAACTGACGATCATGAATTTGATAATTTTCCTCAGTACAATTAAGCTGAATGCTGAGGTTCTTTTTTCAACGACCACATATAACCATAGTGATCCATGGAATGCAAAATGACTATTCATATGAAGCATAGGGAGCTTGATTTTCATCACAATGATGGTAAACAGCTGATGTCAACACTGAATTCATGGATTCTTTGTTGAAATGCTACAAACTACAGCTAATCAGCAATGTTAGTACAGCACACCAAAATGGAAATATATGGATCAAATGGGATAACATACAATTTCAAGTACAAAAGCAATACACACACGAGGTCACACAAAATTTATACATTCTGAAGTATGCAACTGAAAAAGGCTTGAAATCATATTATTGCAAGATAAACAATGCTAGGCTTTAACAGATTTATAAATAAACCGAATTAACCAAGTACACAAAACTCTATCATACAAGTAATTTAATCAATCTAGGAAAGTTTTTATAAAATTTGGTTTATAATGAAATATGACAATATGAATTGAATAATGATGGTTGTCAAATATGCAAATAAAACTCACAATTCTTGTGCAGTTGCAAAATGTTAATGATGAAGAGCTTTGGAGGATTACAAGTAGTTCAACAGAAATCTAAAAAAGAAGCTATTCTTTAAATATAATATTTAATAAAACTTAAGAGAGGTAGTGATATTACAACCTGCAGTAAATCATTATATCATTTGAAAGCTTAGCTCAAGATAGAATAGAATATCTACTATATTTACAAAAACAAAAATACTATTTACAAAAACATGTCTAAGAAAATAAAGTACTATATTTACCAAATTATAAAAGGCTTGCTATATTTGTAATCATATTTTCACACCATGAAAGACACTTGTGATAAATATCCATCTACTGGATACATAATACATCTACACAAACTCTATTAAGTGTGATACACTATGATGCCACATAATAATGTTCAATAATAATAATAATAATTGAAAAAAATAACAACCTTACTTTGTTCCATGCACATGTATATATTCAACTTACCAAAATAGAAACATTTACTTTGGTCTCGAACTACATTTAGTCACAGTGACATTAACTCTACTCTAATACAAATATTTAAAAATCAGACTTTTTCTTTTGTTCAGGGTATGTCTATGATACACTTACCAAAATACATACATGTATGTTTACATTGATCAAAAACCATTAAAATTAGCTCTACTCCTCTTAATAAGATTATATTTTCTTCCAGGTTTATTTCAAACTTAACAAAATCCATGCACGGGAATTCAAAATTTTTGAAAATCTTTTGATGATCTGACATTATAGTTTGGTAACAGTGACTTACAAAATACAAAATACAAAATACAAACCAAAGCCTTCCCTACTTAATTCAAACATATTTGGTCTCACATAATCAAAGATGACACAGAAAGACATGATATACAAAACATTAATCAAATTTTGACCTGATCAAGTTATTTGATCTCACAAAATTCAAGTCAACACAGAAAGACAAGATTTTCATATAAAAATTCAGTTTACTCTGATTAATTCGACTGTATTTGGTTTCACAATATTCAAGGTGAGTAACAAAAAAATTATCAAAGTTTACCCTGATTGAAGAGAAATACATTTGGTTTCACAGAATTCATGGCAACACTGAAAGACATAATTTACATGAAATCAATAAAAATTTTCCCTGATCAAATTTAAATACATTTAATCTCATAAAATTCAAGTTAACACAAAAACAGATTTTACAGTTCGCTTTACTCTGAATAATTCAAATGTATTTGGTTTCATAAAATTCAAGGTGACATAAAGATATTTAATGTACAAAATACTTGTAAAATTTTGCCCTGATTCATGTCAAACATATTTGGTCTCACATGATTCAAGGTGACACAGAAGGACAAGTTTACAAAATACATATCAGACAGAGCTGAGATAAAATGATTATCTCACAAACTATCTGGAACTATAACATGCTTTAGTATGTACATATTGACAATTCCAAAAATGATAGATATTTTTACATTCACTTTGGTTTTCAAGAATTCAAGGTGACATAGAAACACTGTAATGATCGCAGATGGTGAAAACCCAAGATGCAAAGATTGTCACAAAATTGAATTTATACAGCTCTCATCAGAATGATTACATTAGCACACAATGAAATATACTGTATTACAAATACAAAAATACAATAGAAAGACTGGTTGAATCCCTGAAAATAAGAAATATTAAACAGTCTATACAAGTTATGAAGTACTGTATGTAAAAACAAAACTCATGTAGTAATTGTACTTCTACAGCAGTCATCAAAATTCATACATGTCCAAACAATGGAATATATCTTTAAATATATATTGCAGAAGCAATTATGCATCTATGAAAGACTAAATACACTGTACCTGAAAATATGATCTTAATGACAGCACACACATACTAATGTATAAAAAAAAAAGAAGATACAGGACATAAAGGTGATTCAGTCTTGAATTTTCATTTTCTGGAAGTGTACTAAGATACATGTAAACCAGGTTTAACTATGTCCTCTGACTCCTGAGCATCAAGTGTCAACTTTCTATTCCATATAAATTATTGCAATGCTGCTTTACAAAATTAATTTAGGAAATCAAGTGTTTACTTATTTTGACATGATGACTGTAATTTGTATGAGATTAAGAGAACTTGGCGCTTCATAAGTCTGTGGACTAGCTTAACCCTTTTAGGCTGGGTTCAAAACCTTGTTTACATATCGTCTGTTTGGAGGCAGAAGGGTGTTAACTCTGTGTTACAGTAGAGAGTTAAGGCCCTTCTGGCCCCAAACAGACGATGATCTGCTGCTAAGAATAATGACCTTTGTCCTAGATCATTTACCATCTAAACAGCAGCTGTGCAGACCAGGGCCCAGTCATAAAACTTTTTATCAATAACAAGTTACAATAATTGTCATAAGCTACTGAAATCCTTGAATCTGATTGGCTGAGAGCGAATTTGTCATAGAAATGAGGTAGTTGTTATTGATAACAAGTTTTATGAAACGGGGCCCTGGTGATGGAGTGATCACCAGGTTTTGTAATGGACGGTATTATGCATGAAAAGAATAATAGTTGGATTTTATAAAGTACTTTTTCTTTAGGATACAAAGGGCAGGCTATTATTACCCTAGTCTAGGTGAACTCCCATGATCAGGTACTCAAGCATTCCAAGAGGTAATTCCTACTGCTTACCTATTTACTTCACCTGGGTCGAGAGGGACAAATGTAGATTAATGGATATAAAATATGATGTTCACAGATTATCAACCATTTGAACAACTTTCTTTGCTGCCTCGGTGCTGGGGTGCTCACCGAGGAACAGATTAAAGACGCGGTAAGCCTCCTCAAACTGGTACTTTGCACGTTGGTACATCTTGTTCCCAAAGAACTGTGCTCCAAGATTATACCTGTTCCAGTGAATTTGATAATAAACAAAACAAATGATTAAAATACAAGAACATATTGTGCAATATGTTTATATGAGCAATTTCAAAAGAATGCTTCAACTTGCTAGTAAGGTTAATGATAAATCAACAGCTGAAATTTAGCTAATCTTAATTTTGCATTTCTACTAATGATGAATACTGACTAAATCTTTTGAAATATTTGATTCTGGCTTTAAAACTTTCCTATAAATCATTATCATTATACAAACTACTATATTTTTTCATAGCATTAAAAAATATTGAAAACAATCGATTAAAGAGAAATTAATTCATTTTCAATCTCACCTGACTGTAGCCACATCAACATGATCCTTCCCATAGGCCTCCAGTAGGATCCCCAAGGCTAGCTTGAATGTCTTCTCTGTACTACTAGCATTCATGTCATCTTGAACCAATCCAATGTTATTCAAGATGGCTGCTATGTGGGGATGTTCAGATCCTCCTTCTCTAAGAGTCTCGTTGAAATCAAAGGTGTGACATGCTACGGCTTCCTCAAGTCGACTTTGATCATACAGTATCTCTCCAAGCTATCACATAGAGTTAACATCAAATACAAATGAGGTTTCATTGAAATGGACATCAAAACATATGATACTTTCAAGCTTAAATTCTGATGAAGCCACTAAGTTTAAAAACAGGTAAATGAGAGTCCTTACCATCATTCAATTCAGCAAAAGATATCTCCAAAGGTGTTACACATCACAGATATAGTTGTGTTTAAAGTGATTGATTAACTTTGTGAAAAATTGTAAAATCAGCTCAAATGCCAGTGAATTGTGTGCAGTCCTCTAACTACATATATAATTAAGGATATGTGAAAGTATGAGAGAAAATGAAACCCGTTTACTATCCTAAAAAAGAGAAAATCGCGATCAATCGCTAGCGCAAGTCGCTCGGCTTCTTCGCTGCGCTGCAGTCTCAAAAACCAAGCACCAGCGCTTGGCGATTTCAGAGCGGGTTTCCAGCCCGTACGGTATTCTGTGATAAAGCGAGGTATGCCAACCGTAAGAGTTCTTTAGGGTTCGGTGGTACTCTATCCCGACATCAATGTTCAATCGTAAATATCTTGATATATAAACGACCGATCAGCTTATAAAACTCAGGCGATTCCTGTCTGAGCTAAAGGTTTGCAATTATGATTACAGCATTAGCTGGAACAGTAATTTTTTTTTTCAATCCTGGGCAAAGTTAATCAATGCCTTTAAGGAAAAGAAAACTGTCTTTTGTTTCTCAAGACATATAAAGCTAGAAAATCATCTTACATGAATTTTGGGCAGGATATTCGTTCAACTGCAGATCTTAGAGAACTATTTTCTACTAAATATGATAAACTAGATGCCAGTTTAAGCTCAATTTAAGTTGAATTAAACAAAATGACTGAGAGTAGCTTACTTTATCAAATTTATTTTAGACAAAACTTCAGGTTTAATTAAACGAACGAAGTGCTTAGAAACTTGTATTAAGCTCTATAGAAAACTATTTTCTATTAAATATGATGTTTAAGCCCAATAGAAAAGTAAACTATTATGATTATTTATAATATAGGCCAAGAGTTGGATAAGTAACATATCTTTTGCAACACTAGAACTAACCTGTCCGATCAAAGCAGCTGTATAATGGTGCTCGTGACCTACGACCTCTTTGCTGACTCCAAAGGCTCGCATCAGAAGCTTCTTGGCGAAGTCAACATCCCCTTGACGATGTTTGACAGACCTGATCAAAAAGAAGGGCAAAGAATACATAATTTAATTTACTGTCACATTTCCATTGTTTTACTACTGTCTGTTGCCTCTAATCTGAGGATTGATAAAAAGCATGTTGTAGGTGGCTTGACCTTTGCTGGCTAATGGTCTAATTATAGAACGACAGATCCTTGCAAATGTCAGACAAATAAAACCATACAGGAGGGGGGGGGGGGGGGGCCGCTGAAGCCTTCCTCAATCTTTGCCTTTCTTTCATGATTCCTTTCTATCTTTTTCAAAACACATCATGCCTGCCTTAAAGCTTCTAGCTATCGTAAATGACCTATTTACGAATATGAGCAATTTGAAAGAAACTGTAAATGATTTGCTGCAGAGCATTTCACAGATGCTTAAATAACTGACTTACACCAAGGTAATGACTGCCTTCACAAGCTGTAGTTTCTGCTGTGGGGTCTTGACCTTGTTTAGCCTAGAGAGGGCGTCTTCCAGGTGTTCCTCGGCAGCTTTGAAGTTGCCTTGTTTCAGACAGACATTACCAAGCTCTATCAAGACCTGAAATTTAGATTATGAGCATACCAACACAAATAATATAATCAGCAGACTATAGGAATGAGTGTAAATTATAATATAACATAATTCATACATTAGAAGAATATGCTCACAAGAAAAATAAATAAATGAAAAAGAATAATGATATGATTTTGATTTCATTACACCACCACACTGAATCCTAGGTCTGTATACTTTCATCCTGCTATGCTTTCCAAATAGAATTCATGACTATGAAACACACATTACAATCTAATATCATTCTTTCCAAAATTATGGCCTTTTGCATAGATCTACTCAACAGTACAATCACACACAAAGGCAAAGTTCTCTGTGACATAGCTCTTTTCCTGTACTCTCTACAATACAAAATGATAGCCTTACTAAAAATAGATATGGTGTACATAATTTTGGTAAACTTGGTGAGTGATGACTTACATCAATAACAGTAGGATGATTACATTTGTGTTTCATGCTATAGTTGAAATGATGTCGAACGATGGTAGAATTGTCTGCAAGGTATCTCAACTCAAGCTCTTTTAGCAAACGCTCATTCAGGACTCTGGAAAGAAGATGAAGATTTCACACCAAAAATATAAGAAAATACATATTTTTGACAGAAATAAAACTATCTTTGTTTTTATCATTTTCCTTTTTAAATCATGAATAGGTCTACAGATACATTTTCTGACTTGTCTTGATTTTAGCAAAACAAGACAAGAATTCACCCTCAATGGATGCAGACCAATCATTTATACAGTCACTAGTGTTCTAGGCAAGCCTAGTTTATGAGCATGTTCAACTTTCAGTAATTGTAGCTGCATGAAAAAGCTGGCCAAAGTCTTGAGATCTACCTCATCTCTGGACTTTAATCAAATGCCTCACTGAATCATTGCAATGTAGTCTCAAGATAGCACAGGTTGAAGTTTAATTGTGCCAATAAAGGGGAATAGAATTTGTATACTGCACAGGACTATTCACTAGACCTACCTAGTTGGAAGGGGAGAGCACATGCCCCCCCTCCCAAACTGGATGGCAAACAGAGAAAAAAAAAAGGAGAAAGAGGAGGGAGAAGGGGGAAAGGATGAGAAAAGGAGATGCATGTAGGAGGACACTCCCCCCCCCTAATTAGTGGCCTTGTCGTAAATTTGCATCACATTCCCCCCCCCCCCCCCCCCCCCCCCCCCCCCCCCCCCCCCCCCCCCCCATGAAGCCAAAGCCCTCTCAATGGCTGGACCTGCATGACGCCACTGCATGCACCTACCTAGCTCCTCGCAGTAATCCCAGCTGCATGAAGAAGATAGCCATGGACTTGATCAGTTCTACCTTGTCCCTGTCTTGCTCCCAGATTTCAGACCTTGACAGGACATCCAGATAGGCCTGCTCTACTGGCTCAAAACCTCCCAACTGCATGCAATAGAAAATGATGAGTGATGAAATAGTAATGAAACGTTACTCAGTAATAGGGCTCGATGGTCAAGAAGTACAGACTCTACTGTGACACTCTGAAGTACTTTATTCAGTATGTTGATAAAACTAGAAGAACTGAGGGCTCTTTTAACCCTAGATGGGCAGGGGGGGGGGCAGAAGACATCCCCCCTCCCTGGACAAGCGACGTGATATGTTCAAGGGAGATTTTTTTAAAACAATTTAATAGCTTAGAGTCTTATGCATCTCTTGATACCAAATTTATAACACTTTGACCAACGAGTACCACGCAGTGTCAAATGGACATTTCTCCATATTAACCAAGTCACACCAACTAGACAGAAGACCAACAACAGGCCAAACAAAAAAATTTACATTATCCTGAATCAAATTTAGTTTGACTGAAGAGTGAATCAGCTGCTATACAAGATATTAATAGGTGACAGATAATTCAAAATTTCATCAACCACAAACATGTGATTTTTTTTCCAAGAATGTTCACATTTTAGAGCAACGTTTTAGGGGTGTGCTTCATCAGGATAGGTGTATCCAAAAATAAGAGCATTAAGGAAATAAATTTTTTTAACCTTTGAGTTTTGCGAACACTGTTCCTTATTTCATAAGTGCTTTTGAGTCCAGACTCCTCGACCTGCTCCTCATAGTAAGTCGAGAAGTCTGGCCTGAGTGCATTAAGCTAAGTAATGCTGATACCGTTCACATTAGCTGCAGAATCTGGACTCACCCCTCTCTGGCACTGCAAAGTAAAATCGGTATGAGCTGAAGCATTGATTATCTTACCAATCTCCAAGCCTTGATAAGCTGGAAGTTGCCGTCTTCGGTTCTCATCAGGATCTGAAAAACGTTCACGTTGAGGATGGTAGCCCTGAGACGAGTCAGCTCCCTCGCTTGACTCAACAAGTATGGTACTTCATCAGCCTGGGAGGAATCAATAGAGATATGTCAGTTGGAGGGAGCTCAAAATCAGTTCTTGACTTAATAGGCATATAATCACAGCACAACAATTTCGTGACATGGGCTGAAAATTCTGCCTAAGAATTTTAACGTTGTATAAAATGTTTGTACTAAGATTTGGTAGTTTTTCTTTTTTGACGTTTATTGCTCTTCAAAATTTTCCATACCAAATGTGGCAATGAAACAATTTGAAGCTCATTTATTTCATTGTGTGTCTTAAAAGGTCATTTCGTATGAATATTCATGAACTTGGTGGTTCAGAAGAGGTTAACCCATTGTCTACAGAAACCGGATGGCTTCTGTATTAAGCCTATGGGAATGAGAGAATTCAGTAGTCTACGGGTTAAAAAAAGAGAACTCACATATCTATCATCAATATCCTGTGCATTGAAGAAGTTAGCAAGCTCCAGGTAGTTCTCGCGCTTGTCCTCATCTGTGGGCAGGTAGCGTCTTTCAACGGCTTGTCGGAGATGATCGTGGAAGAAATTCACCAGTCCGTTTCGATTGATGAGATTCTCCTCCAGAGAGAGAAAGAAAGGAGACCACACTGCACCTGGTACCTTTAATGATTTGATAAAAATGATAATAATAATAATGATAATAATAATAATAATAATAATAATAATAATAATAATAATGATAATAATAATAATCATAATCATTCAGATTCAGATTCAGTTCGGTTTTATTAAAAAGACTCAGCAAAAAGTCTGAAGACTAACAGTGTGAGTTTACAATTTTTAAAAAAACATATAAATATACCGGGTAAGTACTAAGGTGAAAAAAAAATCACATACAAGATAAGTAATTTATACATATTAAAACTATTCAACTTCGTAAAAAAATATACATTACAATCTGAAACATTGCTCCTACCGTGACCCAACACGCATGCTCACTCCTGAAGACCTAACCCCTGCCGCGTCCCACCGATCCGCCAAGTCAGCGCCCCCATCGCAATCCGCCGCCAAGCATGCAAACTTCAACAACCTGGAAGCACTGAACCGATTAAGTTCAGCGCCTCCAGGCGATCAAAGCACGCAATCGCGCAAGCGGACCACCACAGGGGCAACCAACCCAACGGAGCACATCGAACGCGGCAGGAGCTAGGCAAGCTTAAAAAATGGGGGAGAAAAAGAGCATGCCTGCCGAGCCACAGCAAAAGCACTGACCCAAAGGAGACAAGTACACATAAGAAAGAAATAGCAAAATGACAATAATCATGAAGGCAGGAAAATTGCACTGGCATTCACAAAGCTAGGCCGGAACACCATAAATACATGTATGCATAAGCATAAACATACTTGTCGTGTATTGGACATTTTTTGAACATTTCAAGAGACAAGGATCAATAATCATTCATGCAAACTGTGTTGTAAATACAATGCCAAAAGAGCTGTAAAAATGAGTGTCAACGGTGAGAAGAGAGACACAGAGCTCGCTAGAGAGAGAGAGAGAGAGAGCTGGGGAGTACAGGAGAAAGGGAGTAGAAAAGAAATAGAGAGATGAGAGGAAAGAAAACAAAGGGATAAAGAAAGGCAGAAAGGAGAAGCAGATGACACTTGTAACAGCAAAAATTGGAAACTTACTAGCACAGATATTTATAATTGCATGCATATTGCAAAAACAAAACCACGGTTGCTGTAATTGTGATTACACTACAAAAAAGGGAATGTGGTGAAAAGCCAATACAGGAAAGATTGAGAAGGGTGAGATGGTGGAGAGAGAAAAAGAGAGAAAAGAAGTTAAAGAGAGAAAGAGAGAGGGATAGAGAGAAAGAGAGAGAAAGAGAGAGGGGGAGAGAGAAGTATGAAGGAGAGGCCACATCCAAGTAAGTAAACATTGCAAATAATTATTGTCTGTAAGTGTAAAATTGCTGGTAAGATTGCACATAAAGTCTTCAAGAGCAGACAGCAACAAGGAATGTGATGAATTCACTAAGAGGAGAAAAACTGAGAGAAGGAAAAGAAATACAGGAGAGAGAAGGATATACCAAAAGAGGAGACGAAGGGAGAGAGAGAGAGAGAGAGTTGAAATAACATCACATCCAGGTAAAGGACACTGCACATCAGCATAATCATAATCATAATCATCATCATCATCATAATCATAATAATAATAATAATAATAATAATAATCATAATAATCATAATCATAATCATGATAATAATAATAATCATAATCATAATAATCATAATCATAATCATGATAATAATAATAATAATAATAATAATAATGATAATAATAATAATAATAATAATAATAATAATAATAATAATAATAATGATAATAATAATAATAATAATAATAATAATAATAATAATAATAATAATAATAATAATAATAATAATAATATAATATTCTGAAATATATAGTGCTTAAAGTGTACCAATCACCTAAAAAATAATTTGTGTACAACTAGAATGTATGAAATCAATCTCAAAACACATTATCTGGCCTTCTATGGGTTAGTGGTTAAGGAGTATGAAGAAAGTGAAGGAAAACATAAAACCCCCTCAGCCTCGCGTGGAACCCAACTCCGAGTTTGATTCTGCATAGGCCCTTCCTCTATGTCAGCATGTACGGGTACGTTAGCTAGTCTCCTCACAAGTCGCTGTATTGTTTATTAGGAGTGTATTTCAAATTGCAATATCTCTTTATAGAATCAACATTTGAAGCACATATTTTGAATATAGTATATATTGACACAGAACCCAAAACATATAGAACAAAACATTTTAAGGTGATCTGTCTTTAAGCACTTAAGATATATCATTACCAACTTCAAGGGTACCATCCATACTAATGGATTATTAATCATTACACTACACTACCAGTGTACTATCATAATCTCTAACATAAAAATCAAATCACCTCCAACACAAAAGTACCAAAATGTTCCTAACCTTTAGCATTGTCATGAGTTCATTCTCGCTCATTCCACGATGTGAGCACCAGATGGCTGTGGTGGTGTCCCTGACAAGATTAGGTCTAAAATTAAAAAAAAATGACAAAATTATATGTAGAAATCAAATATGTTTGCGTACCAGTAGCTGAGTATGGGTGGTACTTGTTATAACTGTGGTAACAATAGCTGTTGCTGAGTACATTTGAAAATAGTACATTTGAAAGATCTGTAATTGAGCAATTCAAGGTGTAAAGTATTTGGGCTACAGTTCAAAATAAACAGTGGCCTAATCTACTTGATTCTCCAATCCAACAGATTGGCTCGCTGAAAACACGCACTGTGACAGAGCTCATTTCTCAAAATCATTCTACAAACATTCTACAATTATGTTTACAAGTAATGTAGATACATATACTGATGCATTAAGGAAAGCTCTCAGTGTGAGACGCCTCGCTTCTTAAATCATCTTACAAACTATTTATGTTCTTTATTACGTACTAGATATCTACTGCTGCAATCACTGAAAAGACTCACCTAGACACAGCTCCTTTCTCAAAGTCGTTCTCCAACCTCTCCAGTATCTTGACAAAGAGAGCGCCAGGGTCGTCTGCAGCCAAGTAAGTCTTGATGGCAGTAGTGAGCTGGGAGAAACTACCATATATGCGAACCTGATCAAAGAAAGGGAGGAAAAACGTACATTTGAGGCAAATAGTAAAAGGCAGCTGGTGGCAGCAATTCAATTGAAATCAATATTGACATACATCTAAAAAAACAAAAAAACCTTGTTTAGAATCCTACTGCCATAAGCCATGTAAATTAATAATTGTGAATATCTTTGATGGTTTCCTTAGCTTTTTGCAATTAGGAGTCCTTAATGTCATTTCATTTTTTGAAATTGGGTAAAATGACTAACATACACACACTCTATAAAAATGATTTATTTTTTTTCTCTTGAATTGATATGCCACCTACATGTAGTCATGGTCATGAGAAAATTGCCGATAAAATCCTAGGCACAATTTGCCACTTATCACAATGACAGGCTCATAACAAAATCCAGGGAATAACAATTCCCTAGCTCATTAAACACAATGTAACAATG
The DNA here is from genome assembly GCA_025618425.1 of Heliocidaris tuberculata. Classification (NCBI taxonomy): domain Eukaryota; kingdom Metazoa; phylum Echinodermata; class Echinoidea; order Camarodonta; family Echinometridae; genus Heliocidaris; species Heliocidaris tuberculata. The sequence goes on along the minus strand of CM046845.1, from coordinate 2,842,399 downwards.
ACATACATGAAATATATACAGAAGGACCAACTTTACATCTCTTTCAGAGCAAAGTGGGCAAAAATACACTGAGTGGGTCCTAAGCATACCTCATCCAGAAGAGCCTTGAGATAGAGAGGGTTAGAGCTTTGTTTAGCAGTGAGGATTAGGTCCGTTTGTTCTTGGTTGAGAGTCTTTCCGTAGAGATCCATGTAGCCTGTGATGATATCAAGCTTCTCATTCTCTTGTAGAGCTTCTATCTTGTACATCGGCCAGCCAGACATCTGAATCACATCCTGGGTCTAAACACAACATAATAATAATAATAATAACTAGAAATTTAATTCGTCACTGAAGACGAATTAGGTGGTCTGTCTGTCACTGTGGGAAATTGCTTTGTCAGATGTGATAATATTTCTGCAAGATTATAATCATAATGACGCGACAATGATGATAAGATGGTCATATAAGTGATGACATTGACGATAATGATATATTGATAATGATGATCATAATGACAATAATGATGACAATAACCACGATAACCTAAGTGGCATAGCGCCCCTTCAGGTTCAATTTTATGGGCGATTTTTCGAAAAGTGCTTGAAATGGCATGAAACGTCTGCAAAATGAATTTGGGATGATTTGGATCATATCTAAATTTTGCGCACGCACGGACGCGCGGACGTACGCGTACGCGCGCGTTTAACGAAAAGACCTTGACTGGAATGACAGTGACCTTAACCATGCCAAATATGAAAGAGAAATGACATTTCGTTATGAACATATGACCATAAGTTGATTTTCACAAAATGGCGCCTGGATGACGTCACAATAACCTGATGACCTTGAAAAAGATGGGGGAACTTGACCTTATTAGGACTGATGACTGACGAAAATATGAAGAAAATTGACTTAGCCGATTTTGAGAAATCGGGATAACGAACTGGACGATTTGATATTGCAGGACATGTGGGAGATTATCCCCTTAGCTTTAATACACGACAGGGAATGAGATTGTACACAAACTACTGCACACTACTTTCCAATAGACATAACACGCAAAATTAGGCAGTTTATTACATTGTTTGTGATGGTATATGTTATAATAGTCGAAGAAGATGGTAAAATGAAAGGCAAAAAAAAAATTTTTTTTAAATGGACCCACCGGGAATCGAACCGGGGTCGCCGGAATGGGAGGCAAGTGCTTTACCAATGGACCAAAATATTTCCAATAGAGATAACACGTAGACGAAAAAAGGGATTCTCAAATGACATTTTGTAGTTAAAAAATGGGCATGATCCCGACATCTGATCAAAAATTGGAGGGCACACTTATGAAAGCTTATAGTCTCAGCTATAACATATTAAAATTTGGAAGAAAATCGAGCAGAAATTACAAAGATACTGCTCAAAGAAGACGGGAATGTAGAATCAAGATTTGACAAAAAGTCATGTCCCATAGAGAATACACGCAAAATGAGAAAAATTGACATGCCTCCTTTAATCGCAAAAATACGCCATGATCCCTTTGTCAAAATGAAAAATCGTGGTAACTGATCTTGTAGAGAATTGTCTCAGCTACAACATATCAAAATTTGGAAGAAAATCGACAATCTATTACTGAAATATTGTCAAATTAATACAAAAATTATGACGTCATTTTTTCAAAATCAAATTTTTGAGTTCATAGGCAAATATGATGACATCACAAAATGCGATCAGCCAAAATTTTGCATGAATCCAAATCTACAATTCATAGGCTTTCAGAATATGTAATAAAATTTGGGGGTATCCAGGCATTCTGACGAGCTATGGCGGATTCTAGATAGGCATGTTTTTAGCACTTTTTACATTATATTGCCCATTGACGCGCGCACGAATTTGAAAGTTTGACGCGCGCGTGTGGCATTATGGAATGTCGAGAATGACTGTAAATAGTTGGAAATTGTCAAGAATTGTGTCAGGAATACAAACCATGCAAAAAAACGGCGTTTTTACGTTCTGTACGAGTTGTGCACGCGCATAATGCGCGCGCGGACGCGCACGGACAGAAAATTTTGAAATGCTTAAAATGTCCTGAACCATACTCTAATTTGATTAAAAAGTAATTTTGAGCATTTCTAAATTTTGACGCGCGCTTACGTGCGGATTTTGTTGACATTTTATGTTGACCCATGACCTGAAGTTAATGTGTGTCGAATATGGTTTATTTTTGATGACTCGTTATGAAGATATGATCGATAATGTGATTTCACAAAATGGCGCCTGGATGACGTCACGATGATCTGATGACCTTGAAAAAGATAGGGGTACTTGACCTTGATAAACCTGATAACTGACGAAAATTTGAAGAAAATTGATCAAGTTGATTTTGAGAATTTACGGTCACAAGAAATGGGGAGAAAAATAAAAATAAAGAATAAATAAATAAATAAATAAATAAATAAATAAATAAATAATGAAAGAAAATTCGTACGAAATTAAGAGGTGATCTGTCGATTACGACAGACCACCTAATAATTGTAAATTCATATTGTGCAATTTCTATACAAATATACTCAACTACCCATAACAAAAACAAAAGCAGAAATGAAATTAGTAATAACCCTATCAAATCATATTTATGGAGAAGGATAATCAGACCAAGTTATACAGCAAAACATGTCCATGTAAAGGTTTCCTGACACAGGTGAGTTTCTAGAAGGTTTTTGAATATGTTATTTGAAGATGCATACCTAACTGAGGGAGTGAGGGACACATAACAATTAGAGGGCTAGCGCTCCATTTTGCATTGAGAATATGGTCTGTTTGTTCCTGGGTCTGGGTCTTGGGTCTGGCCTAGTGCTGCAGCTCAACCTTGATATTTGGGTTCGGTTTGGCAAGGATTGGTAATTTGCTGCCTAACCCTACACCTAAGATAAAACTTGATTGCAAACTTCAACCTAACCCTATATCTTTTATGAAATAAAACCCAGAGCAATTGTCCAAGAGCATATGTCAAAGCACCAGAGATCCATTTAATTTAAGTCAAAAGTCAGCTTAGTTGTCTTGCGAGTCCATTATATATTAGGCACTCTAATTTCTAAAAACGTCTGAAGAAATATTTTCAAATTCTTCCAATCAATAATATTATAGATTGTGTGTAACTGGGAATGGGATTTATGAGAAGAACATACCTGCCCAGGAAGTGTGGAGAGAAGCATTTGCACCTTGCTAGGCAACCACTTTGGTAGCCATATCAGGCTCTTCTCATCACCTAGAAAATGAAACCAAGCAGAGAATTAAAAAAATAACAAAAAAAAAACCCATTTCCTCCTCTCCCTCTCCTTCTTCTTCTTCTTCCTCTTCTCCTCCTCCTCCTCCTCTTCCTTCTTCTTCTTCTTCTTCTTCTTCTTCTTCTTCTTCTTCTTCTTCTTCTTCTTCTTTTTCTTCTCCTTTAATATTAAGCAGCACATACCACTTCCTCCTGCTCCACTGTCCAGTTGATTCAAAGCATCAAGAACAATCATGACCTTTGACCTGTTGCTAACAATACTGAGCCATGAGGGAAGGTCAATGACCAGGTTCCTATCAGATGTTGGTATTTCCAGCTCAAGCTGGTAGAACTGCTTCATCTCACCATACAGTCTGAAGAATAGATATATCAAAATGAGATCATTAAATGAAAATAACAATATTATGAATTTCATATCTCTTACGCAGTAATACACCATACAATCTCAAAATGATCAGTTCTAAAATGATATTATATTAAAGGGATACGCCACCAGGCGGCCGTGGGGAAAGTCAGGATTGCGTAAGCCCCATTCACTCGTACACAAAGTTTGTGCGTCGAACGCGTCCGTCGGACTACTGGGATTACTTTTCGGACTGCACGAAGCCGACCGAATCTCGCACGAGAGCTCGAGCTCAGGCGGAGCGTGCATGTTGCGCGACGAACAGTCTGTCCGAAGTTTGCGCTCCGGGGGGCAACGGCATGATCAGGTAACGATCACGGTGCCCTCTCGCGGCATAAAAACGTCCACAATCTGCGGTTGAGTATCCTTTTAAAGGATGTATATAAGAAATTTCAATCTTCTTATTGACAACCTGAATAGGCAGATGAAAAGTAAAATGAACCTTGAGGGTTATAGTAAAAATTCATTTAAGAGGAAAGGCCTAAACTGTTACAAATCAGGGATAGTCAAATGACCGTGTGTCACAGTCTAGTAGACAAGTCATCAGACTATGGATCACAAGGTAAAGGGTTCAAGTCCCTGCCATGTACATCACAATTAATATCCTTTGGCAAGACATTAATCCAAATTTGCCACACTTGACCCAGGTGAAGTAAATGGGTACCTGGCAGGAATTAATTCCTTGGAATCCAAGAGTGCCACAAAGGCAGCCCTGCTTAAGCCGGGGTAATAATACTGGAGCGCCGAGAGTGTCAAGTGTGACAGACTTGAGTATGATAAAAGGACCCACTATTATTATTATTATTATTACCAACCTTCTCAGCAGATTCAAGTGAGATGCACTCTCTGCTGAGCTCCCAATGAAATGTTTGAAGAGGAAAGTTCCTGGGTTCTGCTCTTCAAAACGGCCACACCAATTGGCAACGAGGGCAGATTTACCTGATCCAGATTCACCAATGATTGTAAGAGGTACCTAGATGTAAGCAACAGGCATTTGTTTACAATTGAGTCCCTCAACTAGATTGCGGAAATTATTTCTTAAACACACATTGTGAGATTAACAGAGTTATAGCCAGGTTTATAATTCAAATTTCCACTTCATTTGACAGGACAAATTTTCTTATGTGACTGGCAGGCACTATACAGAAAAACAGACATAGCATCTGTTTACAATTTGAGGGATTGACAATAAATAAAAATATTTAGCCGCTAGAGGGCGTCAACAGATATTCACCAAATGCTTGCTTTTGATTGGCTGATGCACGCTGGGGGGAGAAGTTGCTTTCATTTGTGATGTCCACTTCTGGTCTTTTCGCTTACAGTACATTTCTATCTATGCACAATTGTCAACTTACTTCAGCTACACAAAATATTCATCAAGTTATTTTTTATCATTTCATTTGTCATAATGAACAGTTTTGAGAATGAAGATTTTTAGAAGATGACTGTTCCACAACTTCGTAAGTTCTTAAGAGAGAGAGCTGTAACATGCAATGGGAGAGTGGAGCTTGTCAGTCTTGCATCAACAGCCATGGCTATGCACGACATGATACAGTCCTACTCTTAGTTTCCTCCGACCAGCACATTGATGCTTTGCAACGGAATCCCATACCCACCAAAACACTTTTGTATGATTTAAATCAATGTTTAAGTCACTTTTCAATAGCGTTGTAGAACTGTTCTTGACTAAGGCACATCAGCAGATCAATTGGAAAACTCATAACGCACACCTGAACTGGAAGTACGCATCACAACAAAATTAATATAGCACCGCCATCGGCGAATGTCTTACAGCTATTGTCGATCCCTCAAATTGTTTCTCTCAAGCCAAATGTACAATGTGTGATTAACAGATTTCAGAATTAAATGTAGGGTAATGATATCAATTTTGAGGTGTTGTGGTGGAGGTGACGTGGTATAATGGTTCATTCACTTGACTTTCAATCCAAGGGTTGAGGGTTCGAATCTCAGCCCAGCACTAGCATCTTTTGGCAAGACATTAATCCACATTTGCCACTCTCCACCCAGGTATGATATGGGTACCTAGCAGGACTTATTCCTTGAAATGCACTTTGCGCTGATTATGGCTGCCGAAGCTAAAGCCAGGGTAATAATATCCAAACCCTTTGGAAGGGCATAGGGATGTTATATCATAATGTGATATGCGCTATACAAGAACGATTTTTTATTAATATTATTGTTATTATTATTCGAAGTAATCTGGAAGCACGTATGTGATTGAAAACAAAATATACCTAACAGTGATTTGCTATGGTCCATGTGACCTCCTACCTTAGGTTTCTGAGCAAAGTAATTGTCGATGTAATCAAAGTACTCCTGTCGTCCGATGTAGACGCGTCGTCTAGCGTTGGCGAAGGCATCATGGGCCTCTGATTCTCTCTGTAGAGCAGTCAGGTTGGTGCCAGGGGGGAAATCCTCGTTGATGCACTTGACCAAATCCTAGGATTGAGAAAACACTTTGGATGTCAGTTAACTCATGAAGGCTTGTTCACATACATGTATATGAAATGGCAAACTTTTTATATTTTTTAATCTTTAATTTTTATTTTTCTATGTGTAAATGAATAGCACAAATGCGAAACCTTGGTGAATTAAAGCAGCATATTGTGAACAAGGCTTTATTCTTACGTTCATTCTCATTTTTCAGTCCACTCACAGAAGAAACTGACCTGCGAGAATGCAAATGGCAATAACTGCCAATTTGGAGTTGCCATGTACGTGTGCATGTGACAGCTGTTTACAAGCATGGAAACAGGGAACGTTTTCTCTCCAATGCTTGATTTACAAAAACACACATATCAAGCACTGTATAATCAAACTAAGTCTTCTATTTTACTTAGGCAGGGGTTCTTTCATTACCCACCTCTTTGATCATGGCAGAAGCATCCACAGCCTCCTCAAAAGTCCTGTAAGTGTTTCCAGATGCAACAATGGATGCTCTCAGCTTCTGCTGCAGGTCAAAGTGCCACTGTGTTTCTCCCTTCACATTCTCTTTCTCTTCCTGTAAGCGAAAACAAAGTCAACTTAGATCATAATACAGAATTGGAAATACAATGAAGAACATGCCAAACTGTCAGCATTTTTTCACTTCTATAAATAATGAATAACAGGGAATAACATTTCTTTACTTTTTTCTTTTATGGACTCATCCTGAATTTACTATACTTGCATTTCTCATCTGTGTTGCAAATTTATATTTTAGATTATATACATCTGTTAGTATTTACTGCTTATTTATTTCGTTGTAATGATTTTCTGCACTCAAATATTTTATTCTCATGTGAGATTAAAGCCATGAAGAGAAGATGAAGATTTTAACAAATTTTGTGTATACATAGAAGGATACTAACAATTCTAAGCTGCTAATAAGTAATAATATTATTGAGGTCTTAATGTAAGGCTTAATGATAATGATGATGATGATGATGATAAATTAAGGGTTAATCAACACCCCTAACATGCACCCATCTCTCATCCCAAACAGCCCTTGAGCTGGATAAAAAGTGTTTGATGATGGGGATGTTGCAGAGCCTCTTTATGGAGTGGTACTTACTTCAGTCTCCACAGGGGGAGGCAGATCTTCTCTTTTCACTTTTGGCTGTCGAAGGTAGAAGAAGATTCGGTTCTTATTGATTTCTTCATGCGGTCTTATCGCTCCATGCATTACCTCAAGCTGAAAATGAGTTTGGTATTTCAAAGAAGAAGACAAAAAGAGACCAGAAAAACATGCATTATTACATGTATATAGTACAGTGCAATTACATAGTTGCAAATGTCTTAATACTAAAGAACCAGACACATTTGTGATTATCAAAAATAAAGTTGAGTTCTGGTCATGAGATTAAATTGTGAAAGAAACTGTCTCAAAGTAATTGGGGAAAGGTTGATTATATAGCAATTAAGAATTGGTGTAATGCTGTAAGGTTTTGGAATCACCAAATGATAAGAAATTGACTCAATCCCGATGATATATATATAATTAACCTTTCCCAATTGCTTTGAGAAAGTTTCTTTCACAATTCAATCTCAAGAAGAACTCAACTTTATCTTTAAGATAAACCACACAGCTCCGTTCCTAAGTAAAAGGTTTCCTTCTTTATCCAAATATACAAAACTATTACCTGTGTGACACTGGAATCAAAACGGAACTCATCCACCCACTTAAAGTGTTTGTACTCATCAACAGCCAAGTCATAGCTCTTATCTAGAAGTTCGTCTTTGAACTTCTCAGACTGGCTCCAGCCAAAGCGATCCCCCATAAGGCAGATGAAGTATGGTCGACACTTATCAATCTGTAGGGATAATCATAAATCATGTATATATCATAAACAGAAAAATGACTTGCTAAGAGCATTAAAACATGTAGAGTGTGGAACTAGGTATGGATCTAGAAGAATTAATGTACAGGTTGTGACCAAGCCAAAGATTATAAACTTAAGTATCATTATGTCACCAGACATATCAAATTCACAAACCACCATGGAGGAAAACATCTCAAATTTGATTTTTTATTTATTTATTTTTTTTTATTATTATTTTTTTTTTGGGGGGAGGGGGGTCTAAATTATTTCCATCTTCCTCCTCCTCCTCCAATATCATCATTACCACCATCACAAACAATAACAATATCATCATCATCATCACAAACAAGATCACCATCACCATCATTATCATCATCATCATCATTGTCATCATCATCGTCATCATCACCATCTTCTTCAACATCACCACCATCATTATCATTATCATCCCAAGATCATCATCATATTTATCATCATAAAATGACACATTATCACCACTATTCATCAGTTCATATTAATTAGTTATTATCATCTTTCTCTTTCTCCTCCTCTCCTCCTCTTCATCCTCCTTACCAACATCATTATTACTTCTAGTCTTGATCTTCATCAACATAATATCGGTGTTCCACAGTTCTAATCCTTGTTTTGCTCCTTATCATCATTATCAATCCCTTATATCATTAACATCATCTTTGCAAGCAACTTTAATAAAATGATATAGAATAGAGTACATAAATCCAATAATGTTTTTTCAAATTTCTTCTGATAGAAACTGCTTTGCCAGATTACCTCTCGCAGACATATCTCAATGGTCCTTCCGCTCTTAGTTTGTTTCTCTGTGATACCCCAACGGAGGTCGACATAGGTGAAGAAGACTCCTCGGTCCAGACACAGCCGATTCAGTTCACGGAACACTTTCTTAATGATCATCTCTCGCTCCTCCTCAAAGTCTCTGAATGTACTTGACACAAAGACCCGGATCTCACGCTTCACTGCTTGCTTTCTCACGGTGAGTGGCACGACAGCGTTGTCTAGTTTGGCAGTCACGTCCTTAGCAACTTTAGTTTTCAGGTGAAAAATTGAATTACAGAGAAGCTTGAAAGTTAGGATACACAGTTTACAGTAAGGATATGAGGGTAAGATTGACCACTGCAAAAAGAATGACTGTTCAGCTATACAGAAAATGCTTTATATAAACTGTATAGTGAAACTCTAAAATTAAACCCTCTCCTTTGCTGGAAGACCTTTTTTCCCATTATTTTGTGAAGTGAAAACCTTTCATTTTATAAAAAGAAAAGCCTTTTCCTCCCACATTTTGTCACAATTTCACATCTACCACAAATGTTTATTTATGATTTTTATGGGATATCCTGAAGATACCTGTAAAAATCAATTACTTCATAAGACATTAATGCATCATACTTACTGAACCATCTGAGATATGGACTGAATATTTCCCAAACAAATGTAACAATTTTTTTTAGCAAAAAAGAAAAATATTAATATGTAACAATATTTTCCCTCATTTTCATACACACTGCATAAAAGTACTTGAATTTCAAGTACATGTAAGATTCACTGTTAATTCACAACTTAATTTTTATTCTATGTTATGCATTATTATTTTGTATTTTAATGGCAAGTTGCTCTGAAAGAAAGAGGAAAAATCTGAGAAGCAGATTGGAGAAAGTTTGAACGAAAGCGGACAAGCAATAAGAAATTTATGAATTTTTGATAGTTGTAATTACTATACATATGGGAATTTCAAATTGGCTGAATAGGTAATGTCACTGTGATGTAGTTGCGGACAACTCCCCCATTCGCTACAACACACATAACTAAAATGTCATTTTTTTTAAAACTTTGTATTACCCATTGGGATCTTTTACTTTCATGAGGACCTATAACAATATGCTATCTCCAATATATTTTGAGTACTGCCCCGATGGTAAAGGTGATCCGGAGAAAACTTCAAATTAATTATATTTTTGTGTACGACAAACAGGAGAGTTTTCCACAAGTATGTCACAATTGACTCACCAAATTGCCAATTTGAGATTCACATAGATGTAGTGATCTCATTTTTCAAACGTCCATAACTTCTTATTCCTTGTCCAATTTCTTTCAAACTTTCACCATCCTGTTTTTCTTATTTTTCTGCTCTCACACAAATTATCTTATTACCAAGGTTGGATTTCCCTTTAATATTAAGTATTATTACGTTTGTAAATGCTGTGATATATAGTTGTATTATGGAGAGCGTACCAAATACTAGTTATTATCATTATTATTATCATCATCATCATCATCATCATCATCATCTTCATCATCATCATTATTATTATTATTATTATTATTATATTATTATTATAATATTATAAAATAACATTCCTAAAATGAAATCTGCAACTATAAAATACAGTAAATATCAAGATTTCACTTCATTCCCTTGTCCATTTTCATTGATTTACACATCAATAAATCAACATCAAATATTGTAAAAAAGAAAATAATAATTTCATTGTAGAGTATCTAAAAGAGAAGATTGAGTGGCTGGTAAAGATACAAAAATAATTTGTGAGCCTTCTCATTCATTTGATGTCTGTTTGGAAGAATATCATTGTAGAAATGTCCCCTGAAAAGGATTGCTCTTCAAATGCCCTCATATTTGAAATATGATGAGAAATAGCTGAAAAGTTTGGACCAAACTTTCATGCCATGTGTGTGTGTGTAGTCCCATATACCCATTTCTGAATACAGTGTGTGTGATTTTCTGCAAGACTGAGTCCATTTCTGATCATTTTGATGATTCCAAAACCTCACAGTATACACCAATTCTTATGCAGACATGATAAACCTTTCCCAATTGCTTCCACATGTTTTTTTTTTTCACAATGTAATCACATGACCAGTACTTTCCACTATCTTTACCCTATCTCAATGCTTTCAGATGCTTACCTTTTGGTTTATGAGCAGCAGGCTTCATGAGCAGAAACTTCAGAGCATCGCGATGTTCCTCTTGTAGTTGATTTAGGAAAGAACTAATATCATGTTTCCGCTCTTCGGCTGTACTGGTCTCAACATCTGCATATTCATCTCCGCTTGCCGCGCTGACTTCACTCATGACGCGCAACACACCGGCAGACATCCAGGCCCCAAAATGCCCACCCCAAAACTTATCATCTTGACCTAATTCAAACAAATGAACAGTTAAAGAAGAAAAGAGTCATATTTGAAAAAAAAGTTTAATGTTGCTGCCACACCATTACTCGAGTTATTCGAATGGAAACTGAGTATGAGAATACTCAGGTGCTACCCTATCAGGCATCAAAGTTGTATTTATTATATGAAAACGTCACTTTCAAAGGCCTGCACCTTGAAGTTGGTTTCAGCCATGTGAAAGCTATCACCATTCTTAACAAAATGTGATATACATCTTCTACATGAAAAAATCTAAAGAGCACTTTAGATGTATTTGAAAAAAAAATCAAACCCAGAATCAATGCATTACGAGTTTCTGCCGTCAGAGGCCATCCGAGTTAGAGCCCCAAAACTCGGATTTGACGCATTGAGATTCAGAACGTACAGCACGTGCGATTGAGCTCTTATCATGTGCCTTAAGCCATGAACGTCCTTGAGCGTGCTTTAGCGCTGATAAGACTCGCCAGCAGAGCCTGACTGAAAGATTATGAGAACAAAAAAAATCTCTGCATTCAAAAAGTATATCCTTTTTTTTAACTCCAAGTTTGCGAACGAGGATTCGTATACCAAAATGGCGTGTAAAGCATGAAAATCGGGCAGGTAATGCCGGAGATATTATATTAAAATACACAAAAATATTTCAGATGCGACTCGTGTTGGAGACATTTCCCCCCACGCGGTATAGAGGTACGTTTACAACGACAGCTGTTTATCAGCTGCATGAGATTAAGGGCTGGCCTTATGCCTTGAAGGTCGTCTGATTGCGACTTCATTACACTAATATTTCTTTATTTCATATCTTCATTTTGCTTTTGATGTTATTACCAGAACTTCGAAAACGAAACGCTAACCAAAATACAACTTCAAACGGTAGAAAATGACCCCGTAGAAGCGAAGATAGATATTATTCAGTACTTTAAAATTGAAACATTGAGATCCGAGTAACTGAGCGAGAGCTACAACGAGAGATCGACAGACGCGTATAATTGCCTCGTTGTAGAAATAGGCCTAAACTCGGAATTCAATGAGTCAATTTACGTACAGTGACATACGCAGAACAAGGTGTAGTCTCGCTCCCTAGACTGCAGAGTTGTCAGAGACTTATGAAGAAAAACAAAAAAGACGAGAGACAAAGGCTGGCCTACCTTTAGTACAATGGGGGGGGGGGATCTTTTCTGAAAACCATTCTGTTACCTAGGCCTAATAATAAAAAAAATAAGAGCTATTGGGCTATGTGACCCCACTGAATAAATTTAAATTACGGACAGCAAGATAGCCAAGAAAAAAAAAGTACAGTAGGCTTATGTTCTAACATGCATTTTTAGGCCTATATTGCCAGAAGCGGACGTAGAGACATGTTAGGCACATTTCTATTTCACCCGGCCCATTAACGATGATAATTGTAATTAAAATGTTTGATTCATTTTCAAGCATTTTCAAAGAGATTTATACACGATACTGAAATCACTTTCTTTTTAACTTGCACATGTGCAACATGTGCAAGTATGAGTAGAGACTAACTAAACTGTACGACGATGTGCGCGAGCTAGCTCCAGAGGAACAAGCCCACCCTGGCCTGTGCTGATGCTCAGATTACTGGCCCGAGGCCTTGTGTTGACTGAAGGATTAACTTAAAGATAACCATCTCCAGGGGGCTAGGGCCCCCAATCTGAAAGGCAATGAGTCAATGCTCCAACGAAGGAAATTCATCATGGGCAGTTTTCTTCCGAGTAAGCTCAAGCTCAAGACACATCCAATGTACATTGGGTGGATTACTAAAATACAATGCATGCATAAGGACACTGCACAACACTTTGATTGATATCATTGAACCCGGTACATACCTTGCTGTGATACATTCGCACAGTAATCATTGTCTGTTCCGGGACTTCAAAACAAGTTTGTTTTTTAAAGAGATATTTCACTCATGGTTTGCTCACATGGTGTTCTTGCAGCCCAAGTAATGTTAGATTCATTTTTGTCTCGGTTCATATAGCCTATTTCATGAAATGCAAATGTGTGATAGTACCTTGAAATACTTAACTGTATATTGCAAGGTAAATAGTAAAAAAAAAAAAAAGGAGGTGCCACGGTATAGTGGTTTCATTCACTTGACTCTCAATCCAAGGGTTAAGGTTTTGAATCTCAGCCCGGTACTAACATCTTTTGGCAAGACATTAATCCCCGTTTGCCACTCTCCATCCAGGTGTTAAATGGGTACCTGGCAGGATTTATTCCTTCAAATGCACTGTGTGCTGACTAGGGCTGCTGGAGCTAATAATATCCAAATCCTTTGGAAACGCACAGGGAGATTATATCACAACGTGATATCCCCTATACAAGATTGGTTTTTTATCATTATTATTAGAATTTCCAGATACCTACAGATTTTTACATAAGAAGGACATCAAGTGTTTAAACTGTATGATTGCTTCAAAAAAACAAAGACTGCATGATCTATCTCACCAGAGCTCTGAAAATTGATGGTTCTGACCCCCGGTCCATAGTCCTTGAAAGTGAAGCTCTCTCTGATCCATCCTGGAGTTTGAACGCTACCTTTCTTTCCAGTGGTTTGTTTGGCAATCACATTGTCACTCCCATCCAGAAGGGTCACTGTGAAGCTGTAGTAGCCACCTTTACAACTGCCCTCATGGAAAGATTCAGATGCCTGAAAGGGAAAAGAAATAAATTTGAGCTTTAATAACTTGTAAGACATCACATAAAATTAAGTAAAATTATGTAAGTAATGTTTACAGATTCATGTGTCCTGTTTTGTTTGATGATATTATCCCTATAATGTCAAGATAGTATATTAATGATAAATTTTAATTGCATGTTTTTTCAATTCAATTAAATCCAAGGTGCAGTCATGATTTTAATATTTTTAGATTATAATGTAATAAATGAGAGTTCAATTTAGTTTTTTATTATGCATAATCTATGGTTGTATGTTCTAGTCATTCTTATTTTGAATGTTTATTGTTTTGTACATTTGACTTTGTAAATTAAGCAATTTCAGCTGTCCAGCTGCATGTTCTTTTATTACAGTAAACCAAATCAAAATTCATTACTGCCATGTTAAGTACAACAATCAAAGATTTTGATCATGTTAAAGGGAAGAATTATTGTATCAAGGCATGTAAGAATACAAGAGAAAGGGAGAGAATGAGAGAGGGAGAAAAAAAGATACCATTTCATGCAATTCAAGCAGTCTCAACATAATTTTTCATTCCACAAAGAACAGATAAATAAGACATTGCCATAGGTACTATGAAATGGCAGGCATCATGACACAATGGTTATGACAAAGATAATGATAATGGTGATAATATGAGACTGATGTTGGCTGAATGAGATAATAATTATAATAATAACAATAAAAATAATAATAGTGGCTTTCTTGTATAACGCTCATGTCCGTGACATCGTGACGCTGCTGGCGCTCCAGCATTGTTACCCCGGTCATAGCTTAACGGCCAAATATGTAGCACTCTAGCATATTAGGCACCCATTTACACCTTGGTGGAGGGTGGCAAATGTGGATTAATATCTTGCCAAAGGACTTTAGTGCTGGGCTGAGATTCAAACCCACAACCCTTTGATTGAGAGTCAAGTGAATGAACCACTATACCACAACACCGCCATGAATGTGGTGGTGATGATGGTGATGATGATGGTGATATGATACAGATGATAGAGGTAATGATGCTGATGATGATGATGATGAAAATGATGAAAATGGTGATGATGATGATGATGATGATGATGATGATGGCAATTATGACATTAATGATACCTGAATCTCTGGGGCTGTGTCCAGATGGGCCTCTGAGAAATGCCGGGTCAGATCCACATCCTGAGATTTGGTGCATGTCATGTAAGATGTTATAAACTCTGCAATCGAGCAAGAACACAAGATGAAATAAAAAACAAAAGAATACATCATCGATAGACAGTATCAAATGGTGAAAACTTTCTCAAAAATAAAAATTGTAGATATTTATGCTCATAATTTTTAAGTTAAAATGATAAATGGACACTAAAAGAACAGAAGATAGATTGATAGATAAATAGTATTTATTGATTCACTTCCATGTATCGCAGTTACAAGTAACTGAATTGCACGTGAATAAAACATTGATGGAAAAGACAAGTATACATTTCAAAAGATATCACGATGCAATCTACATGATTATGAAGAGCATGTACATGTATGCTGTATACCATTAATCTTATACAATATTACAATTTAAAAATTTGAGTTAAAAGTCATGTAATCATAATCATGCCAAGAAATAGGTGAAAAAGAAAGAAAGAAAGAAAGAAAGGAGAGAGATTTAGATGGAGAGAGAGAGAGGGAGACAAAAGATGTAGAAGGTAAGAAAAAGATGGAAAGGAAGTGGGGGAAAAAAAGATAGAGGGATAGAGAGAGATGAAAAGATTCAGAGAGAGATAGGAAAACAGAAGTGGGCAGAAAAGCCAGAGACAAATTCTTAAGAATACTAAAGATAATGATTCTGCCAGAAACGTAACAATATTTTCCAATCATTTTGAAAACAGATTTTGGAAATAACTTAAAAACATTTACTTTCAATTCAAAACGTATTACAATACCTTTGTTATAAAACATATTTTCTTAGTTTTTCTCTATAGAAAAAAAAAATGATGGAAATACTACAGCTAGTTTTCTTCCTTTTTATCAACCACTCCACATATCAATATACTTACTCTTCTCTGTGCCATCACCACCATCACTAACTTTGAAATCTCCACCATAATTCCAGTGCATCATGTCACCATTCTATCACAAGCAAAGTAAAAATCAAACTAGTAAATAACACTACAATTCCAATGACCTATAGCATCACTCTACTCCATTAAAAACATTAAAAAAAATAAGGATAAAGCAAGAATGATCAAGGCTACGTCCGAACTATTTTGTCACATATGTTACTGACCACATCTCACATTTAATTAAAGTATATCTGATAAAACATCATAAAGGTAGTTAGGTGATAGCCCTACTAGAGCTTTAATCAGACAAAATGTAAAGTAAAATGACATGTTCGATGTCAATTTAAGTTCAGAACTCCACAATACTTGGTAACATTTGCAACACTAAATGACCAAATACCTTGGACTTACCCTCAATTCAAGGATCTAAGAGAAATTAATTAATTGCATATTTGTAGTCTCCTATCTCTTATGTACCGAGATGCGATTGATATCAATCATAAATCAAATTGCAATCAATCACATTTTTTTATAAGACATGGCCAAGATATCAGCAAAATAATACACTGAACTTCATATTCAAATAAGTTTTGCATAATAATAGCTATATATTTCTTCATGAGAGAGAAACATATGCATGCACTGTGTGATTTGTTCCCCATGGAAGATATTAAAAGCAAAATTTAACACCATAACAAAGGATTAAAACTCTTGAGTTTTATTCCAGGAAGTTCATTTCGAAACACAGAGGTACAAAAGGGGTCAAAGGTCGGTCCCAGCCCAGAGGGAAATAATGAGATTTCATGTACAGGTATGTCTGTGACTGAAAACCCAATTACACAAATATGCACTTGATCACTGCAGAAAGCATGATGGACTGTAAATGCAGAGGTGTTGTGGTCTAGTGGATAAGTCAATGGACTGCAGATCACAAGGTACAGGGTTCAAATCCCTGTAATGGCACTAATGTCCTTTGGCAAGACATTAATCTACATTTGCCACACTCAACCCAGGTGTAGTAAGTGGGTACCTGGAAGGATTTATTCCTTGAATGCACTGAGCACTACGGTTGCCGTGCTAAAGTCGGGGTAATAATATGCAGGACTCTCAAGGAGAACAGTATTTAATACTGATGAGGCTACCCTTGGTAAACAAAGCATATTTTCATTATTACTAATATAATGAATAAAAGATCCTTACCTCGCCCGATGCATTTTCCAAGAGGTTTTGAGACCAGCCGGCAATCTTCATTTCCTTCAGGGTGAATGTACGGCTCAATGGCAGTAACTTGTCAGCAAGCTGAACATACAGAGAGAGCATACAGGAGAAAATGAAAACAGGGTTAAACAGAACATTAACCTCTATAAAAATAATGACAAATTTGCACAGCCAAAGTTGCAGTAGCAAATCAATAAGTAAGTCATCTCTCCGTGGGAGTAAATTATGATAATCAAGTGACACAAGTATCACATGATACAAGGATGGGTAGACTGAGACAGTATGGACATGAGGTTAGGAAAGAGGAAAACCACTGGCTACAGAGAGCAATGAATTTCCCAGTGGCTGGTTCAAAACAAGAAGATATAAGAGCATCTGGTCTTTACCCAGGTGGATATTGAAGACAGGCAGGCTTGGAGAAAGGCCATCAAGAAAAGGAAACACACAACCCCAAAGCCTTGGAAAACAGGACGATAAATGATGATGATAAAAGTCAATGGAATCACTGAGGTATATATATATGAACATCTCTATACATAAAGTGCCGGTCACACATACATGACGCACGGCCCATGCACTGAAAAATTAGCAATTTTGGCCAGTGCGTTGCCTTTTGCTGGGTGTGCGTCAGCATTCGTTACTCATTCGTCGAGCGCGCTGGACCAAACGCTATGCATTCGTTATCATTCGCTCTGTGCGTCGGGATTTTTGTGCATGCACAAAAATGTGCGCAGAGCTTGACGCATGAATGTACTCGCCAGGAGGACGCCAGACATGCGCAGAGCGTGCTGGACCATCGCCAGATACGCGTCGAGCACGCTGGACCAACGCCAGACACACGCTGGGTATTCGTTTGTGCACTCGTCGCTGCACTACATGTGACGGCATTCAAGACGAGCCGCACAGTCACGTGACCGCTGTGCATTGAATGCGCGGTGCATTGAATGCGCGGTGCATGCGCAGACCATTGGCTTTGTGCGCTAGCAATACGCTGTGCATTCCTTAGATTTTTTAACATGTACGTCCTTCATACGCTCTTTGTGCGCTCCATACGCGTCCTGTATACGCGCTGCGCGCTAGCAACACGCTGTCCATTCGTTGCTAACCCGCTAGCTTCTCCCAAATCCTGACAAAAAGTTGAGCACACAACGACGCACTGGAGTTATTTTCTATTTTTTAAGTGATTTCCAGTGCGCCAGCTGTGCGTCGGTTATGTGTGACCAGGCCTTAAGACAAACAAGGGAAGAATGAAATAGAGAGAGACAGACAGACAGACACAGAGAGACAGAGGGAGAGACACAGAGAGGAGACAAAAGAATGAGAGAGAAATTCTGAAATATGGGAAGCAAAGATACAGTGAAATAAAGACACAAGAATATAATTAGAAAATTTTTAAAAAGGGGAAAAACAACTTGTGCTGATAACGTATGATTCAAGGCTTTACCATATCACAGGTCTTCTGTCACCACTTCTAACCATGCCATATTTAAAAAACCAAGTTGGCTCTCAGAGAACATGACTTACATGTATATTTTCTATAAAAGCACCATATAGAGTCAAACATTGACTTTCTGGGAAGAAATGGGTGTAGCATACCTCTTGCTTGATCTTGGTTTCATTCTGCATTTCTTCGGGAGTTAGTGAGGGTTCCTTGAAATCCTTGTCATACACCAAGATTCCAGACACGCACACATCACCTCCATCTATCAGGAAAAGAGCAGACACCCAGTTTAGTTAAGAATCACTTGTGAAACGGAAGGATGGAGGGCGAGGAGGTCAGATTTCATAATTTCTTTGATACAAACAGTACTGCAATATTCTAGAGAGATATGCTGTCTATATTTAATATACAAGTAATATTTGCAAAACAGAAAGAAAATGAAATTTGATCTATTTGCTCTGTGGTTGACAGATTTAGGGTAATTTTTTGCCTGAATGAAACTTGCTTTTGTTACACGAAGAAAGAAAATAAGGTAAGGGGGCAAGGGTAGTTATCCAGATATCCACAGATATGAGAGACCATTTCACAACTTGTTATGTGAGTGCTATGTCCCCCACACATTTGTCATCATTTGTTTTGTACGATCCCAAACATTCCCCCTTCTCTCTCTCTCCCCTTCTTTCTAAATATACAGAATAATTATACTCACTTGTGTTGAAAGAAAGTGTAGTACCTCCATTCTCTACTTTGATGGGTACTTCACATGTCTTTGCTGTGGTTCCTACTGCATGTATATGGTCTTCACTTGTCAACTGACCAAGAAGCTGCATGTAAATAGAAGGAAAGAAAAAGACATTAAATTTAGTAACTTAACAATGTATAAGTAAATTTACTTGTGCTACTATTATCATGACAATGAATACTAATTCTACCACCACCACTACTACTACTCCTACTACTCCTACTGATATCAATTGACCTTGTGACAGATTAGCCTTGTGCTAAACAAGTTCCAATAAAGTCTACTTCTGCTACTACTGCTACTACTTCTATTACTACTACTACTACTACTACTACTACTACTACTACTACTACTACTACTTCTATTACTACCACTGCTACTACTCCTAATAATATTAGTGGACCTAGTGGCAGATTAGCCTTGAGCTAAAAAGGTTATTCAGTAAAGTCTACTACTATTACTACTACTACTACTACTACTACTACTACTACTACTACTACTACTACTACTACTACTACTACTACTACTACTACTACTACTACTACTACTACTACTACTACTACTACTACTACTACTACTACTACTACTACTACTACTACTACTACTACTACTACTACTACTACTACTACTACTACTACTACTACTACTACTACTACTACTACTACTACTACTACTACTACTACTACTACTACTACTACTACTACTACTACTACTACTACTACTACTACTACTACTACTACTACTACTACTACTACTACTACTACTACTACTTCTGCTACTACTACTGCTGCTGATATTAATATTGCTACTACTACTACTACTACTACTACTACTACTACTTCTACTACTACTTCACATATTACTTCTACTACTACTACTGCTACTACTACATGTATGACTACAACTACAACAACTACTACTACTACTACTACTACTACTACTACTACTACTGCTACTACTACTATGACTACTACTACAACTACTGCTGCTGCTGCTGCTGCTGCTGCTGCTGCTGCTACTACCACTGCCGAGAAAACTGTGCCAACGATGGCACAAGGTGGTTTACCACCATTACGACTCAACAGGGTTTACAAGTTTTTGAAAGA
Source organism: Heliocidaris tuberculata (assembly GCA_025618425.1). Taxonomy (NCBI): domain Eukaryota; kingdom Metazoa; phylum Echinodermata; class Echinoidea; order Camarodonta; family Echinometridae; genus Heliocidaris; species Heliocidaris tuberculata. Next base: position 2,821,976 of record CM046845.1, on the reverse strand, counting down.
CGTACCTTACGTGTGTAGTCTGTACTGTCATCATGGATGACAGCCTTTGCTAAATCCGCTCCAACTGAGTAAAGGCGTAACGTGTAGTCTCCTGCTGGTAATGGCAACTAATTAAAAACAAAACAAGAAATACAGATAATATAACAACAACATCAACAAAAACATTGAGACAATAATTGTGTTCTATGTCAATCAAAACTAGAAGTATTCTTAAATGCATATATAATTTAGTCAAAATTTGAAGCCAGATTAAGCTGGTGGAGTCAGTCCCCAGAATTACTGAACACATAGCCAACTTAATCAACAAACAAAATCATGTCGTATTCAAAACAGTTTTTCATCAACTTATCATAATAAAATTTGTTTGGTTTATTCATTCTTTTTTTCTTTTCGTTTTTCTTCTTTTTTTACACAATTTTTGAAAAATGAATGAAGTGGCACTTACTGCTCCAGTACACATTCACATAATTCATATACATTTAACATACATGAAATAATAACAATAATAATGGTGACTTCTTATATAGTGCCCATGTCCGTCACCTCCGTCCATCACATGCTTTTCTTATGAATACATACATCTAATTAATACATCAAGTACAAAAGCAGCAATGGCACATTAAATACCTGGTTATTCTCAAATTACTGTAATCCACTTTAAATACTAACAAGTGAATGAGTAAATTACGCAATGTGTAATAAATGTCCCCGCCGGAAGTGCAGATCTGTGGAAATTAACTAGCCTGAACCTTAAAACTTCAGTGAAAAACTTTAGTGAATAAAATAATAATGTTACTGCATGCAAAAGAAGAGAATACCAACAATGCATGTATACAACTGAAATATAAAACATGAAAACATTATGAACCTTCAGCCATTTTGAATAAATTTGCATAAATTTGCATGAATAATGAATTTCAAAATTCTGTGTAGAAGTTTGGAAGCCCCCACCCAGCCCTATCAGATAAAACAATCGGAATCAAAATCCGATGTGAAATAGACGAGAAGTAGCATTTTTCGTCAATTTTGAATAAATTTGCATAAATTTGCATAATTAATGAATTTCAAAATTCTGTGTAGCAGTTTGATAGCCCCCACCCAGCCCTATCAGATAAAACAATTGGAATCAAAATCCGATGTGAAATAGAGGAGAAGTAGCATTTTTCGTCAATTTTGAATAAATTTGCATAAATTTGCATAATTAATGAATTTCAAAATTCTGTGTAGAAGTTTGGAAGCCCCCACCCAGCCCTATCAGATAAAACAATCAGAATCAAAATCGGCCAAGAAATGACGGAGAAGTAGCATTTTCTAACATTTGAGCACACACGGACAGACGGACGGACGGACGGACACACACACACACACACACACACACACACGCACACACGAACGGAGCCCGTTTCATAGTCCCCTCGCGAACTTCGTTCGGCGGGGACAATTAAACAAAATGAATTACATCGTCAAATATAAATCAGAAACTAACATTATAATGGCATGACCTTTGTTTGTTCACTTAGTGACATGATTATGGTAATTTTATATAAATCGGTAGACTAACCCTCACACTTTTGAACCTGAGCCCGGTTTCATAAAACCTGTTATCAGTAACAAGTTACAGTAACAGTTATAAGCTACTGAAATATTTGTATCTGATTGGCTGAGGCCAAATATGTCATAGAAATGGGACAGTTGTTACTGATAACAGGTTTCATGAAATGGGACCCTGGACTAAAGTTAGTACTCTTTTATGAGTACAGATGGACTTACAGGAAATTTGATGGTATTCACAAAGCCGTTGTGTGTTCTGTTGACAGAGCTGAACAGGTAGGAGTCGTATGTATTTCCAAGCAGAGAATAAAGGTTGCGATTATGTGGCGTGTGGCAGGAGAACTTATTAACACAATCCAGTCCTTCAGAGAGAGAGAAAGCATATAACAAAATACATGTTACAACAGTGTATTCATTCAATTAAAGTATCCTGTTAGGCCTAATGTCACGTACAAAAAAAACATCATTTTCCTAAGAAGAAACTTTACGAAGAAACAGTTTTTCTTTGAATATTTTGAACAAATATGTGCAAGACCAACTAGCTAAGCACTATCAGGAGAATTAGAATTCACTTCATCTAATACAGGACATTACCTAAGATGAGATTTTCTCAGCTTTTTAAGAATACTTCTGGGAGTCTCCATGTGCAAAGTCCTTTAAATCGTTACTGTTCCTAGCTTTTGGTTTTTACAATATTTTTCAATGCTTTCTATTCGACAGAAAGTGTGTTATGTTTATGATTTGTTTCCTTTCCATGTATCTGTCTTCTTCTTTTTTCCCTCTTTTGGGCATATTAGGCATAATTGCCTAGTCTAGTTTTCTTATGTACTGTATTTATGATTTACCTTTTGCCAGGGACCAGCACTTCTACAAGCTCTGCTTCTATGCTGGTCTCTGTTTTCATTCTCATTTTCATATAATTAATCTAATGTAGTCTTCATTGTTGTTATTTTTTTCTTACAACTCAAACGTTAATGCTCTTTATTTTGCTTAATAATCGAAAATGTTTCTACACTTAGTTTTGTATTGTCACTTGTTTTGTATATTGTTAATTGCACAATAGTTATTGTTATATACTTTGAAAATGAAAATGTAATGAAATAACATCTAAATCTGAATCTGAATCTGAAAGTGTCATAATTCACTTATTGCAAGTAACATATACAGGTTTTGGTGGTATAGTGGATAAATCACTGGGTTGCGGAGCACATGGTTCACTGTTTGAGTCTTGCCGTGGCACTAATTTCCTGTGGCAAGACATTAATCTACATTTGCCACTCTCCACTTAGGTGTATTAAATGGGTACCTGGTAGGAACGTATTCCTTGAATGCTTTCAGCGTCTTAGGGCAGCTCGGCTAAAGCCAGAGTAATAGTAGTACTTTTTAGGTGCCTTGACCATCCCCTGTGTGTGCAATATAAATGTAGCTATTACTAGTTTTATCATTATTATTCTTATCTTAAATTCTATACCTTTCAAATCTGTTTGACTTACCACCTAATTCATTACGATGGTACTGAGACTGTGTATTAATGAAAACAGCACCGTTGAGGGCTTGATAGGCTGGACCACCACAGTTAAGAGCATAGGCTACCCCAGGAGGTTGCTTGATCACCTGATGAGGGGAACCCTCAAGTTCAATAGATACATCAGCTCCATCTAGGGTAACATAAATGGTACAGATGTATTAGAATACAGTATAAGGGGAACCTCTTAATTCTATAGGTACATCAGCTAAGTATAACATAAAAGGTACAGATGTATTACAATACAATATAAGGGGAACCTCCTATTTCAATAGAAAGCATCAGCTCCATCTGAGGGGAACATGAAAGGTTGACAAAAGTATGGAAAATGTGTTTTACTTACTTAGATCTTTCAGTAAGGCAAATGCTCGATAGACCTTCAGACCTGAGCTCTTCTCCTTCTCAGTCAACCCCCTCTGGAATGCCAATCTACCATCAGGTTGTTCCATCCAGTTTCCTCCCTCCAACTCCTGGATGGTGACCCCATCACAGGTCACTAAGACCTTGGTCATGGTGTCCACCCAGACAGTCAAAGTATCATCATCTATGATCAGACCTCCCTCTATGGTGTCTGAACCTCCAGTTGCTAGGCAGCCATGTTGAAAACACCTGTGTCCATGGATAAATATATATCAATTCATTCTGTGAAATACTGGAAGGCTTTGATGAGATCCATTTTACTTTTCACTGTGTCAATTAAGTACTTTAGGACCGTTGAAACATTATTTACTGCTAGCTTATAGTAGAGCAGATGAAGGCTTATCAAGAGTATTGAATTAACAAGCCAAAAAACAGAGCTCCTATTAACCCCATTCTAAAAACAGAATAAAACACAATGACAATCATCACAAGTTTATGCATATCCCACAACTTATCAGGTAAATTATTTGGATTCATCTGTCTGCTGAACATCATTTACATAAAGACGGATAGGGTTGGACGTTACCTTTCATCGGGATCTGAAACATCTGCTGGTATGTTTGTGAAGAGCGCATAGCGACAAGGCCCGCTTGGTCCAACAATCTGAAGTGCTTTCTTATTGGTCATTGAGATGGTCCAAACGTCTGCAGATTGCATGACTCCAGACATACCAGCTATGTATGCTACACCAGCCTGACCCTTCATGAGGGTCACCTGAATACATCAACAACAGAAACATTTGAGAACAAACATTTGATTGTACTTAGAAGGAAAATTAGTGGAAACAGAAACATCTTTTTTATTGATATAGATCTCTGATACATACTGGTAGTATGAAAACCCTTATAAATTTTAAACAAATAAATGCAAACTTCAAACTTTTTACTGAAAAGGGAAACTATATGAACTGCAAGCTTTTTCTACCTCTGTACCAAGTATATACCCATTTGATGAATCTGAAGCATTACAAATATAGAGTGCCAGGTTCTATAAGCTTTCTAACGTTTTGATACCTGATAGAGAGCAGACGTTGTAGAGTCTTCATCCTGTAAGCTGTGAGAGCACATGACAAGCATGGACCGTCCTATAAACTTGGAAGCATCTTCCAGGAGAGTGGTAGCATTTATCCCGCTGAACTCCTGGAGATGGACCACTTTCCCTCTGGGTTTATCCTGATGAGCTTCTGCAAAAGTAGCGCCTTTACTGTGATACACCATGTAGTGACTGTGAGAGGGCCCAGTCAATGAAAGCGCTGTTCCATTGGAGCTCTCCAGAGACCAGCTGTCACTTCCCTCAGGTAACAAAGGAACCTTGAAGGAAAAAATGTTAACATTTTTGAAAAACTTAGCTGTTACATATCAAGATACTTGGGAAAATCATGCAAAATATGGTACTTTACAACAGCTGTCCAGTAACCAGTGGTGTAACAAGACAAGTTTTGATCTTGGTCTTGACCGCATGACCTAATCCTAAGTGAATATTAAGGGAAACCGTCTAGACTACAATTGCCCAAACCTCACCTGCTTGACATGACCATCTCGTTGAAAGTGGACCAGGTATGTCTGACTTGGTACTGCTCCTGACTTGTTCGGCTGAGCACTACATATGACAAGAGCACAGGAGCCTTCTGGATCAGTGGTTGTGCTGACGTGAGGTGTAGGGACTATGGTGGCCTTGGAATCAAACGATCCAGCCTTGGGTCCTTCAAACAGCACCCCGAAACCACCATGACCAAACTGGGCCATGTTTGAAATGACCGTGGCATGGGATTTCCCAAAGATCAGCTTGGGTTGAAGGAATCCCTGGGCATTGGTATAGACCTCATTCCAGTTGTAGATGCTGTGTTCACCTGCCTGTGCCAGTGACTTGATAGAGTAATGGTTGCCATCAAAACCACATCTCAGCAAAGTGATTTCAGATGAATCGCTGTCACTCTTGGCTCTTGTAAGGAGGAGCAAGGCGGTTCCTCCACCGTGTTTTGCATTGACGTTCATCTTGGTGTCAATTATCGATGGGATAGGGAAGCCGCATGAAGTGAATGCTTCAATGCAAGCATAATCAGCTGAGAAATTATAAACAAGTTGAATCACAAAATATTAATTTAATTTTATACTTTTATATTTTATGCCAGGTTCAACTCTTGCATTTTTTATAATAGGACTTTGACATAACTATGAACTCGAATACTTACCCTAATTTAACGTCCTCTATTCTTTTGAACGAAATGTTACAGGCTTTACAAACTACAGCTTCCCATAAATCCCAGCTTCACAATCTCAAACAATGCATAATAATCTAAAATTTGAGTTATTTTTTTACAACTATTGTAATAGCACACAATAAGTCATGCGATTCATACGGTGAAAGAAATGAATCACAACTGCTATATCACTGAACTTTCGCAACTCTTTCGCAACATTCCTTTCCGAAGAAATTTGCTGTCGTTTAAGATTCATGAAAGTTTCATGTTGCAAAATCTTTTGATTTAACAGTATGTAACATTTCTCATTATAATTCAAAATAATTTGAACATGATGTTACTTACCAACAGCAGGAGATGATGGTGGTCTTGCAGGGAGGTTAAGATCTACTTTCTTCACATCCACAGATGCAGCTAATTATTTCAAAAAGAAAACACCAAAAAAAAGAAAAAGAGGAGCAATGTTTGAGCAATTTATGAAAATAAGTATTTTTTACAACTATAAAATGCAAATGTATGAAAGAATATTGAGTTTATTTCCTTTTTGGCTTGACAATATGCAAAGTATGAAGTGACAAGAGTATCCTTATGACAGATACCCAAATTTTGAATGCCTGAGAGCCTCATCATGGTTGCTCGGCTAAAGCCAGAGTAATAATGTGATTGCAGGGCCCTCAGGGAGAACAGTATAATACTGATGAGGCTATCCTGGGTAAACAAAACATATTATTATTATTATTATTATTATCATTATTATTATTATTATTATTATAGTAAAAAAGTCCACTTTTTCTTAAACAAGATGCATAAATTATACACTTACAGGTTGTGGCTTTGGCGAGTTGAGCTGCTCTTATCAGCTTGGTATTCTTTCCAGCCAGTTGGAAAGCTGCCACTGCCTTCACTTTCTTGGAGGCCGTCTCTCCCTGGCTCTTGGATACTTTGGTTCCCATTGTAGCCTCTTGCTTCAGATGGTCAGAGGGTAAAGCCTAGCTCCAGTCCACAGCATCACACAAAATAAGTGTTATCCTGATGAAGAATTGAAATTGACGTCTACATGAACACTTAATCGAGAGGGTCTCAAAATTATTTGAAGCTCATGTAGATTTATAATGGCAGGTTATACACAAATTTAATTCCTTCACCTAAAATAAAGAGAAAAATGCTAGATCTACCTGTCGATAGGTACACTGTAGCATCTAGACAAAACATAATGGCATGAAAAACAGCTTCCAGAACAGACAAGGGTTTAAGTATAACATGGTATAATCATGTACCTGGTAGACATTATTTGATTCAAATATTAATCATTAATATACGGTATTTACATTTTCTGAAGGTTCGTAATTCCGAATGTTCGTAATTCTGAAACACAAATTTCCCATAGCAGGGGTTTCATAATTTCGAAAATGAAATGGGGTTCATAATTCCGAAAATGAAATAGGGTAATAGAGCAATAGGGCAACAGAGCCCTACATAACATTTTGGAATTAATTACAATCCTTAAAGTTTGAAATTATGAACCCTTTTTTACTTTCGGGATTTTGAAGTCAATCTCATTTTTCAGAATAACGAACCTTCAAAAAGACAGACCTTCTGAATTACAAACTTTCTGGAAAAACGACATGTAACACATCACAGTCAGTCAAATAAATGGGACTAGATCTACATGGGCGCAAATTACAATATGAGATCAACAAAATAAGGTCTAACTGATAACTCGGTAACTGTTAATTCATTGTATGACGGGGAGTCCTAAAGCTACGCACTTAGTTTCCAGCCCCTAAAAAGTTGTTTTATTCAGGGGTTTATGCAAATTTCTTTAAATATCTTGGTTCTACATATTCTGAAGTTAATTCCCTGAAAAAATTATGATTGAAGAATGTCAATAACATTCATTTTCAAGGCGATGTCGATGCCTGTGTCAATTTTGTTCGACAAAATGAAAGGATATTAAAGCTACGCATATGTAATAAATGAATGCAAATCTTGATTTTGAAGCTACATGTAACTAATGTGAATTTCACACCGATTTCCAAGATCACAAAAATATAGAGAAATTACTCATTCTTTTTAGCAAACATAAATGATATTCCCATTGCTTAGTCACAGCAGAAATTTGACGCATCAAACGCTTCGCATTGCGCATATTTGCAGGGTGTGTACATGTAGCTTGAGTTTAGGACCTTGTACATGTAGCATGCCTTTTAGGCTTTAGTGGCTGATTTAGTGATTATGAGACACAGATCAATGCTTCGTGCCAATTGACGAGCAATATCAATGACAATGGCAATAGATTTTCTACTAGGAACTAGAGTCTAGGATATATATTCTTCTGAGCTGTGACTGTGTAAGATCTTCTTTTTCAAAGCTGCAGCACTGGTTCCACTAACAAAGAAAATATGATTGCATGTCATGCACTGCCTCGCTCACTTGTGATTTCTACAAACACTAACTGGTATAGTCAGGGATTGTATTTCCGAACAGCATTGTATTACTGAACACGTACAGTTAAGCGCATAAAATGGCTTTCATACGCATGGGACTACGCATATGTTCTCCACACTATTTGACACACAGAACACAGGGCAGAAGATCATAACACGAGGCAAAAAACATAAGTAACATTTTATAACCTGCTCTCTCGTCACCCCCAGTCTTCATCCCATTAGCCCGAAATCGGGGTAGGATGTGTCTTTTCCCATAGGGGGCGCACGTACAATACCTTTTTCAAGGGACCAAAACGCCGCGTCGTTGGGAAGGAGCACTTATCCAATGAACAAGGTTATAATATAACCTTGTGAAGGAGTTAGCTTGGAAGGGAATATCGTATAATAAATCTACGTTGTCTTTTTAAAATTCCATCAACTTCTTTCTCTGACTTTGAGCATTTATATTGTGTAAGTTTGACAGATATTCATGTAATAATTTATTTGCAATGGTTGATTTTGTGAAAAGTGTTCGGAAATAGGGTCCACTACCATACCTGTTCTTCCGTGCCAAGCCAGTCCTTCTATTGTCCGGCTACCGCACGGCTACCGTGGCCCTTTAATCGAACGCTAGGCTAGCTAGCTTCGCTGACTGCTTCGCTGCCCTGAGTGACTGGTCACAAAACAAGCCTCCACTAGCTAGTTAAATTCCAGGTTATTTCCAAAGCCATTCGTCTTTTATTCTGTTGATGTTCTCAACCCCGTGGACTCAGTTATTGAGGCTTCATGTAGACTGTTTTAGCGATGTTACAAGTTGAAATGAAGGCAAGGCAATGCATCAATTTGAGCTGGGGTCTGGGCCTAAGGGCCGTAGCTGGTCTTAATCAATGCGCAAACAAAAATAATGTTGATAATTTAAAAAAAATTGTATTCTTAACTCTTAATAGATCATGATAACTATTCATAAATATCCAGTCTAATTGAAATTAATCTGTGAATTTCATTTAATCACTCATAAAGAGAAAATTTGTTGTAATACCTAATATGTTTATATTAATTGGTCTCAAAATAGACTAATCAATCATAATCGTTTACACGTTTCCATAGTGCAATTTGCGTAGGGATTAGTGAAGTCGGTGCGGGGATATCGGATCGCGAGCCGGGGAGTGAAAGGGAGAGTACACTGCTCAAGGCCGCAGGGCCACATAACGGAGGAAAACATAATAATGAATTTTAATTCATTCATTTTTTGGTAATGCTGCAGCTTTCCTTCAAACCTTCCTTTGCCAAACATTTATAAATCATGTCAATGTTATGAACTAGGATTGGACATCGATATTTCGTTGCTTCGAATATGCAGTATAAGTATTCAGTGAGTATAGAGGTGAATATGCACTTCAGTGACAGGTGCAATCAAGCCTACTAATTGACTTATGTTAATATGCCTGTCATTGCAGTAATTATTACTGTATTATCACTGTAGTGACATGGCCTACACTTGAATTAGGTCACAACCCCTCTCTCTCTCCCTCTAAACACCTTATTGTATATGATAGGCTTGCCTTTACCAGTTCAGTTCAGTTCAGTTTATTCCACTTCAAGCACTACTATTTATGCCTCTTCATTAGCTCATAGATTTTGCTAGATCCTCGAAAGGTATTGTATATTTGTATAATACATGATATAGTACATATTACGTAATACATAATACACAATGCACTAAGTCTATACATTTATATAATATAAGTTCGATACATAGGCATATTGACGAGGCTGTTTGGGGCGCCGACATTTGCTCCTGCGACATTTGCTCCACAGTCCATATCTCGAAAGGTCAAAGGTTAAGGTCAAGGTCATGATTTGTTTTTTGTTCAGGAGAATGTGAAGATTAGGGTTAGGGTTAGGGTTAGGTTTAGGTTTAGGTTTAGGTAGCATGGCAAAGTTGGACCGGAGCATTTGTCGCAGGAGCAAATGTCATACATCCGACTGTTTACATAAAACGGCTATACATGTACGTATTGTAATATACTACAAAAAGAAAATGTTTGCAAGTGGAAGGACCTTTAAAAAAAAGTTTGCTTGTAAACATCCTCCAGTCTCCCTCCTCCCCTGCCCCCCTCTCTCTCTTCCTCTCTCTCTCTCTCTCTATTAGCTCCCTCCTTCCTTACGTTATTGTACCACTTTCCCTTCACTCTATCTTCTTCCTAGCTTCGGCCTTCCTACTCTGCATTAAATATTCCTCCCTCTTTCTTTTTTAAAACTTTGAAATATATAGGTCCATCATAATGCAAAAATGATTACATGAATTGCAGAGTAAAAAGACAAGACAACAAGAATAAGAATCGTGTGAATTGTACAATTTATCCGGTTCAATACATTTGAAATTCGTCCAGAGGCGGCGCACCCGGGGGGGGGGGGCACAGTGCCCCCCACTTTTTCAAGTACCCCAAAAGTGCCCCTTTTTATCTATGAAAAGTGCCCCTTTTCATAGCTGATAAGTGCCCCTTTTTCTTCGTATAGTGCCCCTGTTTTCTTTCTAATAAGTGCCCTTTTCACCTTCTGATAAGTGGCCATTTTAACCTCATATTTGAATTTTTTGAATTTATTTTTTTTCCACTTCTGTTTTTTTTCCAACAAGTTGAAATACAATATACATAACAATCATAAATGAATATCAATGATGTACAAAGTAAGAAAGATAATACAAAAATGACATAATTACAATGTTTGTAAAGAATATAACACGAAAGTAAAACATAATAATTATACAAACTAGATCATAAGTACAGTACAAAGATTAAATGAGATATTCACAAAGATTGTGGAGGAACTTATAGTAAAACAAAAGTGGTGGAACCTAAATTAAAAGCGAAGCTTGTATTACTTAGGTCCCAAAAGAATACGATTATGCATTTATACTAGCAAATTTATTTTTCACACAAAATATGGGATTAGCCCAGCACTGGTTGACAACGTATACAAAAAATAAGGAAGGTACAGGACAACACACACACACACACACACACACACACAATGAAATGCAAAAAGAAGCAGAAGAGAGAGAGAGGGAGAGAGAGAGAGAGGGAGAGAGAGAGAGGGGAGAGAAAGAAAGAAGGAGGGAGAAGGGGAGGGAGCAGGCCAATCAATATAAGGAACTTTTATAGTTATTAATCAACATTTTCTTCATTTTTTGTTTAAAACTGAAAAGACTTTGTGGCAGTTTTAAACTATCATCCAATGAATTCCAGAGCTTGGTGCCAGCAAAGGTAAATATTTTTTTGGCAAATAATGTTCGGGTAAGAGGTGTATGGAAGAAATTTGATTGTTTTGTTGGATATTTGTGAATGGCGCTATTTCTAGTAAACAAATTTGTAAATATATTTGGCAATTCGTGATTATTGTATTTATGCATGAATTGTGCAAGATGAAAAAGATATACGTCATGAATTTTCAATATTTTGTTGTCATAGAACATTGGATTGGCATGAGTAAGGAAACTTTTATTAAATATGATACGGAGCGTTTTCTTCTGTAGTAGATAAAGTCTCTCAAGCTGAACTTTCGAAGCGTTGCCCCAAGCTAGAATACCATACGTAAGATGTGGTAGGATTAGTGTAGAATAGAGCATGAGGAGGGTGGAAGGTGGGAATACATGTTTTAATTTATTTATAGTTCCAACATTACGGGAAATTGTTTTACACACTTCGTTTATATGAAATTTCCAAGATAATTTTTCGTCAATTATTATACCTAAAAATTTAGTAGAGCTGACTTTCTCAAGAGTGGTATTATCAATTGTCAAATCACCAGGAAGATTATGAAGAGTGTTGCTAAATAACATAAACTTTGTTTTTTGTAGATTAATTGACAATTTGTTAGATTTGATCCATTGAGAAACATTTTCCAATTCGCAGTTTGCAGCTCTGAGAAGTTTATGTGGATCGGGATCTGACAAGAAGATGTTCGAGTCGTCTGCAAATAAAATGAAGGAGAATAAGTGAGAGCAATGCTGAATGTCATTGATATAAAGTAAGAAAAGCAAAGGTCCAAGTAAACTGCCTTGTGGAACTCCACAGTTAATACTTTGCATTGATGACCTTTCGCCATTCAAAATAACAAATTGTTTTCTATCTAAAAGGTAGTCTTGAAACCACTCCAAGGCCTTACCTCTTATCCCATAGTGAGATAATTTTTTTGATAATATTTTATGGTCAATTGTATCAAAGGCCTTGGAGAAGTCTAAGAAAATACCAATTGTATGGAAGTGGTTGTCTATTGCAGTTGCTACTTTATGAATAAACGTCGGAGTAGCGTGTATAGTACTATGCTTCTCACGGAAACCAAATTGATTATCAGAAAAGATATTATTATTGCGGACAAATCTTATGGTTCGAGAATACACAATTTTTTCTAAAACTTTTGAAAAAGAGGTCAGGAGTGATATCGGCCTATAATTACCCAATTTTGTTTGGTCGCCTTTCTTATATATGGGGACAACCTTCGCTATCTTCATATTTTTCGGTACAATTCCAGATGTGAGTGAAAGGTTAAATATGTGAACAAGAGGTTGCGCTATTTGTGGAATGATATTTTTCAACAATATATTGTCAATTTCGTCAAATCCCGAACTCTTTTTGCTAGGTAATTTATTTACAATTTCAAATACCTCTTTTGTATTGGTTGGAAATAGAAATAACGAATTAGGGACGGGATTTTTCAAAAATCTCGTAAAAGGTATGTCAGTTGCAGGGATCTTTTCTGCTAAATCTGAACCAATGTTGGAAAAGTATTTATTAAAAACATCACATATCTCGTTGTAACTGGTTATTTCCCTATTCATGTGGCAAATCTTATTAATGGTTTGATTATTCTTTTTCTGTTTATTAAGGACATTGTTAATTACTTTCCAAGTCATTTGGATGTTGTTTCTAAAAAGATCCAGCTGATTGCGATAATAAGATTTTTTGGCATTTCGTATCAGATTAGTCAAAACATTTTTGTAAGATGTATACTTATTACGAGTTTTGTCACAGGGGTTAGACTTATATTTATAAAAAAGATTGTTTTTCCTATTAATTGATCGTAAGAGAGATTTTGTGATCCAGGGTAATTTGGGGTTCTTCTTATATTTAGGCTTGTTTTTAGACAAAGGAATTGTTTTATCAAGATGTTTATGAAGGATATTCATGAAATTATCGAATGATTCGTCAACATTTTTTGAGCTTAAAACATTGGTCCAATTTTCCTTATTTAACGATAATGCTAGTTTGTTCATATTATTTTCTGTAGTGTGTCGTCTTAGAGAGGGGGCATATCTAGAATCAAATGATTTGTCAACATTTTTCAATGATGAGAAATATATGAGTGCCCCTTTTGAAATCCGATAAGTGCTCGTTTTCGTCTGATTAGTGCCCATTTTCCGTTCTAACAGTGGAATTTTCCCTTCTGATCAGTGCCCCTTTTCACCCCTGATAAGTTAACCTTTTTAAGTGCCCCCTTTTACTTCTGATCAGTACTGCCCCTTTTCCTTTCTAATGTTATCATTTTCCCCTTTGATAAGTGCCCCTTTTATCTTTTGACACCGAGTGCCCCTTTTTACCTATATATCCCGATGTCGCTTACAAACTGTGCCCTAAAGTCCACAAAAGAGCCATATATCTAGCTCCAAATAATCAGAGAGGCTTCATATTAATACATGTAATAGATTCCCCTACTGATATCAGCACAAATTGAGGCAGTGGAGTTGGTGGCAAGAGGGGCACAATGCCCTAGATTATACAATATTAATCATTGCCCCTAAATCATAAAAGGAGTGAGAAAAAAAAAAGAAATTTCTAAAAATTTTCCGAAGCTCGCTCGCTACGCTCGCTCGCATTTACTATATAATCTTCTTATCATATTAGGGAAATCGCTGTGTATAATTAAATACCATAGCCTCTAGCGTTAGAAAACAATCTTAAATTTTTTGCTCGCTCGCTTCGCTCGCTTGCAAATGAAAAATCAGACCAACACACAAAATGCAAAAGTAGTTTTTATCTGGAACTATGTGAAGACAGAAACAGTAATGTGTCGAAAATGATCCTCATAGTGCCTTAATCATATTGTAGCGGTATACCAAAAATGACTCGAAGTGGTATTTTCCGCCTTGTTTTCACCCTTTGTAGGTAGGTGCCCCTTTTTTCCAAAAAATGCCCTTTTTTGTTGGTGCCCCCCCACTTTGAAAGACGCTCCGCCGCCCCTGAATTCGTCGTCTGAAAATGACATCTGTATACTGTAATGATAACAAGAGCATTTTTTTTTATAAAGCATTTTCCAGTTATAAATAACTGTCTCCTTCAGTCCGCCTTCAGTGTATAGTCAGTTCTTATCCCACACTTGGTGAATGAAATCTCACCCCCCCCCCCCCGCCTTTTCAAAAAGCTTCTGACGGGCCTTCTCCATGCAGGCCTCATTTAGAGCATTCCAGTCAGTGGCCATTTTTTGCATTTTACCTTGCACAGCCCGCATGTATATAATCCAACCAATCCTATAACGTTTGTATCCCATAAGATGCCTACTTGAATACACCAGGGTAGAGAGAAGCAATTAGAACGAAATGCCTTGATGACATTAAGTGCCGTGTTGGGTATTGACCTTTATACATCTATATATATAATATATATATATATATCATAAAGTTTTCAAAAGAATGATAATATCCTCTTTAAAAATTATCTAATTTTGTTCATTATAATATTTGATAATTAAAATAATTTTGTTCTCATTAGTTTAGTTCATTCAGTCAGATAACGGTGTCGAACAATTCATTGGGACAATTATACATCTCCCAGTTAAATTCCGGACTATTTCAAAATCGTAGATTCTACCAGGCACAGATTTAAGGGGTCACAACCAGATCGCCCCTTCCCTTAGACCCAAATGCACATATGAACTCTTTTTGTCATCTTTCTCTTTTTTTTTAGTTTGTGCTTGTCACAGTTTTTCTTTTAAAGTAAAAATAACACCTGAAAATGCAAGAACCTTATGTTTTTCGCTTGTCAGAGATTTTCCGGACTAAGTCCCCTGCCCCATATTTAAAGATAATCTTGAATCCACCCCTTGATTCTACATGACTATTTCATCACCATAATCTTACTATAAAATCAATAATAAAGTCCGTCGGGTTAATAATATATTTGTTATATCTTTATTATTATCATAATTATGTATCGAATATGTAATATACAATTTTTTTAAAAATACAAGTTTATCTATTGATGAAAACGTTTTATTTGCCCTGAAGTCAGATACTGCACGTGTTTAGGCCTATTCACACACTGTCAAAAAAGGTGATTCGAATTTGAATAGATAAAGTCATAAGTGGGACACTTACGAGAATCTATTCAGAATGGATAGGAAAATACTAAATTCACTGATTGTGCTATTAGTTTGAGGCTTGAGGCTTGAAAATACGAATATTTACTCTATAACCCCCCCCCCCCCCCCCTCCGTCTCAACAAGCCACTGACAATGCATGACGTAATGCTGATAATAGGTGGAATTACAGACTTCTATGAAATGAATAGAAGTGTAATGTCAATATGGAGACAATAGCGTCACGCGACTAGACAGTCTCTACAGACAGTGAATACCACAAAGAAAAAAAAAATGGCGATCGCAGAATTGATAGCAGAAAACCTTGGGACGTTACTCGTCTTCCTAACCACCTTCATCCTAGTCTTAGTCTTTCTGAAGAACAGGACCAGGGCTGGCTTCAACATCCCTCCAGGACCAGCCACAGTTCCCTTCTTCGGAAATGTATTTTCGCTGAAAAAACACGATGAGTTTCTAGAGCTGCTTTTAAATTGGAGCAAAGAACATGGCTCTGTGTACTCAATGTACATCGGGAGGAAGCTTTTGGTGATCATTAATGGATTGGAAGCGATCAAAGAACTCACCTGTAAGACAGGATTAGACTTCGCAGATCGGGATGAGTCTGTTACAGTTCTCGCCCTCAATCCCAATCGACTAGGTATATTGGTTTTCGGTTTTTTAATCATGCTTTACTATCGCAGAATACACTGTCATCTGCCATTATATTGTGTTCTTTCGCTGATAATGTTTATCTTATTTTTTTTTCTCTGGCCTGTCTGTTTAATTGTTCTCAAAGCTGCATGGTGACATTTTCGAACCAGCCTTGTCTTGATGCTAAGTTAAACCTGGATCACGAGCATGTAATATAATCTTCTTTTCTCCTCTGTGATTGTGAATCAGGGGCAGCAGAGCGTTTTTGAAAGTGGGGGGGGGGGGGGGCTGATTTGATTTCATTCATTAACGACAAATTTCGAACCTTTTTTCCGAGGTTTTATGACACGTGTCTACTCAAAAAAGTGTGTGTGTGGGGGGGGGGGGGGGCTGCAGCCCCCAGCCCCCTGGTTCTGCGGCCCATGTACATTACGGGGGCGAGAATTTTTTATTTTTTTTGCCAGCCCTCCAAAAGTCGCTCAGTATGATAAGGACCCTTTTTTCCTTATAATCGACTATTTATAGGTTAGCAGCTATACACGTGCTGTCGTAACTTTGAATCCGACCCCTCTTCTAAAAATAATCCACAGTGCGTATAAAAAAAGTATACCCAACTTTGGTATCTTCTAATTAAAAAGTTATAACCGCTATGAGCTTTAGATTAATTTCATAGTAAATAGCAACTTATATTCTGTGTAATGATATCTTATTCATAACTTTGCTGTCACATATGACTGAGCAGCAGGCTTTTCAAAAAGTATTGTCAAAATCCTCTTGTACCAAGTTTGGGCTGTTCAAGCAGCGAGCGTGGGTCAAACCAATTATGCATTAGTTACTTCAGTTGGAAAACAGTCGCCCAGTTATTATCAATTGATTTTGTGCATTTGAATAGAAAAGGTGTTAAAGTCAAATCAAACACAAGAAAGGGCTTATTACAAGCTAAATTCATGATATTTTATTTGCCATGATAACACCATCTTGGCTTCATCCGCATCCCCCTTTTAAGGTAAGCCTTTTACTGAGTCAGTCAAAATGGACAACATGTATTTGGAAGGCTATCTTTTTTCTTGAAAGTCTGCTATCAGTTACCTTGGTAATTCTCAACACACGTATCCTTTTTTTTTAGTCTGTAAGGTCAGTAAACCTTTGAGTTCATGACATGTGCTATTCGCGAAAAAACACCGTGTGCACCATACATGTATTCATGTTAAACGGTGCAATTTACAAATGAGCAGAGTGTTTTTAGTTATCACAAGACAAGAAGTTAGAAGGCTGTTAAAATAAATTAAAGATTATCATATGGATTGAAACAAGGTCATTTGAAAGCTTATATGTACACTGGATCACTTTAAACAATGAAGTATTGAAGCACAAAGGAGAATTCAACTTTTAAAACGATTTTAGACTGAAGTGACACATTCATATGACTTGACCCACATTCGTTGCATCAGCCCAAACTTGGAAAAGGGAGATTTTGACAACACTTTTTAAGAAACCCCGGTGCTCAGTCATCCATAGCAGAAATGTCATGAATGAGGTACCACTGGACAGACAACAAGTTACTTTTTACCATGAAATACATTTCAAAGTTGCATCGGTTATAAAATTTTAATTAGAAGCTCTCAAAGTTGGGTATACTTTTTTTTTTGATACGCACTGTATAACGACACCCTGTTATGCTTTTTTCTAATGCAATTCAGCATCCTATATTTTCTTTTGAGGCCAAGTTCCACAATTTCCGCCATATGCAATATTCCAGTCGCCACTAGTGTACCCAAGGGGGGGGGAGCAGGGGGGAAGATTGCCCCCTGACTTTTGACAGAAATTTTTTTTTCGTCCCTTTTAGACCTTTTTTTTTTTGCTTGTCAGAGAATTAGGACCCAATAAAATCTGATACCCCCCCCCCCCCAGTGAGCAACTTTTGAAGCGCTGGGAAAATTTCTTTTTTTTTGCCAACCCCCCCCCCCCCCCCCTTCCAATGAGCGACTTTTGGAGGTCTGGTGAGACGAAAAAAAATACGGTCTACCTTTTCGAACTTATACCTATTTTTTTTTCTTTTTTTTTTTTTTGTTGCTTGTCAGAGAATTATGTACTAGGAAAACATCTGATACCCCCCCCCCCCCACTGAGCGAGCGACTTTCCGAGGGCTGTCGAAAAAAAAATTGTCGCATCCCCCCCCCCCCCCCCCCCCCACCTCGAGCGAGTTTTGGAGGGCTGACGAGAAGAAAAAAAAAACGACCGCTCACTGCATGACAAAATCTTCGCCATTAGGTGTCATGTTCTTTGTTTTTGTTATTTGTTTTTTTCCTCTGTGTGTTGCCGTTCTGGTGTCAATCTCATCAATAAGACTGGGATGCATGGATGGATGAACATTTATTTTTTGTTGGTATAATGTCCCCTACGTCACAGGTCTCTTCGACACACGAGCAGACGAAGAATGGAAGCGACAACGGAAGTTCGCCCACACCGCCCTCCGTGGCATGGGCTTCGGCAAAGTGTCCCTGGAGCCTCTTATTCTAAAAGAGGCCAGGCATGCTGTGAACTACTTCAAGGCAAGTTGTGTGTCTCACCGGCATATTGAAGAGGGAGGGGGCAGAACCGGTCCATGCCCCCCCCCCACCCATTTGAAACCCAAGTACATGTAGCATACCTTAAGTACGCAACCCCAAAATGTACCCCATCTTGTCAAATTACGACCCTAGAGGACCTGAATTATGAAGTAACCCTAAAATGTGATAATCTCGATTTATTGTCACCACCGGGGGGGGGGGGCAACTAGCCTTGACCCATTAATTGCTATACATTTCTATTTAGTCTTCAACATTTCCGGGGGCGTGTCTCCTCGTCCCCCCCCCCCGGATCGCCACCCATAGTGACATTCCTTTGAAGAAAATCTATGAATGCAGCTTGCATATTGTCTAAGTTTAATGTTAACTCTTTAATATTGTAGGCAAAATTATGAAATAAAAAAAATTATCATGAAAAATTGTAAAGCATTGTAACATTTGGTGAAATAAAACAAAATCGATCAAGGTTGCATTCGAAATTCTACCATTTTCATCCATTTCCCTATTGGGTATATGGTGTGGTGAACGAGCATGAGTTTTTCTATCCACTCTTCGTTTTCATTTGCAGACCAAACAAGGATCCCTCTTAGACCCGAGTGTCGCTTTCGGTGTCACATCATCCAATGTCATCAACCAGCTGGTGTTTAATCGTCGGGTCGACCATGGCTCCGAGAGCGGTGATGAACTGATAAAGAATGTGCGAGATCTCATGGCAGGGGACGAGGGGGCATTATTAGCCCTGTTTCCCTCCCTTTGGCCTGTGATCAAATACCAGGATAAATGGAGGAATATGTTTCGTGGTTGGAAAAAAATTCAGTCCTTTTTCCACCAGGAGATCGAAATTCGACAGAAACGAATCGATGCTTGTAAAGGTATTTATTTAAAGATCTTGATAACAACTTTTCACCAAAGTATTACCTTTTCTTTGAGTCTTCTACCTCTGATTAATTTTGCATTTCATTTTGAAGTTTGAAATAACAATTTATGGCTACAAATTTCATTGTTATCTATTTATATCTCTTAAATAGTTCATTAATTTTGTTGGTAGCATGCAGGCTGGATCCAAGATTGTCAGTATGAAGGGGTCGGGCGAATTTCCCCCCCCCCCGAAAAATGATTTTGGGAATGAAAATTAGAATTTAAAAAAGCGACAAAATATTCGCCATTTTTCTTTGTCTCTCCCCCCCCCCCCATATTCCCATTTTTTTTTCAGTTGGGATTGGGGGAGGGTAGGACCCAGGATTTGAGTATATATATGTTTTTATCTTGATGAATACTACTCGTAATTATGACTTTGTCTGGTTTCATTCCAAAAATACAGCTTATAAATACTGTATGTACTTTAATCAAAAGTAAGTGTTACATTTGTCATGTTTGTGGGTTTATTGTCGGCAAACTTGACGGCATATTGTTTTGGTCCGGTCCAGGACCATCCGCTCCCGTTCATGATAAATAGGCCTATCCCTTCAGTATTTACTAATCAGGCACTATATTCATCTCATTATTTTATCATATTATTGTTATTACATTGTATTGTCATTATTATTATTATTATTATTATTATTATTATTATTATTATTATTATTATTATTATTATTATTACGAACGACCAGACGAACCCGTGGTCACCGATTTCCTGGACGCCTACCTCATCAATCGTCGCACGGACCCGGACAGCTATTCCCTGGAAGCCCTGGACTTTGTCCTGGTGGACCTCTTCCTGGCTGGGACCGATACCGTGTCTACCACCATGACATGGGCGGTCGCTTACCTCGTCACATGCCCTGAGATCCAGCAGAAAATTCACGATGAAATAATAAATGTGAGTTATTTTACTTTCGTCCTTTTGGATTATCACGTATGGGGTTTAACGCAGGGTCCAAGAATATTTCCGACCCCTCCTGTGCCACCAAGCCTAAGAACAGTTATTGGAAGTGCCTTTGGAAGAGGCATATTTTTACTTTTGATTGTTAATTTTGATTATTAATTTTGTGCCATTGCGAGATTATTATCGAATACAAACAGCCCTGAAACGATCCATATTATTTTTCATGTGTTGCCAAATCATTATTCAGATAAACCCTAGGATCATAAAAAAACTCACACCGATTTCCCTCCTTCACCTTATTGCTAATCATTTCCTTTTTATCCCTGCATGTGCCTTCTCTTACAGGAAATTGGCCAGAAAGAAGTCTCCTTGTCGCATCGTTCTGGTTTACCCTACACCCAAGCGGCACTCTTCGAGGTCCAACGTCTGGCCACCGTGGCACCACTGGTACCCCGAGAGGCATCAAGGGATGCCTCTCTAGCGGGATTTAAGCTTCCCAAAGGAACCGCTCTTCTCCTCAATCTATGGTGAGAGAGAGAGAGAGAGAGAGAGAGAGACGCTGTCATGAAAATGCAGATCCACTTGTACATTGGCGTAGACAGGTCCTCATAAGTGGGGGTATGATTTCCCTCAAGGGCCATATATATATATATATATATATATATATATATATATATATATATATATATATATATAAATATATATACGCACACACACACACACACACACACACACACACATATATATATATATATATATATATATATATATATATATATATATATAAGTTGTATCTTGGAACATGTAAAGAGAAAAACCATATACAAGTTTATATATATATATATATATATATATATATATATATATATATATATATATATATATATAATTGTATATGGCTTTTCTCTATCTTGACATGTCCAAGATACAACTTAAGCATCATGCTTTTCAGTTTTGTAGTATGATTTGAATATTGAGCGAGCGAGCAAACAATATTCAAAATTAGTGAGGTCGCAATTACATTGTAATATAAAAACGGGGAAATGCAATTCTGATGGGGTTTCATTTTAAAAACTTTTACAATGAAAATTTATTTAATAAGTTATACTTTTAATACGAGCGAGCGTAGCAAGCGATCATTGGTGAATATTGACTTTAAAGCTCATGTACAGTATTGGTAGCAAAAAGGAAATTGAAAAGAAACATGTTAAATATAGTCTTATGTTGTTCTCCTTGTATCAATAGATGTCTGTAAGAGACATTTGGTATTCCATTTATGATTTCTGGTGAATTTCAGTGTAAATATCTGTCAGGAATGCTTGATCACTGCCATTATGCTAGGACCCTTCCACCCCGACGGCTCCCCGCACAGCAATCTTGGGGCTTCGCATAGAGACAGCGTGTGTGCACTGTGTGTAGCTACTCATTATTGGTTTTACACGTGTGTGTACAGTGTATAGCACATGCTGCCTTTGTTGGGATTTTACGTGCCTGTCCCGGCACATAAATTAGTTTTTGCCTCTTATTTGTTTAATATTAAACTTTAAGAGGCGAAATCTTCACAGTGTCTTAGTATTGCTAGTATCTTGCTATTTATCAACAAAAATTGAAGAAATCTGACGAAGAGTTTTTGAGGGCTTACCAAAACTTTACATGACCTTTAAATCACTTTGGATTAGGGGCACATGTTATGGAAAAGGGAATGTGGTACTTATGGGGAAAAGGACACTTATAAGAAAAATAAATGAATGTCTAGAAAAGGTAGCAAAGGCATTTATCAGAGGTGAAAGGAGGAACTAATCACACCTGAAAAGGGGCATTTATAAATTATAAGAACGGAAAAATGTTCCTATAAAGTAGAAAAATTAAATCAGTGCCTTTATATTACAAAGAAAAAAAATGACTTGTTACATTAAAAGGGATAAAATGGATAAAAAGGGATAAATGCTCTTGTTGAAATAGGAGCATTTATCAAAGGTAAGGTGAGGGATGAGGTGTAATTATCAAAATGAGCACTTATAAGAATATGGAAAGGGAACTTATTCGAAAGAAAAATGGGGGTACTTATCTGAAGTTAAAGGAAAAATTAGGGGCACTGTGCCCACATGCAACCCCCGGAGCGGTGCTTCCACTGGGTCTGCATGATTGTCATCATTTTCATCATTCATCATTCTTCTTTGTATAGTTGATAAATATTGGGGTGATGTAATCCCTCTTTCCCCACCACATTCGATTCCTGTGACCATATTTTCATTTCAATTTTGAAAATTGTTAGTATTACTAATAACATGAGTGTGGCAAAATTGCATTATAAAGGAAAGTTACTGACTGAACCTTCTAAATTGAGAATAATTACATGTACTTTTAATCTAAATAATTTTTCTGCATAATGGCTTTGAAAAAATCACCTCAAAATATATTGGGGGATGGTAACACAGGCCACCCCGTTCATTTAAAAAAAAAATTATACTTTCATATCCCTCCCAGATCAACACCAATGCATAATTTGAAGTAGATGGTTTTCACTTTCTAGTAGTGTTAAACATATATCGGGAAAAATCAGAAGGAACGACAGAATTGTAGATAAATATTAAAAAGTTCATATAAATCTACAATATTGTAGATAAATAAATAAGATATATATATTGAAATAAAGAATATATAAATTTCAATGATATTAAGATATAATATATCCAATTATATTTATCTGCAACATATAATAGAAACGTATATTTTCCATCATTTTTTTTTTTTTGGGGGGGGGGTTGTGTTTTTGTTTGTTTGTTGTTGTTGTTTTTTTGTTGTTTTTTTTTTGGAGGGGGGTGAAACCTGGGAGATGTTTGTGCATTCCATCCCCCACCTGAAAAGTTGGGAGATGCATACCCCCCCCCCCGCTATCTACGCCCCTGCACTTGTATGAGCGGACCTAAATGTTAAATGGAATAAGCCTTAAAAATCGCCTGTCTTGACGTTAAAAATATAAATGAAGAAAAGGTAAATGATAATGGTCTGTAGCTTGTCGAAGTAGAAGAACGCGAGCACATCACATTATGAATGTACTCCATACAGGTCTCTACACCATGACCCCGATGTGTGGAAAGATCCCAAACAGTTCAACCCTGATAGGTTCTTGCAGGATGATGGCACCCTCGTCAAGCAGCCCGAGAATTTGTTACCCTTCTCTGCTGGTAAGTATAGTTTGATTTTTGCCTCTTGCCCATCTCTTTTAAATCCCAGGAGCTCCAAATTTTGTTAAATCAATGTTGTGTGTGACGTCATCATTAAAGTTATCCCATAGTCATGATAGTACTTTATCAATTATCATTGAGAAATAAACAACATCAGTAGGTCTAATCCAAGCTACAATTTACAGTCATTTTGTGATGTAGTCCGTATTGTATGTGGGACAAAATACCTTGGAATTTGCCCTATTCTTCTTTTCTGTACAGGAAAGCGAATGTGCATGGGAGACCAGTTAGCAAAGATGGAGCTGTTTCTTTTCTTCACTTCCATGGTTCAACAGATCAAGTTTTCTCTACCACCTGGTCGAGATGCCATCCCATTGAATGGTATCTTAGAACTCGCTCGCAAACCTGAGCCTTTCGACGTCCTAGTGTCCGCATGGTCTGACTATAGCTAGGCATATTTACGGATATAGATTCTTCAAAATACAGATATTGGTATGGTAGTGTGACCATATATGTCAAAAACTACAAAAGATTTCGAAAAAAATGATATCACCAATGGATAGAGGAACAAATTGCCTAGAGACAAAATATTCTTTGGAATTGGGTGAGATATTATGTAAATAAAGTGTATTGACGAAAGATCGGCAAATTTAGCCATTTTATTCGTCCGTTCTTTGTCGACTAATTTTCTTGCTTGACCCATTTGTAGTCCAAAATTTTGCTTTCTGTTTGGTATAAATCGATCTAAATAAATTATTGTAGAATATTAGAAATCATGGACCAAATATCACATTCTTAACAATTTCTAATATATGCGCGAACTTTGGTCACCCATCTTGACGCAGCCAAAATGGCCGCGATGTTATAATTGTTTATGCATGAATGACGATAACGCATTTTACTACAATGTATTCACCACGACTAGATAATAATTATTGTATTCCTGAATTAATGAAACTTTTTAGCCTACGTCAAATGAAGATTATCTTTCTACCGTGATTTTTTTTAAATACTGGTTCTAATTGTCTTGATTTAGGTACATAATATTTTAAATTACTTTTTATTGCATCGATTGTTTCATTTAGGCAACAAGGAGACACTTTGCATAGATTAATTGTACACCTGTCGACGTTTATGATTTATAAACTATTGCTGTAAACTGTGGTGCTATAATGTCCCTTTTAGTTAGCGTGATGCGCCAAAAATTTGAGGGGGCTGAGTCGGTAAGGATTGAAGTATTTTCTAAAGCGCAAGTCATGCAATTCATAATATGCTCGGATATCAGTTCTTTGAGTTAGGGGTATAAATGGGGGTACATCCCATCCCTCCCACAAACAAGAAAACTTTTCATTTTGCTCTACCATGAAAATGTTGCACTCATCGAACGCCCTTGGTACTTTAAATATTTGCGAGGTCGCATAAGGTGGTATCTCAGTGAGCGGCGAATGCTTACGAACGTTGCGATTTTTGGATTCGCCAACTTTTCTGACGAATGTTGGCGATAATCAGGGTTCGCCTCTGTCATTAGCGACATGGTCATGTGGTCGCTGTAGCATTGGCGAATCAGAAAGAACCTTAGCTACATGTCTAACAACCGTTTGCAAGGCTTACGATTGTTTTGCAAACGCTTGCAACTGTTTGCGGAAAAATTAATTCGCAAGGAAATTTTGAACTCGCAAAGAAATTTTGAACATGTTCAAAATTTCTTTGCGACAAGAAAAACTGTTTGCGACAATGAATACTGTTTGCGAAATTTTCTGCAACCTTTTACGAACCCTGACGAAACCCCAAATTTGCTACATTCGCAAACATTCGCAGCTCAGTGAGATACCCCCTATAGCGACCGAGTCAGAATTTTTTTGTAGTTTGAAACTTTGCATGAATTGAAACTTTGCTTCAGCCCCCAAGCCCCCCCCCCCCTAGTAAACCAGTGATTAATTACTCATTATGTTATAAGTTACTGGCGCATCGTTGTTGTTGTTTTGTTTTTTTCGGGGGGGGGGGGGTGGTGTCATAAATAGTGTAATGTTATGATCATTATTATGAACGTATTTTCTTCCAGTAATTTTGTCTCATTTTACACAATATTAATATATTTACTTTGATATAGTTGGTAATTATATATATATATATATATATATATATATATATATATATATATATATATATATATATATATATATATATATATATATATATATATGTATATATATATATATATATCTATATGTATATTTTATGATACATATTAAATGATAAGTAAAATGATATTTTCTTCCAGTAATTTTGTCTCATTTTACACAATATTGATATAATATATATTTACTTTGATATAGCTGATAATTATATATATATACATATATATATATATATATGTATATTTTATGATACATATTAAAGGGTAAGTAAAATGATATATGTTTTTAAAGTGTATTATAAAATATCTTACAACATATAGAGTGTGGGTTGAGAAAAATATCATTTTGACTGAAAGGATTTGGGTGATTTGAGAGGCCTGAATATTTTCATGAAGAAGGGTAAATAATGTAGATAAAAGTATAGGGTGGTGAATACATACACGTACGGAAGTAAGATGGAAAACAGTGGAGAGATTCAATATTCAAGATTCAAGATTCATTTATTTTTCGATACCAATTCATAAATCATATAAAGTATTTACATTGTAGAAGAAACTCATCATTCAAACATAACGCATATGAACTTGGTTTTACATATTGTTTTCTGAAATAAATGTTATAACAGAGAGAGGTTTACACACATTTCAATTGTTTCGTGATAAAAATAATCGAAAAGGTAACGAAAGGGAACTAGCAGAGAAGCGGAGCTTGTAAATAGCATGTTCCCAATTAAAAATCATTATAATTATGTACATGATTCAGAAATCTCTTCGTTGTTTTTTGTTTTGTTTTTATTGTTTTGTTTTTTTTTACATATAGTATACGTTAAGTAACTTTAATTAATAAAAACACAAAGGCTCACCTAGATGAAGGAGCAGATGGGGAGGGACAGGTTGATAGAGGAAAAGAGATGAAGTCAGGAAAGGGAGTAAAAGAGGGGGAATAAATCATTAAAAAAAAACACCAGACAAACAAACAAACAAAAAAAAAAAAAAAAAAAAAAAAAAACAAAAAACAAAAAACAAAAAACATAAAACAAACAATTAAGGAGGGAGATCAGGATTAATCTTCCGCGTGTGGCTTGTATCCGGGATATTTTTGGAGGGTTGGCTTTTCCTTGTATGTTAGTAAGAGATGTTGTTTTAATTTTCTTTTAAACGTATGATTATTAGGAGTTTCAATAATATTTTGGGGAAGGGAATTCCAAAGTTTAGGTCCAGTTGTTGTGAAAGTTTTATTGGCAAAGAGGGTTCTTGTTCGCGGCAGGTGATAGTGGCTAGCCTGTCTGGTAGGGTAAGAGTGATGATTATTATTGGATGTAAACATAGAGTAAAAACATGTGGAAGTTCGTGGGACTTTAACTTGTGCATAAACAAGCCTAACTGTAGGTGGTGTAATTCTGTAATTTTGGGGATTTTGTGTTGATAGAAGAGAGTATTCGTGTGAGAGCGAAAACTGGTATGACATATGACCCTTAATGCTTTTTTCTGGAGTAAAAGTATACGCTCTAAATGTGCCTTTGCAGAGTTGCCCCAAGCTACGATCCCATAAGTAATGTGTGGAAGTACCAGTGTGGAGTATAAGGTGAGTAGTGTGTGTGGAGAGAGAGAGAGAAAGAGAGAGGAAGAAAGAGAGGGAGAAAGTGTATAGAGAGAGGGACAGAAAAAGAGAGATAGAGAAATAAAGAGGAAAAGATACAGCGAGAGAGCAGAAAGTGGATAGAGAAAGGTGTGAGAGAGAGAGAGAGAGATAAAGAGAACAGAAACGGGGGGGGGGAGGAGAGAGAGAGAGAGAGAGAGAGAGAGAGAGAGAGTGAGTTGGCAAGATAAAAGAGAAAGGAAGAGAGTTTCCAAAGGCGACGTTCCTTGAAATATGTCACCCTGGGGTAGGGAGGGGAGACTACGTCTTATGTACACAGTGTTATTCAATTGTTTGCCATGCATTGTTAGGTCTTACTTTCTTCTTCAGTTGCAGTATTTATATTTATATTTATATAATATATACATGTATATATATTTGTTTATTTGTTTGTAATTATATCTTAATTTTGTACATACTTTGTATTATACTCCCATACCCCATGTGGGTCGTTGAGTCACGATAAACTTCTAAACTTCTAAATTTCTAAGTACAGTCCACCGTCAGGCGTATCGTCCTACTGTTGAGGTGCAGTGCAGATGTATGTACAATCTGATAAAAGGTACAGGACTTAACTGTGTGCGAGTAAAAACAACTTCCGTGTTCTTCTGCATGGGTCTTTTGTACCTCTTGCTTTAAGCTGTTAACAGAGGGCAGACATGCCTTTCATAAAAGTTACCTAACCGTTCACCGCCACCCCTCTATATCCCAAGTTTGTTCTGATACTGCCACTTTCCACGTCAGTGTACCATTTATTGCGAGTTATACCGCTTGCAACGTTAGAACGTCTTTTCTAAAACTGACACTATTTGCATGACAGATATCATCTGATTGCCCATGCATACTCGAGTACAATTATGTGTGTGTACAAAGTCCAAAGTCAATGTAATTTCGGTTCATAAGCAAGAAAAACAAATTGCCACCAAGAAAACATATTACTGCAATGTGCAATAACGCCAATCTCCTTTGAAAGTGGCAGAATAATCAACTAGTTGAGTGATGTAGCTCATCAGGAGTAAGAAAGAAAATATATTAGCAGTTGGTGATAATTAGCGTGATCCAAGGAGATGGCATTTAGTCCTTCAGAAATTGCTCTTCTTGTGATGCTGCTGGCCACCACTGTTCAGAGTCTTCCATGGCCGCGGGATGATGACTCGGTAAACTCTGCAATGGGCAAAGCACTTAAGTACATGTCAGAAGTGCCGCTTATAGACGGGTGAGTATGCAATATACAATGTACAGTTTTAAATTAAAACTTACATTTACAGTTATAGTATTCTAATTGTTCAAATATTAACAAATGAGAACATGTATAGGCCTATACTACTGTTATACCGAATCCAGTATTTAAAAAGGTTCGGTAAAATTTGCTTACCACGTGAATAATGTTTCAGACCAAGTTTTGAGCAAGTATAAAATATGCCAAATTTGGGTGGTTTTTGCTCAATTTTACAGTGAAAAGTGATTGTAAGTGGGCAAAACGTTATCCAAGTTGAACGTAAAATTGCCCAGTTGGTCGGACACATAATTACCCTCGTGTTGGGCAATTTTTACTCTTCATTTTTATAGTGAAATTTGTGAATAGGGAGGTGGTGGTGGGGGGGGGGGGAGGGGCTGGGGCGAAATACATTTGGCCAGACCCACTTTTTTGTCATAAAACTCCTGTATCAATATTCGTTTGGTCGTTCAATAGGGGACTAGGGTTGTAAGTGGGCACATAATGTGGCATGTGCACCCTATTCTGTATATGACATTGCAATATTTTAATTATATTGGCAGTTATGTTTCATACATCTTACCGTCAAACGTCTGATAAATGAGCCAATCATTGTCACTACAATGTTGAATTTAATTTACACTGCTATATTTAGTTTTTGTACAAAGATCTATTAATATTTATCTTACTTGTTTGATGGTTTTCTTATTTATGCCCTACCCCAACAGAATGGGGCGTTTTTATGCCACTTCAGGTTTTATCACGTTGTTCACCCTAAATTTGTTTCATGATACAGATCACTCCAAACTAAGCCCGTTCCGTTAAATCAATTACCTCCCTTTGGGGGAGGGGTGGAGCATATGGTCTTTTAGGAATGGCAATGAAAAAATTCAGCAACGGTAGACAAATATTTCCTTCCTTTTTAAAGAATGACTATAAAAATCATGTTACGAGCAAATAATTATAGTTTGACAGTTTAAGTTTGGTGTCACCTAAACACAATTCTTAGGCCAAAGTTGAGATGTAGAAAGGGTGTAACCATAGGGGCCGATCTAAGATCGTCGGAACAAAAAAAAAACGACCTTTTACTTTTAGTAACTGAAAAAAACCCCTCCCGGAATAAGAATTTCAAAATTCCCTACACATCTCCGAAACTCCAATGAATAAATTCAGGGGCAGAAACACCCTTTTTGGACATGTTTTTGTTATACCTCGCGGGGGAGGGGGGGGGGGGGACCGCTTCAGCCCGTCGTGAGGGACACCCGATGATCATGTATGTAAGACTAAGAGGTTTCATCGATTTCTAGAGAGCAGTGGCGGATTTATAGACAGTAGGGGCACATCGCCACAAGCCTCCCTCCTCCTCCCAGGAGGCATTGGTAACAAATTTGGTAACCTTTTTTTTTTTAAATTTAGTAAATTGTGTCCCCTGCTTTTACAAAAACCGAGATTGGCCAATGTATATAATCAATGTTTCTCTCTCTCTCTCTCTCTCTCTCTCTCTCTCTCTCTCTCTCTCTCTCTCTCGGGGTCAGTCTTCCTCTATCTCGCTCACCCTAAATCATTTGTATGTTCTTGTCTTATTTTGATGAAGTCACAATGACTGGCCTTATCAGCTCATCAATAGGATCGGGAACCAGCTCCAGGCTTTGAATCTTTCTCAGAACCTGGATCCTATTTGGGGACCTAGTTATACTGATATACCTCGACTAAAGGAGGGCAGGCTAGGTGGACAGGTAAAGCCAAATAAGTTTTAATTGTCTAAATAATTGTTATATTTCATACTTCGTTTGTTAAAACATTCAACACATATCATATACATATACATGTATATAGATATCGCTGTGTAATTAAGGTATAGCATTCGTTAGTACAGTATTCTAAATAATGGGGTACCGTAAGAAATCTGATGACAGATTTCGAATACAAACAACAAGAACGAATGATTTCTGGTGATGATCTTTTCATTAATATGAAATACATGTGTGTACTGTACATGTAGAGAGAACGCGAGAAGAGAGCAACAGAAAAAGGAAACGAAAGAGAATAAAGTTATCGCTTAAATTCTGAATTTCGCTATTTATTATTGTTATTATTATTGTCATTATTGTTATCATCATCATTATTATTATTATTATTATTATTATTATTATTATTATTATTATTATTATTATTATTATTATTATTATTATTATTATTATTATTATTATTGTTATCATTATTATCATCATCATCATTATCATCATCATTTCTGACTATAGTTCTGGGCTGCCTATACAACCTGTGGATCTCAATACATGGACGCTGTAACTCACGTCATGGACCAGATTGACGTCATCTTAAGGATGTGTGAAATGTATCCAGATGTCTTCCAGTTTGTTACAACAGCTGACGGTATGAATAGAAAGAGAAAAAGTTGTCATACTCTAAAATAAACAATCCTTGTTAATGTGAATAAGTGAGAATGCAATGTTGTTTTTAGTATAACGACTTTTAAAATCTCAAACGATTCCTAAATTAGGAATCGTTTGAGAAGTCGTAGATAATCATAATATCAATATTCTGGTAATTTCAGTAACAAAAAAGTTGTTTGTTTTAAGGATAGGATTTGGATGATGTCGACCAATTTTCAAACATTTTAGCATGTTTAATTTTGTTTTGTAACAACAACAAAAAAAGAACTTGGCAGCCCACGATAATGAAAATTCCCCCCCCCCCAAAAAAAACAAATTAAAAAGGAAAAGGAAAATAGATTACGGTTAATATGTTTGTAAGAATGAAACCTGTCAAATCTTTCCGAATTGTAGATAATCTGCCTAGAATCTGTAATAGGGTCTCATGACCTAAATTGATTCATATAAGTTTTCTACTTGTAAAAAGTTTAGTGTTTAATATTTTATTGAAATTTTGTATATACTTGGTTGTGTAATTCAGTACAAAGATTATCGCTTTCTTAATACAGGTATTGTGGAGGCTTACCGACTTGGAAAAATTGCCTCTCTGATCGGGGTGGAAGGCGGGCACAACATTGATAGCAGTTTAGCAACACTGCGCATGCTCTATCGAGTTGGAGTTCGCTACATGACAGTTACACATAGCTGCAATACTCCATGGTATTATCCAAAAAAATCTTGATATTAAGATGATTTCATATGCATCTTTATGGAGTTGTTGGGAGTATTTTTATATTCTTATTTTTTTTTCAATTAAGGGTAGCATCTTCAATAATTGTACCAACAACAAAACAACAACAAAATTATTCCAGAGGGCCCTGGGTAAAAAAATTCAAATTTCGATTAACACCTACAAGAGTCAAATATTTTTTTTAATGATGTAATTTGTTTAATTATTCGTTTGATGTCTTATCGGTCCATGATTGCATGAGATTTTCTTGTTTCAATTTGTTAGAATTATTAACTGAATATCACTTCATTTACATACTTAGTTTAAGTCAAGCATTATCTCAGTCATCGTATCCATTATCTTGTTTTGATAACTGTCTATCATGAATTGCTTTTAACTGGATAACTGCCAATCATTCGGTTTCAAGAGGAAAGTAGATATACAATGTAGACTGATTAATCGATTTGAACATTTATTTTGATTTGACAGGGCTGATAACTGGTTAGAGACAGGGAAACACGATCCAGAGTTTAATGGTCTGTCTGATTGGGGAAAGGTAAGTATTTAGATTAAGAATAACCCATTTATCATTACCTTATACGAAGATTTAAAAAGAACTTTGATGGAAAAGCAACATTCGGGGCGCCGACATTTGCTCCTGCGACATTTGCTCCTCAGTCCATATCTCGAAAGGTCAAAGGTTAAGGTCAAGATCATGATTTTGTTCTTTTGTTCAGGACAATGTGAAGATTAGGATTAGGGTTAGGGTTAGGTTTAGGTTTAGGTTTAGGATTAGCATGGCAAAGTTAGACCGGAGCAATTGTCGCAGGAGCAAATGTCATACATCCCAACATTCATGTGAAGGTTTGTTTTCTGTAATGATAAAATTACAAACAAAAAAATAAAAAAGGAAAAAAGAAAAAAGGAACAGAAAAAGAAGAAGAAGAAGAAAAAGGAAGATGATGGAGAAGGCGATGATGATAAACAAGGAGGAGATGAAGAATAAGAATATAAGAAGAAGAAGAAGAAGAAGAAGAAGAAGAAGAAGAAGAAGAAGAAGAAGAAGAAGAAGAAGAAGAAGAAGAAGAAGAAGAAGAAGAAGAAGAAGAAGAAGAAGAAGAAGAAGAAGAAGAAGAAGAAGAAGAAGAAGAAGGAGAAGAAGAAGAAGAAGAAGAAGAAGAAGAAGAAGAAGAAAGAGGGGACGAGAAGGGAAATAAGGAGGAGGGGGAGGAGTGAAGAAGAATATATCAGAAGTTATGAATGTCATATATCAATTCGAATTACTTACTTTTTTTTTCTTTAAAACTTTAAATATATCTTTTTCAAAGTGATTTTCAAAATATTCAATCTTGTTTCATTTCTTATTCTTAGCGGGTGATTCTAGAGATGAATCGAATCGGTATGCTGGTCGACCTGGCTCACGTGTCTCATAAGACGATGTCAGATGTACTTGATATCTCCACAGCCCCAGTCATCTTCAGCCATTCTTCAGCATTCGCTATTTGCAACAACAATAGGAATGTACCGGACTATATCTTAAAACGGATGGTAATTTGGTTCCGTATGAATTGGTGCAGGCACCTCAATTCTTCATTGTTAATGCTATATAGTTCCAAATCTGTTGATTCATTGTGCTATGGTCCTTTAAACAGGTTGGGAAGCCGCATGTAAACAGCGTTGACAATGAATTTTAAGTCCTGGAAAGGTTATATAGATATTTTTTTTAAACATATACTCATCTTGTTAATTTCTTGCAGTTTAGTTCAGAATGATTTTTTTTTTCATAATTTTTTCCTTCGAAAATGTAAATGGGTTCCTTGCATGCAACTCTATTCAAGTGAAAAGAAAAAGAATAATCTACTCTCTCATAATTGAGGTAAAAGTTAAAATACATGTATGTATAGTTTAATCTAATCTAAGCTCCCTTTAAAATGTTAAGGTATCTTTTATATCTGGAAAGAGAACTGATTTCAATTTCAATTTCATTTTCTTTCAATCAGGTTAAGAACCAAGGCATTGTGATGGTCAATTTTTATACAGCATATGTGAACTGTCCCCCTGGTAACATATCGGATGATCTAACTTACGCTACCGTTTCTCAAGTAGCAGGTATCTATTATCATTTATTCATCATTATTGCCATAGGCGTGGTCAGGGGCATAGCGGGCCACGCCTACTCCCCCACCCGTTCTTCCGCTTAAAAAAGAGGTCCTCCATGTCATCCACGGAACTTATAGGGGTCAATACCTTATAATACCCTATATATTTACACAAATTAAAAGCTCAAGTTGGTCAGACTTTTATTGTTGTCGAAAGATTTGAAAATGTGAAATATTTGTCCCTCCCATGTCTGTAAGTTTGTTAAAATAATAATTTAAAGGAATTGGGGTAGGGCAAGTTAGAAAATTTTACTACAAAAGTTGTCTGCAAATGTCAGAATCAAAAGAATATGCTCATGTATATTGTAGCCTTATCGGCAAATTTGACAATTAAATTAAATTCAATTTAGTGCAATTCATTTTCATTTTTTATAAGGAAATTCTCCTTGTTTATATGCAGTGTAAGAAAGGGATCCAACAAAAAGACAAACACATAAAATTTGAGAACACTTTTCCGATTTCTTGTCGAAAATTTAGTTTTCCTATAGGTGAACTAAACATCCCTTTCCTACTATGTATTTTTACCATAGATCACATGGATCATATAAGATCGATATGCGGCTGGGAATGTGTTGGAATAGGCAGCGACTACGATGGTGTGCCACAGTGAGTATTATCATGACTTTGATCCTATCGGAATCGTATAGGACAAAGTTCATATCCGTTAATGACAATGTTTCTATCCGTAAATTTTTCCATTACACATGTTCATACCAGGGAAATGTGAAAGTCAGAGATCCTTGTTCATAATTATTATGTATGACTAGTAAAATTTGAGAGAATGGAGTTGAAAAGTGAAAAAAAGGAACAAAATGCAGAATACCCCACCACATTATTAACCCTAACCCTAACCCTAACTCTAGGGCCTGACTCTATAACCTTAACCCTAACCCATAACCCTACCCCTGACTCTGACTCTGACCCTGACATTCGCTCTGACGCTAACCCTAACCCCCACCCTAACCGTAATCCTATAACTCTGATACTGTGCATTAATGCTTGATGGGGGGGGGGGGGGGGGGGGGGGACTCTGCAGTTAAGCCATATTGCAGAGGTGTTGAAGTCGAGTGGTTTAAAGTCACTTGACTGGAGATTTGAAGGTGATTGGTTCGATCCCCGTTATAAGCACGGCACTTATTTCCCTGATTAAGTCATTTTATTTACATTCCTCCTCTCACCAGGTGCTAAATGGGTACCCGGTAGGATGCGAAAATCACTGTGATGTATTGTCCATTCAGGTCCCTGACCAGTCGGGTCCTTCACCCTATTACCTGAATTCATGACATACCCTATATTATTCACTGTGATTTGTTCAGCATTGCGAGCGTCTGTAAAAAAACAAAGGCGCCTGGCTGGAATGCTCCCCAGGGAGAGGAGAAGGTACATAGTACATCAGGGAAAGCCTGAATCCTATAAAGCACTTAGAGACATCGTAGATGTATTGGGCACTCTATAAATACAGAATATTTTTCCTTAACAATTTGAATTGACGTTATAAATCTCATGCAGTATGCCAGAGGGCTTAGAGGATGTTTCCAAGTTTCCCAATCTGATCGCCGAGTTGATTCGCAGAGGATGGACAGAGGAAGAAGTCAAGGGTGCCATGGGAAACAATCTTCTCAGAGTTCTACGGAGAGCAGAACAGGTATTTAAAAAAAACAACCCCGATTGCAATACATAGGCAGATCTAGTACATTAAAACGCCCCCCCCCCCCCCGTCACTGAAACAAAAATGTACATATTGGTGCTGATATCGTGGACTTTTGCGGTTTTCAAACGTGTCGGCTCCCCATCAATCTTGGGTCTGCCTTTGCAGTATACAAAAACACTGTTGACTGTAAACAATAGTCATTAAAACGGAAGATCTGCAACAAACGAGAGATACCTTAAAAAGTTTATGATGAATGATGGCTGAGGTGTAGCGAAGGTGAGGTAAGGGACTCAACCCTCCCTATGATTTGCTGGTACAACATCGTCCCTATTTGTTTTTGTTTGAAAATCGCTTCCGGATTTGGAGGGGGCAAGGGGCAGTTTGTCCCCTGACAAACTTCCAACGAATTGAAAAGAGATGTTACAAAGGAATGTTCATCGATCTAACCCCCCACCCCCGTTCCCTCAAATTAGGGCTCAAAAAGGTGACAAAAATGATTCATCAGTAGTGATCTGTCACATGACAAGTTTAGTGACCCAATCAATTTCTATGATATATTTCTCAAAGTGCTACGATCTTGAGCCATCACTTCCATGTATGTATCCGTATCCTACTGCTCCGCATTCTGCCATTAAATCATCTTAGACAAAATAATTACCAAAGTTGAATATATCGTTTTACTCTTTCTTCCACTTTTCAAAGGTCCGAGATGACATGGCAAGTACCCTTCCTGACGAGACACGGATATCCGTCCATAGCCGCCACGAGAAATCCAATAAATGTAGGACCGTCTACTACTGGCCCCAACTAGCCGTGTTCCACGCTCGAGGAAAGAGAGCGAGTGATGACGATCAAATGACCCTAATTGACGAAAATTTTTGCTTGTAAAGTGATTAATTTCGTCACACTTATATGCACTCTCGTAACAGCCGATTTATTTTTTTGATAGAACAGCTATTCAATAATGCTGAACCTGAAACTCGTCATTTATTGTCAGGATGCTTGAATTTGTGTATTCATGATGTAGAGTACCCTCTTTCTTCTCTTCATGATTCTCTTTGACCTTTCACCCACTTTTTCTCCCTCTCTTTCTCTCTCTCTTTTGTCTACTTGTAACCCTCTTCTTCACTATGCTTCACCTGTCCTAGTATCCCTTCAAGGCGCACACCTGTAATTATTTCCCCATAGGCTCATGTGTAAAAAAATGAGAAATAAAGAGAAAATCATGAAAAATAAGTGCTAGCAATGACACCATTCAAACTTGTGTCTTGACTAGTTCATACAATTTCCTTTACTTCCTGGTCTGAGCTACAGTGGTTATGAGGTTTCTTGGGCTGCTAATAAAATCATAAAATCCCACTGGGACCAACTCCTGCTCTCTCATGGGACTGATCTGAACCAGTAATTATCCCTCTTTATGCACATATAGAAAAAAAAAGTGTTGAAATATGTATGATTGATTTTATATGAATATTTTTTCAACAATTAGGTACGGGTCGACTGGGAATTACCCTAAATGACTGGATCTTATTACAGGTGTGCGTCCTTTATAAATCCGAAAATCCGAAAAAACAAGTAAAACCACTCACCTATTGTTCGGTTACATTTTTAAAACCAATTATGACATGTTCAGTTGTAGAGCAACTACACATATATATGTGTAAGGTATCTCATCAAATTACTTTTTATTGTGAAATGAAAGTGCATTTAAAGCTGATATGGCTAGTTAATGGTTAATATTAAAGTTTAAAATCGAGACCACATTTGGTTTTTCCCCTCTTCAATAGCGCATGTGGAGAACAGATAAGCCTTTTTATTTAAGGTAAGTTGAGCCACAGCTACCTGCCCCCCTCCCCCCACACACTTAAACATATATTTTTGTTTCTTATGTTTGAAAATCATATCTAAAAGAACATAAAATGCTAAAGCAATATACATCTAAATGTTAAAAAAAACAAAAACAAAACAAAACAAAACAAACCAAAAAACAACAACAACAACAACAACAACGAAGGCGTACATTGAAAACCACAGCTCAAGCAGATATTTTTTTTTTGTTAGTGTTAGCGTTGATTTTGCATCATGAAATCATCTGGCTTGTCATTACTGGGGTAGGATTTGCCAATCTAACATTCCTGTTTAGGCAGACAACTGCCTAAACATTACAGGAAATTAAAGATGAACGTATATAACCATTGCTGTGCTGGTGTCACATATATTTGACAAACAGATTATTTATTTTCTATGATACATTTCTCCACCGAGAAATACATATATATATATATATATATATGATGGTCAATTTATTTCAGTGTTTAAAACATGAGCCACGTATTCTAAATATCTAAGAATTATTACATGCTGCTAATAGGTTTTAAAAAAGTGTACAAGATCTTTTCTCACTTTAAATAATATTAAACAAAACGGTTAAGTGCTACATGAAATTGGTTAAAGCTGAAATGTATCGTATCACTAGAAAGGGTATGAGATTTTCTGCAACTTTTGTACACAACATGGTTAAAGAAGTACAGGCGTTTGAAAAGTAAGTATTGTTCGCGTAAAATCTCGAAAATAGCGTAACCCCTTGGCACAGCAAGAGTGAATAAGAGCCAAGAATATAGGTACGTCTCATACATTTGTCATTCATAAGTATATGTTAGAAAATATGAATAAATTCCTCATGTGTGTGTTTATGAATTTGAAGAATGGAAGCGGATATTTGAAGAAAAAAAATCCACAATAAATCATCTTTGACATTAGTATAATCAAATGCCCAAGTATGATTGCACTTGAGCTAGGGCCTCCCTTCTGGAAAAGTTTTTTTTCTTACACCAATAATTTTATAATTGTATTTATGTACCCTACAAGGAAAGCCGTCAAAAGAGACACAACATAAACTTATTGACATACAGCCTCACGTAAAAACGGGCTTCCGTATAGACAAAAGGAGGGCTACCATTCCAAATTTGTTAAATAATCATTTCACAGATGTGACGCTATAGAGAACGGTACTAAACAGTACAGTTTCTTGAAATTGTGGAAAATTTCTAGAAGAAGACATTCCTCATTACTTTAACTAATCATTTAATATATATTTTTCTTCACATTCGATATACACATTATATGATAATGATCAACATGAAGAACAAACTATTCCATTGCAAAAAAAGAATATATAATATATATATATATATATATATATATATATATATATATATATATAGATCACGGACACATAGAGAGCAAGGTTTGTAAAGAGTATTTCTATGCAAGCATAATCAAATGAAATCAAGTCTTTTTCCTCCAACTAATTCAGGGGCGGATTGGCAATGGGCAGTTTGGGGAGTTTTCCACATGAACTGGACGATATTTTGCCTCGAGGGTTACAAATAGGTTGCGTGGGCCGGTCAAATCAAACTCCCCAACCGAGTTTAAGTTCAAGTCCGCCCCTGTAACAAAATTATATCTATAATTATCACAATTTTACACAACTGAAACGGGATATATTCCTATAAAGATGTAAAACAGAGGTTTACCTCATCCTCAGTGAGAGCCGAGGTATCATTTGGGGTATCTTTGGAATAGAACCGGACATAATCCAACGGGTTCTTGTCTTTAAGTCCAAAGTTGATGAACACCACCTTGTAGAAAAAGAGTTATGATAAACTTATCATAAATTTAAAAAAGTGTTTAGTACTAAAAAATCGAAGAATAGCTCTTAAGAAAGATTTTGAATATTTTCATCTTTTATTCACTGGAAACGCAAGAATGAGCAGATAGCCGAAATCAAACAATAACACGAGAACTCAAGGAAATGAAGCGCGCGAAATATGTAAAGAATTCTGATCAGCTGTTGCATTGAAAAGACAATTCAACATGGTCTGAGAAGAGTGATCATTTTATGGGTATAAACACTTAAAACATTTTTTTTTTGACACGAAGCTAATGTGTTCCTATCAGAAATACCGAAGTTGTCACAGATTAATTAGGAAATACTAATAGAAAACTATCACTGAAAAGCTATCGCATCATCCAAATTTTCTACATCCACTACCTTTGATCATGATTATCTCATGTTTAATTTATTCATTTATGTTTGCACTTGTTGCACTCTACTTGAGAGTGCAAGTAACGAGAGCTTGAAATTTCAGGCTTAT
The DNA here is from genome assembly GCA_025618425.1 of Heliocidaris tuberculata. Taxonomy (NCBI): domain Eukaryota; kingdom Metazoa; phylum Echinodermata; class Echinoidea; order Camarodonta; family Echinometridae; genus Heliocidaris; species Heliocidaris tuberculata. Next base: position 2,782,182 of record CM046845.1, on the reverse strand, counting down.
TTATTATTATTATAAACTGTACAATATTGTTTGTGTTATGTAATTGAATATTCACGTCACATGAATCTATTGACCTTACTTGCAAACATTATACTTGTAAAAACTTACCTTAGCAATCAGATCTTCGGCAGGTAGCCCCAGTTCCACCTTGGAGAGCTTTTCAGCGATTTCCTCCCCACTCTAATGAAGGAGAAGAAGAAAAAAAAGGAGTTACAAAGAAAGGGAAAATGTCAGAAATGATGAGGGGAAGAAATCGTCCTGAGTAGCCACATTTAGAATTTTTTTAAATACAGGCAAATGAATTTCAAGCGCTTTTGCAGCAAGAGAAGAACCTCATAAACGAAATCGGAACAACATTGCCTATTCTTCCTGTATCTAAATTTAGAATAAGATTACTTTGCTTCACTTTACATTTACAATAATTATTCTGTTAAAGATATGTAAAAAGACGACAGATTTTTGAGAAGTTATTACCACTGGTTCTTTACCAGATAGTATAAAATGAAAATTACTAGAGTTTTCATTTTCTTCTCAAAGAAAGTGAGCTTTGTTTACCCGGAGTCGTGCGGATGGTGGTATGAGGACAGTACCGGCATTCGTGTAGATATCCCTGGCTTTGACCCTCTTAAGGATCTCTTTAGCTACATGGACATCAAGTTCCACCTCAGTCGAAGAGATCACTTGGTCTATGATACCATCAGTCATGAATGTGAATGCATGCATGTCCTGCTGCTCCAAGGCCTGAGACATTGTCAGCATGGTCCTGTAAGAAAGGAAACATTGCAGATTAAGGAACATTTTATATAGTTACATCGAGTTCCACCTCAGTCGAGGTGAGGACTGTCTTGGTCTATGATACTATCAGTTATGAATATGTGAAAGCATGCATGTCCTGATGTTACAGGGTCTGGGACACAGTCAGCATGATTCTGTTAACCAGTTTATTACATTTTTTCAATATTCAAAATGCAGTATCCGCGAAAAGTCTGAATACTACTGAATGCTGACGATGATGAAATTTTTCATGCTGCCCTCTGGAGGCTAAAATGTTTTAACCCAAGAACCTACTACTCTCGATCAAAAAAAGTTCTCATCCGTATTTCACTGACTAAGCAGTGTGTTTATTCTGTCGCGTGCATATTTGTTCTACTGAACGATTGGACACTTTGGAAATTTGGAATGATGATCATGATGATTCATGCGATAGAATAAAAACAAACAAACAAACAAAAACCAAAAAAATACAACACAAAATCTCCCCCCCCCCTTTAGAAAAAAAAACAAACTGTAAACTGGGGTCTATCCAGGATGGTAAAGAAGGGAGGGGAGCAAATGGATTTTTTTTGTTTGTTTCCTCTCACATGATTGACTTTTTTTTCCACGTTGTACATGTATTATGAATCAAAAGCCCCGCCCTTCCACAATCACTCGGGGGGGGGGGGGGGGGAGGGGGATGGGAAAGGAGAATTTTCTGACATTTTTTTTTTCCGCAAAAAGGACCCACTTCTCTCCTAAATTCACGTATGTGTATTAACACAAAATAGGAAGAAAATACATCCAAATTTGAAAATGAAAAACAACAACAACAAAAAACAAACAATAAACAACGCGTAACGAAGATCGACTAAATGAATTCTTATATATAATGTCTGTATGGAATCATTTTGCTTTAAAAAGACACACTGACTGACGTATTTCAACAATAATTCAACAAATATTAATAACACGATATTTTCGAAAAATCAACTCAAGGCAATTTCAATAGCCCTGTCTATCACCTTTAGAAATGTGCGAACATTACAATGGCATATTACGTAATCTGAACCTGATTTCTATGGGCAGTACAATAGGCCTTTGAAATTGCCCTTGAGTTTATTTTTCGAAAGTAGTTTTTATCGTGTTTAATATGAGTTTTAATAATTTCGGCTTGGAAAAATTGTCACTCAAGCGGTTACAAGAAACGATTATGATAATTAAATTCTCGAATTACCCGTCCTTTCCTGGAAAGATCTTCAGGTGTTTATCTGCTTTCACCAAAGCGTTCACAATCCTAATGAACAGGGAATAGAAAGATTAGACAACATGAAGAGAAACAGACAGGACAATGAGAAACAGAAAAAGTGAAGATTAATTTTCTTTTTTTTTTCTTTCTTCTGATGGGCATACACATCCACAATGCATAATTTCTCATTGTACATGACACTATCATAACGGGCCAAGATCTATCTATCTATATATCTATCTATCTCTCTCTCTGTCTATCTATAATATCCCATAGCTTGGGGCCGTTGAGGCTTGGGCTACAATGTGATGGAACTTGAGACACGGGTTATCCATAACTTTCGAAGTTATCTATTTACTTATTCATTTCAAGTCTTAGTCATTGCCATGATGACAAAACAGAATTGAATTCTGTATCATAATTCTGAAGATATTGTGTGTGTGTGTGTGTGTTTTTTTTTTTTTTTTTTTTTTATCAACCTAAAGTAGACTTCATGATTTTAAGACCAATCAGCTGTTGAAAATTTGGACAAAATTATGTACACTGTAAGGAACTCTTATAGTAGAAAAAAAAAATCTCTTTAAAATGCCGTTAGAATACTAAAAATAGGTTTAAAACGTCGCTAAATGAGTCCGATTTTTTTTCCTTCAAAATTTCACATCCATCTCAATTACGATTGTGTTTATACCACGAGTGCAATATCGGCGCCTGAATTCGATCATCCCGCACTCGTCGGAACGGATTAACGCCACTGCCAGGTATAATTATGTGTGTACTATCAATGTACTCAAAAGGAAATGAAACACATCGATCAAAAAAATCAATGCACAGAGGGCACGAAATAACTTGTTATTTACTCTTCTACGTTTTATATATTTTTTCAGCTATGTTGTACACTTACATCTGTTCCATGACACTGGTCACTTTGTGCTTCATAGCTTTCCTCTGTAGCATGTACAGACTATGGAACATATGGTACAAGTTATTCGCTTCCTGTATGTTTAGAAATTAAATTTAAGCAAAGCTTAAAGCTAGATCATGTTGCGAGAATATCCTATTTCGCAAGATGTTTTGATTCTAGGATGTGAGATAAGCGATTATAAAGCGTATCAGTACGACTATCATCTGGAATAAATTGCCCCGGACAACTATCCCGGAGAACAATTAGCCCGGGACTAAAACACCGGACTACTGCCAATACCTTATACCCTTAGGGCAACAACCCATTAGGAAAATTACTCCCCGACAACTAACCGTTAAAATACCCAATAGCCTTTACACAAGTAGTTGAATAAAGGGTTAGTTGTCTGGAGGTATAGATGACATACGGGGCAGTGGCGGATTTAGGGGGGGGATCCCGGCCCGTGCCCCCCCCCCTTTTGAGGGAAAACAATGCATTGTGCCCCCCTATTTGCGATTGTGCCCCCCCCCTTTTCGACCAGAAAACCCTTCTTTTTTTTTTTTTTACTTGCTTGTCAGAGAATTATGGAGGGGAACTGGACCCCATAACCCCCCCCCCCCCCCCCCCCCCACTGAGCGACTTTTGGAGGGCTGGCGAGACCAAAAAAATATGGGTCTCCAAGCAGTTTCCCAAAGTTGACAATCCTGCATTTGTGTGCCCCCCCCCCCCTTATACAAAATCCTGGATCCGCCCCTGATACGGGGTAGATGTCGAAGATGTAAAATGGTGTACGTTTGCATTATATTGTATAACTTTTTTTTCCAATTCCGGGCCTACTGATTTTTCCTACTGAATCAGATCAAAGTAGAATGTGATTATTTTCCCCTGTGGATTGCTAAACTTAACAGAAGAAGAAAAGCGTGCTTTCAGCCGCCAGATAATTCAGTCAGAATATTGCACTGCTCATGATATCTTCAAACTCTACATTTCACTGCACTCTACCTTCTTTTTAAAGCATATTTGCAATTCTTCTGGAATGGTCACTCTGCCTCCTTTGTCGTCCTCTACTTTGTGTTCAGGTTATATACGAGAATCACTCGAGCAAATTCCATGCACCTTTTATGATCGAAGCTGTTGGCGATGCCGAGATGGTGACTATCACGGGCAAGGGAATCCCACTTGCTGACATCGATTCCGTTTCGCTTGTTGACTCGTAGAGAAAGCGCTTCCGTGGCTGCAACCATAAGAGTATTGGTATATGAAATAGAATTTTCATGATCTCATTCGAAACATACACATTTAGAAACCGTGTATAAAACGTAAATGAGATATTTTAGGTTGTAAAATTTATAAACGAGACACTCTCAAGAATGTATCTAGTAGCTAGAGTGGACACGGGGGGGGGGGGGGGAGGTGTGCCTCCACAATCGAATAATGAACAAAAGAAAAAAGGGAGAGAGAAAGAGTGAGAGAGAGAGAGAGAGAGAGGGGGGAGAGATAGTGAGAGAGTAAGAAAGGTAAACCTAATCGATAGCCTTGTTGGTTCGAATTTTAGCCACTCAGAATTGTGCGGCTTCCCTGATACATCAAGCCCTCGGTCTGGGGAGGATTCTACCTCCCCCCCCCCTCAATTTCTGGATACGCCACTCTGGTCTTATCATATCAAAGCGCAAGAATTAAACAAGAAAGCCGAATGTAAACACCTCAATCAAGAATTGAAGAATTAAAGCGCTTTTATTAGCGGTGGCAAATAAGCTAGTCAAAGTACAAGACTACAGATAGAACCATACCAATGCCCTTCAGTCGACAAAGAAATTAGCGTTTGTCAACAGAATATAAGATTGAAAAGAATGACTTCTAGCATGTCTAGAAACCTCTGTGATGTTCCTGGATTTGTTCGTGTTTTCCTCTTTCATTGCCCTTTTTGTTATCCACTCTAATTATAGTGTAAGACGATAATCTTTGTTAGTGCCTATATTTATGTACTAGTCTAAGCAATCTATTGTACATCTTGTGCAAAATTCGCGAGTATTTACCAAGGTTTCCTAGCCCTTTTCTTGATTTAATTTGTTTTTGTAGCAGGGGCAGATCAAGTAAATAAAAAGCAAGGGAGGCACATTTCTGGAAAAAAATATTCTGACAAGTAAAAAAAAAAAGGTAATCACATTTTTCTGGTGCCCTTGGGGTCGAAAAATTTGAAAGGGGCATATTTTTCTTTTGTGTACTTAAGGTAGTAGTAGTAGTAGTAGTAGCAGTAGTAGTAGTAATAATAATGATAAAGATGATAATAATAATAATGATAATAATGATAATAATAACAACAACAACAATAATAATAATAATAATGATAATGATAATAACAATACTACTACTACTACTAATAATAATAATACTACTACTACTACTACTACTAATAGAAGGATAGAATAGTTCTGTATGGCGCATTATACTTAAAGTAGATATTCATTGATTTTTAAAACTGACTTAAGTTTCATTGCGTAGGTGAAGCTTAGACCGGACAAGTTTGTCAAAATTCGACGCTTGCAAACATTCGAAGTAATGATTATTATCAATTACAAATTGCTAAAATACAGCCCCGACATAGCACCTGAACAGCTCTCCGAAAGCCGCTGAAATGTGTGACGTCAAAGGGAGGACGTTAATTGCACAAGCAGACGATGTCCCATAACATCTCACATATTTTCAGTGCCTGTTTTGTCATCTTCTCTTCAGTTATTTCACTTCACTAGCATTAGTCTATTATGTTTAATCCATATATTGCCTCACTCTAAACCCCGTGCACGGGTTTATTTGGATGGAAAATGAAGCGTTACAAGAATAAAGGAATCAGTTGCTTGTAAACAAAATAGACGCCATTGCATTCACAGCTGCATACACCGCTGGACGTTCGGCGTTGAATGAGGGATAAATACCGTCCTTGCAATCATTCAGCGGGCTTTTCAATTTGAAAGTGTGGTTTCTTTGATTGTTCATTAACCCTCATCCTATATATTTACAAACAAAAGATTTCAGTAATCAGAATCTGTTTCATTCCCATTTTAGAATGGTGTGAAATATGGGCACGTTTGAATACACTAAATTCTTTATAATTTGAGAAATAACTGCACTGCACTTATGTTCATTCTTTATGGGACGTCGTCTGCTTGGACAGGATTGTTCCCTTTATTGACGTCATTGAAACATTGTTATTTTTTTGGCGAAGCGCTTGTATATCGCAGATGCTGGGAGGTAGTTTTATTTGTATTATTGTTTAATTACCTGATATGTAGTTGATTTTAAACTGATACGATTGCTATCTGTTAACTTGCCAGTTTCTAGTGATTTATCATATTTGTGATTTTCTTTGAATGTGTACTTTAAAAAAAAAAAGAGGTCTCCACGCGCTTATAGGAACGGTGAGAAAGAAGAGAAAAAAGCAGAAAGGTATATGCCATAAATGCATGAAAGGGGCACGGGACAACCCCCCAACCCCCCCCCCCCAAAAAAAAAACCCCACCGATGACTGTTAATTGAGTACCCGGGTGGTACTTACATCCTTACAGCCTTCAACGTTTCCTTCCATCATGTCTTTGATAGTCTGGATGTCATTCTCTTGGATATCATGCTGTTTAAACAAATCCATCAGATCGTTCTCCTCCAACAGGTGGTCAAACATCATCAATGTTAGGTCATCGTGCTGTCAGTAGAGAAGAGAGAGGGAGAGAGAGAGGGGGAGGGGAGAGGAGGACAGGGGGGTGGGAAGGGAGAGAGAAATAGGGAGGGGAAGTAGAGATAGTACAGTGAGTAAGACAGGAATAGATCGGCAAATAGTGTGAGATAATAGTAACGGACGAGGTAAATAGAAAGAGAGAGAGAGAGAGTGAGAGAGGGAGAGAGAGTGAGAGAGAGAGAGAGGGGGGGGGGGTTAGAGGGGAAAATGTACATGTGAGAAACATTCATTCTTAGAAGTACATGTACTGTGATTAGAAATATGATATAAGGACACTCTACGTGCAGTGTCGTGCATATAGTGTATAGGCCTATTCCTTCACAAATAATCTCTATCATCTCTTTCATCAACCATCATTATCACCTCATCATCAACATCACCATATTATCATTATCATCATCGTAATCATTATCGTCATCATCATCATTATCACCAAGCCTTTGTTTCACAAAGAGTTAAGTCTGACTTAAAATCGCACTTAAATTCCTAGTTGCGTGCTGTATATTACGCATCACCGTATTGGTCAGATCATGTCCAGGGGACGCGCGCTATTGGGTAATCTTCCAATGAGATTACGCGTTTAATAGTGTATGCGCATTGGCAGTCACGCATGTCTTTAAGCTTTAAGTCAAACTTAACTGTTTGTGAAACACCCCCCTGACCTCCTCAATCGAAAGAATAATACACTTAATTAGCATACAAAATGATATTCCACCTGTTTGATTGTCACTATAGAGTACCGCATCTGTTCTCCATTCATTAATTCTTTACTTTAAAAAATTATCTTTCAGTGAGATATCTTAAAACTTTTATTCATATTCGTTCAGATTTTGTTTTCTTTGACAATATAAGACAGACTGTCGGATCACTCACCTTCAAGGGTTCTCCTCTCTTGTTCTTGATTCCAAGTCTGGGAAGTAGGTCAGTCTCAAAGACGTGAGAAAATGGGCCCCCGTCCTGGTAGAGAATAGTTTGATGTTTTGAATCATATAAGCAGGTGGATTTAACA